>CM074497.1:28714611-28819918 GCA_037389245.1 Oryzias sinensis
TCAGTCCAGAAAAGCGCAGTGCTAGGAACAGCTAAGATACTGCAGGACCCTCAAGCTCCCCGGCCTCTGGTAGAGGACCCGAGCTTGGAGGAGAAACCACCCGCGGAGGGTGAGAGGGGCGTTTTTTTTTTTTTTATATATACACTGGCAAAATGCCAGCGTAAAGAAGCAATATACCCCTGAAAAGAGAGCAGGCCCCAAAGGAAGGCCTAAGAAAACTGACCTGGAGGAAAAGATGTGGAACACACTTATGACATTGAACGCAAACAAAAAATGATGGGGACATTTTTGCAGAAATATGTCAGAACAAACCGTTGTCATGGTGGCTGTGGAGGGCATGTTCCTCGCATCGCTCAGTCTCATGGTCTGCCTGTCGGCCTGCATGTATCTGTCTCTGCAATCATGCACCAGGTTATGTTTTCATCCATCTTCCTTCCCCTATCCGGTACCGGGTCGCGGGGGCAGCAGACTGAGCAAAGATGCCCAGACTTCCTTCGCCCCAGCTACTTCCTCCAGCTCCTCTGGGGGAACCCCGAGGCGTTCCCAGGCCAGCCAAGAGACGTAGTCTCTCCAGCGTGTCCTGGGTCTTCCCCGGGGCCTCCGCCCAGTGGGACATGCCCGGAACACATCTACAGGAGGCATCCAGCAGGCATCCAGGAGGCATCCAGACTAGATGCCCGAGCCACCTCAGCTGGCTCCTTTCGATGTGGAGGAGAAGGTTCTACTCCGAGCTCTCCGCGAGTGACCAACCTTCTCACCCTATCTCTAAGGGAGCGCCCCGCCACCCTACGGAGGAAGCTCATTTCAGCCGCATGTATTCGGGACCTCGTTCTTTGGGTCATGACCCATAGCTCATGACCATAGGTGAGTATTGGAACGAAGATCGACCGGTAAATTGAGAGCTCTGCTTTTCGGCTCAGCTCTCTCTTCACCACAGTGGACCGAATACATCGACCGCATAACTGCGGACGCCACTCCGATCCGCCTGTCAATTTCACGCTCCGGTCTTCCCTCACTCGTGAACAATACCCCCAGATTTTTAAACTCCTCCACCGGGGCAGGGACACCGCGCCCACCGAGAGATGGCAAGCTACCTTTCTCCGGTCGAGAACCATGGCCCCGGATTTAGCGCTGCTGACCCTCATCCCAGCCGCTTCACAAACCGCCCCAATGCACGCTGGAGGTCCTGGCCTGATGAAGCCAACAGGACAACATCATCTGCAAAACACAGAGAGGAAATCCTGTGGTCCCCAAACCAGATCCCCTCCGGCCCCTGGCTGTGTCTAGAAATTCTGTCCATAAAAACTATGAACAGAACCGGTTTAACTTACTGCCGGCTTTGCGAACCAAGCTCCTACTCGGGTCATACAGAGACAGGACAGCCCTCAGTAAGGCTCCCCGGACCCCAGAGCACCCCCACAGGATACCACGGGGGACGCGGATGAACGCCTTCTCCAAATCCAC
This sequence comes from Oryzias sinensis, assembly GCA_037389245.1. Lineage (NCBI taxonomy): Eukaryota > Metazoa > Chordata > Actinopteri > Beloniformes > Adrianichthyidae > Oryzias > Oryzias sinensis. Next base: position 28,716,076 of record CM074497.1, read on the forward strand.
AAAACACATATGGACTGGGTAAGCGAACGCCCAGAATCCCTCCAGTACCCTAGATAGGGTGTAGAGCTGGTCCACTGTTCCACGACCAGGACGGAAACCGCACTGTCGTTCCTGAATCCAAGATTCGACTATCGGACGCACTCTCCTTTCCAGTACTCTTTTATGTTTTCAAACAACCAAATAGGGTTCACACTTGATCATGGAAGTAAACAGCTCTCACCGATGTGGTCAGAACTTGTGGAACCATCCGTCAAAGCAGAACCATCACTGTCCGCATTTACCTGTGACCAAAAAACCCGAAATGCTTTATTATCAGCCCATGTGAGAAATTACTGTTTCATTTCAAATATGATTTGAATTGCTAAATGTTTTGTCTGTTGTTGTTTTAAACATATAAACTCTTGTTTTCTGATATTGCAAATCAAGATGACACGCATCACTGCATGATGAAATGAAATGCATGACTGTATTTGATTGGTAATTAGACAAAGCTGGCGTCACGGCAGTGTGGTGGTTAGCACTGCTGCCTCAGCAAGAAGCACAAAGTCCCGGCTGGCTTGTTTCTGTGTGAAGTTTGCATGTTCTCCTCGTACATATGTGGCTTTCATCCAGGGCCTCTGGTTTCCTTCCACAGTCCAAAAACATGCTTCATAGGTTTACTAATGATTCTAAGCTGAAAGTGCGTAAGAGTGTGTAGCAGTATGAGTGTGACACCACAATCCAACAGTGATGAAACCTCATCGCTATGATCCTGCCAAGGACCAATTGTCTAATCAACCACTAACATGTTGTTGGGTTGGGTGGGACCCGCCATATTAACGTGTTTGACTTTAGGCTTCACTTCTGTGTTTAAACCCTGGGCATAAACATATCTGACCTGGCTGAGACCAGCACGATGACCTGAGTTTGCTCCACCCACCTCAGCAATGTTCCAAAAATGGCAACAGGGCGAGACAAAGTAATCCACCGAACCCCACACACACACACACACAAACACACACACACACCACCACCAGTCAACAGAAACATGCTCTCAAATCTGTGGAAATTTGAGTTCTAAAAAATGTAAGGCTGTTTAAAAAACAATATCTGGGCTGTTGACAGGAATGTGAGATAAAGCAATGTCTCAAACAGATACGTGTGACCAGACTAAAAATGTTTATGCTTGAACTCTTCATCATCATGTCAGTCAGTGGGATTTTGCTCTCCCTCTGAAACATGCCTCCAGTGGTCTTTCGAAGAACTGCAACCTTTAATTGTTCCAGAACTTGACGGAGAAACAGTGAATTATCTCCTTTTCATTCCTTTTTTTTAATTTGGAGTTTTAAAAAAAAGTCAGACTGCAGCTTTTTCTGTGAAATTCAAACGTGTAATCAAAATGGACAATTTAGAAACTGACAGGGGGAAATAAATGAGCTTGTAATTATTGAGGAAAACCTTCTGGGAGTTTACAAATGTAACATAAAGCAGAAAGTATTTCAACCAGTTTTCACAGACTCCCTTGGGCGAGTGACACAAACAAATAACACTTTCAAAATGTGTTTTCAAAGGCAGGAAGTTCAAGAAACAAAAGTGCAACAAAGGCCATACCAAAAAAAAAGGTACAGTAGGGCAGTTAGTTAAAAATCCTAAATTAACCAATAAAGAACAGAACCCTGCAGAAAATCTAAGATATTATGTAAAGAACATGGAAACTGAAGTCAGAGTCCTGGAGAGATCCTGGCAAAGCTAAAACAGATCAAAACAATGAATAAATGGAATGTAATCAAAGTGTCATGGTGCCTCTGTCAGCTCTCCTCCCCCTCCCCTCTCTGCTTGGCCACTGATTCATCCCAGCTGCCTCCACTAAACTCATCACCCTGCCAGACCCTGCTACTTAAGGAGCTCCTGGATCAGCATTCATCGCCAGTTTGTTGCCCCTGATGGTGCTAGTCTGGTCTTCTCACAGGTCTTGCTATGGACCTTATGCTCTCGACTTATGTACGTTTATCCTGTCTCAAGGAACCTCATTCCCACGAGTGGACGCCTGAATCTGTGATTACCCAAACTGAACTTCACCCGAAGTTACCTACCTCCTCTCGGAGCTTCATCAAGCTGCAGGACGCTTCACGAGCCATTGCCAAACCTCAAGTCTCGTCGCCCTTCTGCCGCAACATAAAACCAACATCATCGGAGCAATTAAACCTACTTACCTTAACTCACCTCCTGTCTTCCATCCAGGTTCCAGCATCTGGGTCTGACTAGCCTTGCTAGCCATGACACAGATTTTCACAGAAAAAGGCTTAGCATTTTCTTCTGCCACTTCTTCATGTGTGGCTGCAGCACTAATCCAGATCTTATACGATTATGTTTACCAATCAATAAAGCACAACACAAATATATTTATAATGTCAGGTTGAGGACGATGCATTAGCAGCAGATCTGATGTGTGTGGCTCCATTAAAAACTGATCTTTGACAACATTACTAGGTTCCCCGTCCAGTCTTGTATATAATTGTATCTTCATTTCGAAGCCTGTCCAGGTCCTTGATTTGGGTTTCTGTCAGTCCGGACGGCTCTTAGTGACTCTGCTTTTCTTCCATTGTGACAGCAGTTCTGCAGCAGTGGGTGTGAGGAAGCCGACATGCACCACGTGCTTTTCATGACCGAGGAATTTGATCCGATACATTTGTTCACGGTTTGTGTTTTCAAAACATGCAAGGTATGTGAAAAAACACAAACCGTGTCTGATAATAGAAGAACCTAATGTGTCAGTTATTGATACAGACACTATGAACTTCGGAGTTTGAATCAGGATGTAGTATTCAAAGGAATGACCAAACCTGATGTTACATCAGGCTTTGTTAAACCACACATAACTTTAAAGTAGTTTGTTGGACCAAACCGGACAAGATCGTTCATGTAGGTTTGGATTTATTTCAGTAAAAAACAGTGATCTCTCCTGGTTTTTTTGTTATTTTTATTCTTCATTCTTTGTGCGTGGCTTCGGAACAATTGACAGAAAAGACCAAAAACATGCAGTGTCGGTAGTCTCATACTGAACCCCCACAATGCACCACTTCATGGCAACCATGCAGCTGGACTGCTTCCTGCAGGTGTAGTCAGAATTTAGCTCCAGCTGTTTACCTTTCCACACCACGCCAGCTCATCAGTGCTGGCCCACAGTGCTCCCCCAGATTCTCATCCTCACCTGACTGTTCCCCCTGCCTGCCTCATCACCGAGGGGGGGGGGCAGAATTTCAGCAGAAATGCCACACTTTAGGGGCTTTACTCCCCTTTCAAGTCCTATGATAGTCTTTTTACTTCCTGCTGTTACACATTACTCTAGCTGTTTTAATTACACTATGTATTTAAAATAAACACCTTATAAAATGCAAAGTTTATTGCTGTTTGTTTTTGTGGACAAAGAATCAGAGCTGGAGCATCAGCTTTAAAGGATTTTAAAACGTTATTCTGTTTTAATTCTATTTCAACAGTAGATGAAATGAGAGTCATGTTGATCTTGCTCAGAGGTGAGCCTGATGAACTCCTGTTTCAAATCAGGTAAGCTTGGCATAAAGGCTGAATACTCCAGTTACACATAAATGACTTGGAGATAACATCTTTCCTTGTTGTAAAAAACACCCATTCATGTCTGATTACAACCTGTCATATTGAGCTCTGATATTCACGTCAAAATGAGAGACAGATGCTGAGTTTTGTCAGGATGTTTTTCCTCTGTGTTCAGAAATTATCTGCATCGGTGCTGTTTTTTCATTTGTTTTCCTTTTTAAACTATTGTGTTCTTAAAAAAAGAAAAACTAAAACAAAGCTATAACCACTCAAAGTCTGAAAGATTAAACTCATTTTAAATCCCCCAGTTTCAGTTGTTTGCATTTTTCTACCTTCTTTCTTTTTTTACACTTTCTGTTAATAGATTAAATTTAATGTATTCATTTTAATTGTGATTTAGCTCAGATGTTTAAGTGATATATGTCAAGGTTTCAACAATTGTCAGTTTGGTCTCAGAGATGCTGCACCTCCGCCTCAGAAGGAGGGTTAGGGTTAGTCCTGCACAGCAGCAGAGCCACAGTCCGCTTTAAATTCTGAATTAGAATTAAAGACCCACTCTGATGAAAATCCTGTTTTAACATGTTCCGGTGACATTTTTGTCATGATGGAGGACATATATAAGGAAAATTAAGATTAAAATGGCATTTCTGAGTTTTTTTTAATTCAAATTGTTGTGAATCAGGAGCAGATGAAAAAAATGCAGTTTGAAAAAGCTTTTAGTTGTTATGTCCAAACTACAAAGAGGGGTCACAGTCTGCTCTGCTCCATTCTGATGCATCCACTGTCAAATAGATTCATGAACGTCTTCATTTTCCTCGTCTAAGCTGGAAACTGGATCAGTTATGAGTTATGAGGGACAGGAAGTAGGGGCAGGGTTGCTCCATGTCAATCACCGCTGCAGTCAACATTCGGCGATATATATATATATATATGCTGATCTTTCCGATGGGTTGAATAAAGCATCAGTTCAGAGAGAAAGTTCTCCTCTAACCGCTTGTTTTTGTCCAAATGATGAAGCTAAAGATTGTTTTAAAGAAGCCGGCACAGTGATACAAAACATTTAAGCTAGATGACCAGAACTTCTGCTTTCACCGTGCGGTTATTAGGTTTTAATCAACCACTGCCGCTCTGCAGAAACTATGTCCTAGAAAATGCCCAGTGTCTTTAGATTATGGCTAAAATCAGCATAATCATCCTTAAGGGACCGCTGAGAACACTTTTACAATAGATCAAAAGACAATCAGAGTGGGCAGTTTTAAGTAACATCCATTCTCACTCTTGTTTATTCTATTTTAGGCTTAAATTAACTTTTCATTTTAAGGACATGGTTGGTTTGTTTTCTCTATTATGCTCAACAGTTCTTTCTTCTTTACCGTCAAATGTTTCTCTGATTCTGCTGTTTTTTCTAAATTTTTTCTCTTTCAGGGAACATTTTGATCTGCATTTTTGTTCTTAAAGGAAGAAAGGTGCGGGATTTTTCAGTTTTTTGTTGAATCTCTGTTTAGTTTATTTCCTGAAACACATTTTTCAGGAATGGTTTTTGGGCCTTTGAAGCTGCAGAAGTCCATTTCCACATGAGCGGGGACTAGTCTAGACTAAATAAGGCCTCATTCTCAGCTCTGACCTGAACCAAGCGCCCCTCTCAGCCACAAGACAACCTCTGGAGCTCTTAATAACATCCAGAGCAGTGCAGAGAAAACAAACAGAGCAGAGTGAGGCATGAAAAGTGCTTGAGAGTGTGAACAAAGACAGGGCACGGCTTGCTTCCGAAAACAAACAGTGAACACAGCCTGATGGATTTTCCATTTCAGAGTAGTGTTAATGAGAGGAAGCAGGGGAGTGCTTCCCAGGGACTGCATTGTGATCCAGAGCGTCGTTCCACCTTCGGCTGCTTGATCGAGGGAAATCTCCAGGAGCTTGGCCCTCACTCCGACCTGTCTCTCTCTGTCAGGGATGGTAAATCCCCACTTGGAATACTTGGAAAACTGCCTCCCTGCATCCGCCAAGCAGCCCACTATATTAAAGGATGTCTGATAATGCTCTCTGGTATGCATAGGATTCAGAGGCCAAAGTTAACTTGCAGATGATTCCAATGTTCTTCCTGTTCTGTTCCACAATTCTTGGAACATATCATAAAAACACAAACAAGTGTACAGAGCAGTCAGAGGTCAGGGAGCTGCAGTGGACTCTGGATAACAAGGAGATGTCTTGAAGGACTTGCTACTGCTGCTCCCTCCCATTTACAGATTTTGTCACTGATGCTTAGCATCTGATGCTACTGCTGGGCCTTCAACAAGCCGGATGACATCCCTATGTTTCCTTTGCAGTGCAGTCACAAAGAGGCGCACAGACCCCGCAGATGACATGAATAAATCACGGATGAATCTGAATCTGAAAACACGCAGCCACTCAAACTCGGATAAACTCAGGCCTTGGTTCAGGTCGGGTCTGTGTGCAGGCTGAACCCTGCTCAGCCAGGACGCCTTTGTTTTGAAAAGCTCTCGAGCAGCTCAGACATGAAAAAGCTCTGCGGCAGCCGCAGAAGGGAAGTTTCCTCCGAGGCCCTAAAGTAAACTTGGCTCCAATAAAAGCATCCGTTGGCACCTCAGCGGACAACAGGAAAACTTTGTTTATCGAAACCATCCCGTTGTTGGCCTCAGGGTCGAGGACTTAAATAGTAGCTGCCACAGGGTCCTGTGCTTTAGATCTGTTTACTGAACAGACCTGCCATGTTCCTCAGATAAATAACAAAGGCATGAAGAATGTGTGTGTGCGTGTGTGTGTGTGTGTGTCCGGCCAAAAGTCCTTCATTGTTAATCAGAAGACTATGCCGAGTCTGTAAAGATCTTCTGCAGATGCATACATTTTCTACATGACTTTCAATATAAAAGCTGTAAAAAAGTGAGCCGACCCAGTCAATGGGATTTTCTTGTGTTTCCAGCACTGGGTCCAGTTCTTTCACAGCAATAGTTCCGGACATTTTAGAGCCTTTAGAGCAAATTTAGGCAAAGTAGGATGTTCTCGAGATGAAAAGCTGGTAGTCTTTTATTTGTCAGCTACATCGTGCAAAGTGCAGAAAGCAGGAAGACGGAACAAGTTCAGAGCAGCACTCTGCTTTTCTCAGAGAGATGGCTTCAGGTTTGCCTGGAGCTTTGCTCTCAGAGGGAAACCTTGGTGCTGGAGGGGCTCTGCAGGGCCAGCCCCCCAGTGGCAGGGGTTTTGGGTGGTTTCCAACTTGGTGTGGGGCTGCAGGGTGAAGCAAGGCTGTCACCAACAGCAGTGGTGGGGGGTGTTCCAAAACATCAGAAATTCTTGCATACATGTGCAGTACATACATCATCAAATAGAATCAACTTCAAGAGGCTGCTTCTGCAACATCATGGAGGAATAATATGACATTTTCTGGATTTTGGTTTCACGTGTCTGAGTAGCATCACATTTGTGGAGATGAAAACAGTCAGTGTGCACGTGACGTTTGGAGAGTACCTGAGAACAAAGGTCTTTATGCAAGTGACAACCATCCTATTGTGCTCAAGGTGCTTGTTCTTTTTTCAGCATCTTCACAGTGAGTCTGTGGCTTCTGAGTTGACACATCACCTGGCCCCACCATTTACTCATCTCTGTGAAGTTTGTCCTCCATGTTCTCAGGAGGAGGCGCTGTGTTTTTGGTGCTCGATCTGCGCTGTCTCCTCGGCCGGTGCTCTGAGAACCAGTTGGAAATGCTCATGGCAAAGCGCAGGAAACCCAAGCTGATGCAGTGAACTTCTGAGGTGATGGGGATGTCGGAGAAGAAGGCGTGGTCTCGACTCATGACAACGCTGCTGCATTCAAAGTCTTTGACCACATTGAGGATCTCCTGCCGCTCGGCCTGCCGCACCATCCCTCGCATGTTCAGCAGGGCGGACACGTGCCTCTTCCTTTGGGATGGAAGGAATACAAAGAGGAAGAGAGTCAGTCCAGCTTTCAGGGAAACTGCTTCTGTTTAGTGTCGTCAATACCCGTTACTGTCATGACCCCGAGTTCTGCTGAAGTGAGTCAATGCGTGTTTCTGGCAGCTCTGACTGTCAGATGTGTCACATAAGATGTTGGGTTGCACTCTGACGGTTAGAATGATCACGCCTGTGTTCTGCAGAAGTACTTCTTGTGTTCTTTCAATGATCAGGGCTATTACAGCGCTTCTCCCAGAGTGGATGCTTTTTCATTATCAGAGAGGTTTTTTGGTCCTGGCCCTTTTCATCATTTTTGCAAAATCCTGCACTTGTGCTGGATGATTTCAAGTCTGGGTCTCCCTGTGCCCGTCCCCAGCCCGGGTAAAATACAGGGTTGTGTCAAGAAGGGCTTTCAGCGTAAAAATCTCTTCCAAGTCACTTTTGTGAAACAGTGAAAGCCGACACCTGAAGGGATGTGCTGAAAGGTGAACAACAGCACGACAACCCTGCTTTATATTTTCAATCAGCAGACTCAGACTTGGTGCACACTTCAAACACTGTTTCTCTATCTGCAGGTCTCATTCATTGACATGTGGGACATGGATTGACCCCTGTGACCCTTTGGCTGTTACTTGGCTGAGGTTTGAAAACGTTTTAAAACACCATGGTCACTAACAGCTTAGACAGATGGGTCACCACGGAAACCTTTCCTTTCTAAAAAGACTAATGTAGGAAGAACAAACTCTTTTTACAATTATTGGGTCATACAAAACTAAGGATTACATTGTCCTATGTCAATCAAAAGACCACACCCCCATTGCAGTGCATTTTCTCTCCAAAACATGAAACAATTAATTCCATAAAACCTCAGTTGTCCTGTAAAGAAAAGTTGAGAAAGGTCAAAATTTGGACTACATGCTTGTGTTTTGAAAACCAACTCACACTTGTCTGGTTTTGGTAAAATGTTGACATCAAAACCCAAAATCTGACTCAAAGGTTGGAGTTGGAATTTAAAACTTCTAAAGTCAGGTCGCCTTAAAGTTTGACTTTTCTCACCTGTTTTTACAGTGCAGAGAAGGGTTTTCGAACCCGGTTCAGTTCGGTCAGGACTGTTTTACGTAGGAGCCAATAAAGACTTGGCTGTATAGCCACCCTCAGGTTACCTGGTGAACTGACCTGGCTTGAGTTAGTTCCGTTTTCAAACCAGTTTCAAAGCAGAAGTGAAAAATGACAAGTTCTCAAAGAGCAGTGGCTCCAAATTCAGATATTGTTGTTCATCCAGAGGTAATCTTCTGGAACCCTCAGTTTGATTTTAAAATCCACTGGACCTCTCTTTCCTGCACGCTTGGTCATGTGAACTGATTTGTCTCATTGGCACCAGTGTAAGTGTAAAGACCATGGTTAGCGTAACAGTATATCCAGTGATGCTTCTGGCTTCCATTACAAACACAGCAGCCTGAACACAGTTTCCAGTCAGTGTATCACAAGGGCTGCTTCCTAAGAGGAGCTTTACATTGAATCAGTGCTTTAGAACATTAGTTACTTTACCCTCTGCAGGTGTTTAGTACAAATCCACATTTTAACCTCATGATCTAATAATTTTGTGAAATTATTTTATTTTATTATTATATTATTCTGCGAGTTTACTTCTCTCTTGCATGTTTGCACTGAATAGTGAGCGGCTTTAATTTCACTGCATGTGTGTGTGATGTGAATTGTACATGTGTACAGTGACAATAAAGGCATTCTATTTCTATTCTATTCTATTCTATTCTATTCTATAAAGGCTTTGGGGGGGGGCTGCAGGTTTAAAAGTGCATGAATGAAAGGGTGCTGCAGCAGCAAAGGGAAGCTTTAAAACGTCTCAAAGACTGTTAAGCTTTGTTCTTCTGAAGTACCATGCGGTAACAAAAAGGGGGGGGGGGGGTCAAGTGCCAGCCCGGCTTGTGTTGGTGCTTAAAGTGCTTATGTTTCCTCCTCCCTTCAACACCTCCTCCTCTATAATTCCAAGCATGGCACCAGTCTGTCTCCTTCAGGGTGGCAGGAACAGGAAGTACTTGTCAGCAGCTTCCTGTCTGCTCCTGAGAGGCTTGTGCGTCACATGCTGTGATAAGCTGTCACCTGAGTCCTAATCTGTACACAAATAAACTCCAGCCACCCCCTCCCACCTACAACCCTTTATTTAAGTCCAAAAATAACTTAATCAAGCAGATCCATCATGCCAAAAAAATCCCTTTGGATGTACAGTAGCTGCTAGCGCAATAAACTGGGACCGTAAGGGCCGGCGCCTCACCTGATGTCTGGGAACTCTTTCACTAAGACAGCCACCTCCATCTGGATGGATGGGGTGTCCTCCAGGAGAATGATGTCAGCGATGTGGGAGATGATGCTGTCCAACCAGGAGGAGTCTGAGTCCTGAGTACAGACAGAAGGGAAACCTCTTTCATTGAGCAAAAACAAGAATCGGCTTCATTGAAATTCAGCTTCAGTTTACGTGTTTTAGGTGTTTTTAGGTGTTGCATGGAAAGCAGCAGAGAGCAAGCCTGAGGCCAGAGGCCAAACACTTGATTCATCGGTGAAAAACACAACTCCACCTCTGCTTTCCGACTTTTTGTTTCCCCCCATGTACTCAGGAAAAGAAGATAAATTATTTGCCTTGGCATCCACTAAAAATAACAACTTCTGTTTTTGACTGCCATTAAAAAGTCACCCTTCCCAAAGTTGCAGTTTCCACAGGCACTCCGTCTTGCTCCTTGGTGAGCGAGGCCATCAAGGCCATCCAAGAGCCACATCAAAGTCGACCAGCTGACAGGAACAGGAAGCTCCCTCCAAACACAGCAGCTTCCTGTTGTCAGCCGAGGTGACGGACACTTGTTTAAGTTTGCACACAGAGGGGGCAAATGCCAAGCCGCCCGCCTCAGTTGTTTTACTCTCTCTTCCCCTTTCTGGCAAGTGCTAACGTAAGCGCCATTCATCCATCTCCATTTCACTGATGGCAGCCATTTTTCATGGCCCGCTCCTGCATCAACACTGTCTAGGTCGGTCCTGACGGAGGAAGTTCAAGGGTCATGCTCCTCTCACAGCCACCAGAATGCATTTCCTGCTTTTAAAGTTCAGGACTTTGGAGTTGGTTTATACTTTTCCTGCCTTGAAAACTTCTTGCATGTCGGTGGCCTTTTGTCAGCGTTTCTGAGAAAGCTAAAAGAGAAAACCTTCTTCAAAGTGATTAGTTTTGGTAGAAGTGGCTCACCAGATCCCTGAAGAGCCCCTTCAGCTGCTTGGCTTCGTCTTGCAGGCGGAAGGCCATCCTCTTCCTCATCTTGGAGGATGTGCAGATGACCCGACCTCGCATGGTGGCTCGGACATACTCCACCAGGACCCGCCTGTGCACCTCGCCCACCAGCGCCTGCCGATCACAGCAGTGAGGACCTGCCTGCTGCAGTCACATGCGCAAACGAGTTCGGTTTTACCTGATATGGAGGAGGGTCCATCCTCTTAAACTTTTTGAAATGTTGTTTGATGCTGGCTTCAATAGCCTCAAAGGCTTCTGTGTTGTTCAGCCACTTCCTCTTGATGAGCTTGTCAAAGAAAGGCTGCAGCAGATCAGAGGACATCACTTTCAACACAAGGCCCTCATCTCTACATATTTTGCTTCAGCAGTCAGACTTGCACGTGCTTTTTCAGAGTTCGCAATAACTTCTCCTGTTTTTTAAGGTTTTCATTGTGTGTGGTTTTATTCCTTCAATCTGAACCTTTTCAGGGGGATTTCTTTGTCCTTGTTCAGCCACTGACCACCAACATATGAGTGAACCAAGCAAAAAAAAAAGGACAGATGACCAGATTACGAAGCTAGTTTTGTCTTCATAGAGAAAAGAAGAATTTCAAATCCTTTAAAGGTGATCATACATGAAAGCTAAGCTGAAAATGATGCAGACCAGCTGATGTCCAGAGAAAAGTCTGGAAGGTTTTTGATAAAGAAGAGAAGTCTGACTCCTTTGTAACAAAGACGAGAAATAAGAGGAGCCTGAGATTTTCTGCTCAGCCGCATATTTCAAGCTGAGGGATGACAAGCTAGGTTTCGTCAAATCTTCCTGATGGCGTAGAAGACAGACCTGCTGGGTAGTGCTGAACGTGTTGTCTGTAAACGTCAGCTAGTTGTTATTGGTGGAACCCCTATGACTAGTGTAAAATGACCATGTTTTTTGCTTTGTGCAGTGAATTAGATCTCAAGCCACCCCATACTATGAGGCAACAATGCCACACCATAGCCCCATTGCAAAACATTTATAAGTCCGAGTCTTGGATCAAATTATCTGAAGACACAATTCTTCATTTTCCACCAGCAGGAAACCTTTTGCCTCTCCTGCAGATCCAGCTGCTCAGATCTGAGCAGCTGCAGAACTTGTCAAAGTTTGTGGGGTTTCCAGGGCTTTACATTTGGAAGCAAACACAGCTTTTACATTTGGACCCCATCCCCTCTGTCAGTGTTTTTGATAATACGTCCAGTTTTGAACAAGTATATGCTTGGAGAGATGGAGGACTAAAGACAAAAGTCAACAACTCACTCTGATCTGCTCAAACAGCCTGTCGACCAGCACCCTTACTGACTGTTTGATGACTCTGTCCAGGGAGGAGCTGGCTCTCTGGGCCGCCTCCTCGCTGCCCTGTGGGTCACACTGCGTGCAGCGCTCTACAAATGACCTGCAGGGCACATCAGAAAATCATTGAACTCTTTGTTTTCTGCAAACTGTGCCATGTCCCCAGATTCTGATGTCCCACCTGAGTGGAGGACAGCAGTTAGCTAGAGCTATGGTCCTGGAAATGTAGCCATCCCCTCTGTCTCCAAACTCAGCCTGGGTGTCATGGAAGATCTCCACCTTCCTCTGGAAACTGGAAAACAGGGGATTGATGATTTAGTGCAAACCCAGCTCACATGTGATGTGACTGTGAAAGTGAGAGCTCCAGCTCGTTCACAGCACTGGTGCAAATGGAGCAGCAGAAGAGCCACTTCAAAGTTTACAAAGGGAAATGTTTCTGATGGATCTATGTCTGTTTTTGGATGACTTTGCAAAGATAGTACAGAAAACGGTCACTTTTGATAACATCTAAGGACTTGTAAAAAGGCAAATTTCAATCATCTTCCAAATATTGAAGAGGTCTAAGTGTGATGGATTTATGAGTTATTAATAGCTTGTAGAAAACTGAAGCTCTTTTTAGCTCTTATTGAATTTATAAAATATATCAACTCCACCGTTTGGCTGGATGCTTAGTGTTTGTCTGTTAGTGTTAAAAGTAAAAAGAATATCCGTGTCAATCTAAAATGATTTGATTTGTCAAATGATGTTTCTCCTCCCTGATCTAACATGAGGGATGATGCGCTCATAATCGACAGAACATTCACTCACTTGTACAGAAAGTCAGCCAGACCACTCAGACTGCAGCGAGCCACTCTGGCTCCCAGAAACTGGCTCACAGATGTGGATCGGTCCAAGTCCTCCTTCAGCCTCTGCAAGCATGAAAAAGAACACTGACAACCAATCTTCATGAGAGGAGATGTCTCCAGACAGCTGTGCTGTTGTACCTGGATGACTGAGCGTGCCAGGTGGGACTGATACTCCTCTATGTGCAGCGTCTGGGCCCACCGCCTCTCCTCCTCATCCAGAATCTGGACCAGTTCACTTGTTACCTTTCCCTAAAAAGCAGAGTTTGAAATGGTCAGAGTTTCATTTGCTTCTTCATAACCTGGAGACCCTAATGTGTCTGCGCTCTCTTTATCATTTCATACTACAATTACAGAAGTTTTAGGTCCAAATATCAAAATAGTTTGCATTTCTTACAGAACTCAGAGGAAGTATGGAGTTGCACTACAAAGCAGAAACACTAATGGTAGTTCCTATACCTTAGTGCAGCTGTTTACTGTCCAAAATTACACTTATTCTATTTCCTTAAAGCAGGGGGGGGGGGGGGGGCAGTTCCAGGTTCCTTAGGAACACTGGCCCACGAGTTTTCCTGTAGTAGCCACAGCAGATTGCCTGAATCTGGAACAGAAGGTCTTTCCTTCTAGTGTGTTGCTGATCCTGATTCTTTACCAGGTCTTTCTGCTCATTTATGGTCGGTCCAGTGCTGGTGCCTGATCCTCTTCAGAGGACTTAACACATTGCTTTAGTTGATTTCTCTTTTTCTGCATGAACCTTTGCAGTTCAGGAACTGGACAACTGTCAGCCAATCACATGATCTTTAAGTGGAGGCCCACTGTGGGATCTCTGCACATCGCTGCACAAACTCGAGTTTGTGTTTTTGAGAACTCGGTCCCCTCTTTACCTTCACTATGTTGATGCAGTCATGCTCCAGGCGGTCCACCGTCTCCTGAGGGAGAACAGGACCCAGTGTGGCATAGTTAATGTTTCCACTGGCGCCGATGGTTCCCAAAACATCCCTTGATGAAATCAAGAGACACACATGAAGAGCATTTCTCATTGAAGCGTGATGAGCAAGTATTACATTTGTCTGCATGTTGGGTCATCACGTACCTGTTGTAGACGTTGTAGAACCAGTCCAGTAATGAGTACACGTCTGTGATCTGCAGCGGCCCACTGGTGATGGTCCGAAGGCGTTTGGCTGTGGCTTGATGGTAACTCTCCACATAAACCTGGAAAGCAGCAAATTCTTCGGGGTATATGGAAATGGCGTTCCTCCTGGCTGCGTCCAGGTCGTCGACCATGCGGCTCCTCAGCCGCTCCAGGTAGGAGGCCAGCTGGCCTGCTTGAGTGTCCACCTGCTGCGGCAGGCTCCAGTCGGCAGCTTCTGCCACCGCCTGCCTCCACTTTAGCTTCAGCTGGCGGGGGCGCTGGCTGGGCTGGATGTGGGAGGGCTCTCCCTCTGGCTTGGTCTCTTCTCTCAGGGCCCAGGTCACATCAGCGTGCTCCTCCTGCTGGATGACAAGGACAACCAGGCCGAGGTTGGGGCCAGCGCTGGGCTGGCGGAGGGACTCTCGCACCACATCCCACATCTCCCTCTGCAGGGCCTCGTACAGCAGCTCCACATCCTTGGCCTTCCTCTTACTGGAGTCCAGCGTGGCGTTGGAGCTGAGGGAATCATCTAAGGATGGAGGGGACAGAGGAATCCAGCAGGGAGGTGTGCTTGGGCTTTGAGTGGGCGTGAGGGTGGGGGTAGATGTTGGTGGCAGCATAGACAGCAGCTGGCACTCTCGCTCCAGCTCCTGAATGTGTGTGTCGGCCAGCAGGAGGTCTCTGTGGTTCACCAGCTGCAGGATCTCCAGAACTATTGGGAGAAACACAGACTCGATTAGAAAACAAATGTTGCAGTGGCTGTGACCATCGCAGGCCGCCACAGCGCTAAACACATGTCCAGAAATAACTCCCTGTGGATCAGGAACGGAGCAGCTCATGTAACGCAACCTGGACTATCAGGACTATGCGGTTTCCTGAGTTGGTGACAGGAAGACAAGGATGCTGGGATTACAGGACTTTCTATGAGAGCACATTCCCAGATGTCTTAAAATGACAGGAAGGAGATGGACGAATGTCTAAACTGAAAGAACTTCTTGCAAATGTTCTGAGGGCAGATTTGAGTTTTACCTGAGAGAGGCTCTCTGGTTTTGACCACGGGCTCTTCCTCCTCTGTTTCCTCCTCGGCCTCCTGGGACGCCTTGTCTGACATGGATTCTCTCTTCAGCTTACCCAGACTGACTATCCTCAGGAAGGAGGGCCGCCTGGACTCCTCCACCTCCCCGTCTGGGTGTAGGTCCCCGCAGGGCAGGCTTTCCCTGCGCTCTTCCTTACGCCGACCTGTGAAGCTGCACAGGAGGATGGATGTCAGCCTCCGCAGAGAAGTTGACTCAGCACAGAAACATGACGGTTAAAGAGAGTTCCATTCAGAGTGAAGTTTGGGAAGCACAAGGCACACAAAGCAGGCTGCCTCCGTTTGAATTCTGGCTCTGGGTTCAGGGCCTGCATTCCCTCTGAAATGTGCGTGTTTGCATCAGTGGTGCAACTGCAGAGTTCTTATTTTCTGTTCATAACAGTCAGAACATGCAGCCAAACTTTTCAGTGAAAACCTTTCAAAAGCAATCCAGTTACTGACCCCCCCCCCTTACCGGAGCAGGGTCATGATCCCCTCAGAGCCTCTGCGAAGTCCTTTCTTTTTCTCCTTTTCTGCTGGAAGTGTGTTTGAGTCTCCAGGGGTATGATGGGGATAATTGTTCCCCCACACATTTTTGCCGGATATGCGGAGCCCCTTCCCCAGTTTTCCCAGAGTTTTCAGCGGGGAGACTCCACAGATCCGCTCCAGAGTCCCCCTGAGGGGCTTCACTTTGGGGTTTCCAGCTCCGTGCCTCTCTGCGTTCACCTCGTTTTCCTCCTCTTCCCCGTCCCGGGAGCACCGGAGCTGGTGGTTATCTGTGACCTCCCCCATGATGAGGCCCGCATCGTTCTTCTCATCTTCATCCAGGTCCACGTCCTCAAAGGGGTTGAGGTTCTTCCTCATCTCCTCCAGCTCCTTCAGGTCATTGAGGTCACTTAGCCCCCTCATGTCCAGGTCCAGCCGGGGCAGGATCAGCTCTCCGTTCCCTCTGGAAAACTCTTGGCAGCTTTTGGATCTTCCGGGGAGCTTCTTCAGAATGGGCATGGTTGCAGTGGAAAACCTTCACAAACTGAAAGGACAACAGTTAGTAAGAGGAGACAGTCGCTCATCTGAAAGCTCTTGGAGCAGCTCCAGCTTTGATTTTGATCACTTCAGTGT
This sequence comes from Oryzias sinensis, assembly GCA_037389245.1. NCBI lineage: Eukaryota > Metazoa > Chordata > Actinopteri > Beloniformes > Adrianichthyidae > Oryzias > Oryzias sinensis. The sequence continues at coordinate 28,732,317 of CM074497.1, forward strand.
TTCCCACAGCGTGACTGAAACACTCACAGCGGCTGAAAATGAAGCTCCTCCAATGTTAAGTTTGAACAGAAACGAAAAGAAACTTCCGATCACATTTTAGTAACATATTGTTCTTAGGGACCCCTAAAACGTTTCCCATACATTTAAAACATTTGAATCTTACTTCCCTTCTGAATTCAATGCAACAGAGTCATTTTATTTTTAAAAATATACATTTTCTCTCCAAACTCAATAGATTGATTTACATCAGTCACACTGAAACAAAATGTTAGGAGATTTGGTCAAAGTTGATTCAAACTGCACTGACATTAAGGTGTGAACCCCAGACCGGGTTCATCTCTCTTTGTATGCTTCTATCCAAAGCCCGGACCAGTTCTCCTGCCTGTGTTCTGTGTAATCAGCCGTCACTGAGGCGACCTTTTCTCTGTCTTTGTGTCCCTGCAGCTCTCAACAGGAAACCTGCTAAACGCTTAATGAATGCTCGCTGGCTTTTCTCAGACAAATGTCACTTTATCACACAGGAAAACGCAAACCGAGTTAAACAACTAATAACTTCTATCGCATTTTGATGTGAAAAAATAAAAATCCTACTTTCTTTAACAGCAAGGTCGATCCTGTCAACAGACAACCAAAAACAAACAATCTTATCAAAGAAAACTGTCTCTTTTTTGATCAAATGCACTGAAAAGTGTGTCTGGATGTTAGACATGCTTACCTGCAACAACAACACAACAATCAGCTTGTTAGCAAAAAGAAAGGAAAACAGAAGCTGGATGTTGTAATCAGACCTGAAAGCTGTGTGAAGGAAGCGGAGCTGTGATGGTGTGAAAGCATCAGAGGACTCACCGGCTGAGCTTCAGGGCAGAGTCATGCTGCTGCCGGGCTGCTCCGTGTGTGAGACGGCCTCTGATGAGTGTCAGCTCTTCTCCAGAGCTTCAGGGAGACTCAGGAGAGCACTACGGCCGCCTGCAGCTTCCTGACGCTCGCTATTGTGGTGGAAGGTGATATGTTTTCCTGAGGAAAGGCCTGTCCTGTCCTGTACCCCCCTCACCTACACCTCCATCCCACAACACCACCACTACCCACTCCACACACACACACACACACACACACACACTCCCGCCCCCCAGGGACCCCTCTGATTACACTGCTGCTGGAGGACAGGACATTCCTCAGCGTTTTATCAGCTCAGACGCATCTGAACAACCTTCATGGAAAACTGAAGGTTCAGAGTCAGAGGTCTCCTGAAGAATTCCCGTCTTACAGCATTTTCCTTCAGAGGGATTCAGAGTGAGCTTAGGTTCCCGCTTTAGGACCAACGAGTGACAATAGAGCTGCAGAAACCACAGATTTTTGTTCTACATGAATTTAGAGAGAAGCAGCGAAAGCTGCATCTGCAGCTGCCTGGGATCAGACGCTGCTCAGGAGTTCACGTAAAAGCTTGTGTGTCTTTGTATCAAAGTGTCTGCAGTGAAGACAGCAGAGATGGAAGACACCCCTGTGTTTGTGATGACGGCAGCCCCCTGCCCCCCAGTGGCAGAGGGGGGCAGTGCTGCTCATCTGTAAGTCAAAAACAGCCTTGAAGGAGATGGTCTGACAGACCGATTCCTGCTGAAATGTCCTCTGCATTTGGTCTCATGTTGAAGGACAGACACGCTGGAATCCGTGTGTCGTCTTTCAGACGAGGCTGAGTCTAAAACAATGTCAACACTCAGAAATCTAAAAGGAAATCATCAAATCAAGGAACTGATTTGATTTAAAGTGGTGGGTTTTTTTTTATAAATCAGAGAAAAACCATTTTCAGTCGTTTTAAGATTTCTTCTTTTTTTCATTTTATATCAACGGTCATGTAAGATGGATTTGAATGGAATTTTAAAGTAAAAATGATAAAACGGTGAAGTTGTGAACAGAAAAGGGCTGATTGCAGGGTTCTGTTTCCGACAGAAGAGGCTTCCTCCTCTTCATTCTTCTGTCACTGCAGAAGACACAGATGGACCATTTCCAACATGTTCTCGGCTCACACTGATTTACTAGAATAGAACAAAAACCAAAATTAACTTAGTAAGGTTTTTTTTTAAAAATCACAGAATTTGACATGGATAAAATGAAACTTTAATTAAAACAAGTGAATTCCAGATTAAATAAAGACAATTAGTAAATAAAAAAGTGATTATCTTTGAATGACATTTCATTTTTAACAATTCCTTAAGGATGTCTGTATCTGTAAGTTTTTGTTTTTTGTTTAAACACTATTTTCCAGTCTGACTGAGAACAGACAAGCAAAACACGGCACGACATGAAAGTTATTTTTTTATTAAGTAGACTTTTCAAAGTTTCTGCAGAGAATCATATTTGTGTGACAGGACTCGCATTAAACACAGTGAAAGCCACAACTTTAGTGTCTCGAGGAAACATCACACCAGGGTCACAGCAGTTATCTCTTGGATCTGCAGTAAAGTCGTCACTTCAGGCATGTTATCCCTCATTTCCAAAGTGTTGGAGTTGGTGAGCATTCAGTGGAAGGGAAGCCATGGGCTGACAGTAGAAACCTGCTTTATCCCAACACTTGTGGGTCGACTACTTTTGCATCAATTCAGAGGTTGGGATGAACATTTCCGGTCCAGTAAGAGTCACATGTTGCTTCAGCTCAGATTAAACGCACACAGTCTCGCCTGCAGCAGACAGCCTGCACGGCCCACTCAGACGGAAGAATGAGAGCCAGCAGACAGAGGGGGAGCAAAACTATCAGAGAAGGGAGTGATGGAGTCCATGCTGCAGTATGTCTGTCTAACCCAAAGGTCACAGCAACATCTGCAATCCTCCAGATGACGCTGATGACGATCCTCAGATCTCTACAAACTGGATTAAAGCCGATTAGATGCAGAAGGTTCCCTCTGCTGAGGCCTCCTTAGCAGATGTACACAAGTCTGACACCCTCTCTGATTCCACAGGAGAGAAAAAGCTGTTTGCAGAGAAACCGTCCAACCTCAACGCAGAGCCTCTGCTTTTGTTACATAAGCTCACATAGAGGTCACAACGTTAGCGAGCAAAATACACGACTCAGGAAGTCATTTTAGAAGTGCTGCTGATGCCAAGTCTTCAGAGTTAGATTTCCTGCTAAAGCATGACACACATCAAGCTACTGTCAGACTCAGCAGAAGCAGAACCTGCCTGAACCTCCACCATTCACTGCTTCACCACCCAACAGAGAGAACAGCCTCAGCCTCAGTCTCTGGACTGGAAAAGTCTGTTTTTCTCCTTCTTTATGGTGTTTTCTGCAGAGGGAAGTCATGGACTGATCATCATTCACACCCACAGAGGTCAAAACCACCAAAGCAGACTCAGTAATGGCAGTACTGCTTAAACATTTGACAGAAGTCTGTCTAAAAACCAGAAAGCCGTATCTTCTAGCCACAAAGGGGCGCTGATGGGGAACACCTCAATCTGTTCTTTGGTTTTTCGGGTAGGTTCTGACAAACCAAAGAGGGGCAGAATTTACTCTTTTATTGTAGTGGTTTTGCCAAATTGCAGCTACTTTTCAGCAGCTTAGTCTGAGTTCCTGTCTGCAGAAGAGGCTAATGTTCTTCTGCAGCTGCTCAGCACTGAGCGTGAAGTTAAATCCAAGGCTGGTGGACTAGATTCTGTGTCCCAACGCTTCAATGGAAACAAAACCCTTTAACACAAATGTCTTACAAACCAACATCTTTATGTGTTGGGAAACTGGTCTCTATCAGATCCATCTTTGCAGAGCCGCAGGCTTCCACTGCGCTCTGATTGGATGTTCTCGGGATCAATGAGCCCATTTTTCTACATCAATCAAGAATCCCAAATTGAAGATGTCATTTTGTGTGTGTTTTTGTGTGTGTTTTGTGTGTGTTTTGTGACCAGGGGGGTATTCCAGGAAGCATGTTTAAACTAGCCTGACTTTGAGCCTGAACTCTGGCTGAAATCCGCCTGAACTTGCTTACTCTGGGTATGTCGGTTCCAAAAGACCGGATATGAGTTGGCGTAATTACGCTCGACTTGGTAACCCTGGGTTAATGGGCGTGCACAGCAGGTACATAAAGACATTCTCAATGGATCGCCGATTTCTGGAGTCACCATGGAAACGCGGGGAGAAAAAAAGAAAACGCTGTACTTCAGTGAGACGGAGTCTGAGATTTAAATGACCGCGTATGAAGATTACACGTCCATCAAAAAAGTAATACGGCTGCATCATAAAAAAAAGACTTTCTGCGTGTAGAAAAAGAGCAGACAAAGTAAACGTCTATAAAACTCAATAATTGTTCATACAACTCCAATTTACATATTTATTCAACTAAATGTCACATTACTCCAATTCAATTAATCTTTTTTCCATCTTAATTAATTACATTTCTTGAACTCTCAAATGTCTAAGTTTGAGCCGGCAGATATTCTCATTTTTATAACAAAAAAAAGACGGGGGGAGAAATGCACGGAATGCAAAATCTCAATTAAGAATTTACCATCACTATCATTACAGCTACTGCCTGTAGGGCTGCTATATAAACTCATCATCATCTCCTTTACTCTCACTCATGGTGCAGAGACGTAAGGTCAGTACGGCAAACTAACTCGGCGAAACAAGGCAAACCACAGTAAAACAGCTAAATAACTAAACACATTTGGTCAAAAACCCACACTTAAACCCAAATCCGTCCAGACAGGCAAAGTGAATGATATCCCACAATCCTTTGCGGTGCCGATCTAACAGCAGCACCAAAGTTACACCTACTTAATTGAATTAATCTGAATGAAAGTAAAATAACTGTCTGAAAACTACGTGTAATTTTTAAACTGACTTACAAAAAAAAGATTTATCTTAACTGAAACAAATAATTAAGTTAGATCAAAGTAAAAAAAATATTTTTCCAACATCCATATGTGGTCTTATCACCATCTCACTGTGGCAAAAGTATTATCTGAGCTTCTTCATTCACTAATTCATCTTCAAATGGACACTCCATGCTGCCTCACCTCTCTGTAAACAAACTAAGCTTCAACTAAACCTGCTCCGGACCAGGTTATGTTCAGAGCATGAGTTGCTATGGCAACTTGACCTACCCTGAAACATACCTCCATTTCTGGAACCGAAAGCTGAGGTTATCAACTTCCTTAGCCTCAAACTTATCGTGAGAGCTAGCATAACCTGCTTTCTGGAATACCCCCCAGCAGAGGGAGGCTTTTGTACGTTTTACCAATCTGGGGGGTGAGATTAAACAACAATTTGAGTGGGCTCCCTCTACTGGTCTGACCGGATCAGGTCTTCCTCAGAAATAAAATGTCACTTCAATCTTGATGCTTGAGTGGGGCGGTGCCGTGGCTCCGTGGGGCGGTGCCGTGGCGCCGTGGGGCGGTGCCGTGGCTCCGTGGGGCGGTGCCGTGGCTCCGTGCCGTGGCTCCGTGGGGCGGTGCCGTGGCTCCGTGGGGCGGTGCCGTGGCTCCGTGGGGCGGTGCCGTGGCTCCGTGCCGTGGCTCCGTGGGGAGGTGCCGTGGCTCTGTGGGGCGGTGCAGTGGTGCTTCGTGTTGTCCTGCCTCTGTTTGTTTCATGTCAGACAGTTTGTGAGTGCATTATGGGTACTGGCGCCATCAGAGGCTCTGGTTTTTGCCTCGGGTGTGTTGGAAGTGCTGTGGTGGGTTGTTGAAGTGGTAGGGCTCATGGCGAGGGTGGCTGTGGCAGATGACCGGGTGTTCGATGCCCTCACTCTGCAGCTCGTTCTGCTTGTGAACTCCATGCAGCTTTACCAGGAGCTCCTTGATGAAAACCTGAAGGGGGGAGCCAAAACAGAGGAGATCCATGAAAGGTGCTATGTTCTTTCATGACTTGAGCTGTTTTTAGATGATTCAATAATATCCTTCTTGATGAACACATCTTTGTAAAAAAGCTGACACTGTCTGAAATTAAGAAGCAGTTTCAATGGAAGCAGAAGAAGAAAGGAGGTCTTTCTCTGATAACAAAGGATAATGGAGGAGGATCAGAGGCAGCCTGGGGAACCAGAACATGGAGAGCGAGGAGCAGAATCTCTAAACAAAGCACGAGCTGAACCACAGAAGCTTCTTTTATCTGCACTGATCTGTAACAACAACCTGAGGTTCATGAAGAGCAATGAAGTTGGTACGATCCAAAACAGCTTAGCAGGAGAGCGTGCTGCAGGAGGGGATGGGCCCAGACTGTGAACATGATGATGAGATTTCTCTGTGGATTTCTTCATGAACAATCAAAAACGTAAGTATTCAGATACAGATCTGAAACAACCAAAAGGATTTCTCAAGATTGAGTAAAAACAGAAACGTGTACGCGTGTCTATACAATAATGATCCATATTAAAGTGAAGAGGATTTCTGATACGGACATTGATGCTTCAAAGAGAAAAGAAACGTTTGCTAATCCTTACATAATACAATGTTCTCATTATTTCAATAAATCCTGAAATGTTCATCTGGTGTTATTGTCTGCATTTTGGAACCGAATCTCACAGCAAAACAAACCCACTAGTCTTCATCTCTGTCTGTAATGGAATAAACACCGGTTTCCAACAGAAGCCTGTCGCTAATAAACGCCGAGCTGGCTGCCAGATTTTTAGAACAAACACCAGGGCTACTATTAGAAGATAAACGATGTATCAAAGAATTTCAGGTTAAAAATGCATTTCTGAGTATTTTTTTATTCCAATCATGTTGGATCAGGAGCAAAGCATAAAAACCTGCAGTTTGTAGAAGCTCAGGTTTGTGATGCAGAAACTGCCAGGAGCAGGCCACAGTCTCAATGCTGCAAATCTAAATCCTCCACTTGCAGACGAATAGCTCCATTAACGTCTTCTCAGCGCTCTTCAAGCTTTCAGTTACATTAACTGGGTATTTTATTTTTTATTTATATTTTGTCTGCTGCTTGGTGTACTATGAGGTTCCATTTGTGCCAAAAATCTGTTTTTGTGTCCACTGTCTATGTCTTTGGTCGTCTCACTTTGTCGTCAGGACTTAGCAACCGTTGCTACTGTCGATAGCTCCGGTCGTTAGCTACTGTCGATAGCTACTGTCGTTAGCTACTGTCGATAGCTACTGTCGTTAGCTACTGTCGATAGCTACTGTCGATAGCTACTGTCGATAGCTACTGTCGTTAGCTACTGTCGATAGCTACTGTCGATAGCTACTGTCGTTAGCTACGGTGTTTGCTACTGTCGTTAGCTACGACGTTCCCCCGTGTTTTGTCGTTAGATGTTCTCGTTTTTCAAATTTTGCCAAAGTCGTCAGAAAAGTCCTTTGTACGGCCGGTAAATTTTTTCCTGTACTACCACGAAACGAAAAAGAAATGTTTAGCAAAGCAGATGTCAGGGTTAACCATGACAACACGTTTTTAAGATGAACTTTATTTTGATATTCCCTCAAACGCGTATTGCCAGAAAGGGTGGTGGGGGGGGGGGCATGCATACAATGCTTGACACGAAAACAAAGTGGCGCATTACTGCCACCACCTGATCTGGAGGCGAACTACTTCTATTTAACGCGGAGAATGACACATAATAAATATGAACATTTTACGAAGACTATTTATGAATGTGCTGTGTTCTGATCATGAAAAACGTGGCTGATTTATTAATAATAAAATTACAAACACATTGGTATTGATTTAATGTATTTGTTCAGAAATAAACCCTCAAGTCATTAGTCCATGGCAATATTTATTTTTTCGCCGCTGAACGATTTACGGGGGCCTTGCAAGGAGGCCTTTAAAATATCTTCGATGAGTTACCTTCTCAAATTTTAGTGGGTCGGGTCACTAATTATGAATATAACAGTCGAAAACTGACTAAGCTTTTCTTTTTAATCTATTTATGTGACCATGAGATGGCGCACTCGGGACCAGTATAAGGCTCTTATTAGCCCGTCTGATCCTCGTTTATCCATCAGATTTGTAACAACATAAAGATCAGTCATTTTTCAAAATAATTTGAAATAATAGTTTCATCACAAGATTAAATTAAAGCCATACTCTAAATAACTTTAAACGGGAACGTGAAACCGTTGTACGCATGCACCCCCCCCCTTTCTGGGAGTGCGCGTTTGCAGGATTGTCAATAAAGGCTTTTTTTTTTTAAAGTGTTTTGTTCCGTGATAATACGGGAAACAATTTATTGACCGTACAAAAGACTTCTCTGACGAACATTGCAAAATTTGAAATACAACAAGATCTAAGGACACGACATGGTGAGAGAACGTAGCAAACAACACTAGCAACGGTTGCTAAGGATCTTCCTGACGACACGTGAAACGACGTAGCAAACGACACTAGCAACGGTTGCTAAGGATCTTCCTGACGACACGTGAAACGACGTAGCAAACGACACTAGCAACGGTTGCTAAGGATCTTCCTGACGCCGTAGTTAGACGACATGGGATAAGGACAATGACAAAGATAAAGTTTAAGGATAAAGCAAGCATATACATCACAAAGTTAATATAAAAGTAATAATCAAAGAATCATGGACATGCAGCAGATATTGCTTAGTAGTACATAGACATGAACCAATGTAAAATGAACTCATTCAATAGACAGACAATGAGCCCAAAGCATAGACAGTGGACGCAAAAACACGATCAGTAGACATAGACAATGGACCAAAGACATAAGAGTAGACGCAAAAACACATTTTGATATTTTTGGCACAAATGGAACCTCATAGTGTACATCCTCTGTGTGCATAGCTTTTCTTCTCCGTGTCTTTCGCGTTTATTTTTTTGTGCTTCTACTACAATTGAATTTCCCTTTGGGGATTAATAAAGTTAATCTTAATCTCAATCTTTGTTTTCCTCATCTGAGCTGCCATCTGACAAAAACTGAACATCTGGATAGCTTCGTTATTGCTTGACATTTTTTGCTACACTGTAGTTAGCTTGATCTTGTAAAGGGCCATAAGATAGCAGGAGAGATTGTAAACAAAGGGCGGACGGGAAATTAGCGGAGCTAACTTCTGCGCTAACAGTCTCGTTCAAAACTCAGAGGCAAATTTCTAATGAAGTCCAGCTGCACTGCAGAAACTATGTCTTAAAAATGACACTCGCTTCTTAATGTTTGTTAAAAACTTCAGAATCAAAATGAAAAGACCACCTGGAAAACTTTTACAATAGAAAGAAATATAGTTGGGGTGGGACTTTAAGACGGCGGTTTGAATAGGAAAAAGCTTCATTCGGTGCAGAAACAGACCCGCTGCTGAAGTCCTAACAGTTTTACGTGTCTAATGTCTAATTAAGTCATCTCATTACAAATGTGATCGTATAAACAATAAATCACCTGACAGGCAACATTTCTCTGAGAATGACTCAGACAACACATGGTTGGTTCATTTAGAAACCAGGTCAAAAACATTCACTTGTCTGAAGATGTGAGAATTCATTAAGGAAGAGAAAAACGGGGAGTTTTTACTGTGATTAATATAACGCATTCAGCTTCTTCAAACAACATGAATGTTGATCCAGTTTGACGCTGCTGCCAAAATTCAGAACTGTCTCTAAAGACGATCAGCTGATCGTCTCTAAAGAGGATCAGCAGAATCACATAAGAACCCTAAACAGGAGGACTATTCCAGGTAACATTTCTCTCACCTCTTCAGCTGATTTTAGTCTGCTTTTGTGAAATAGCGATTTATCGCATTTCGGGCAGACACTCGGCAGAATTGCAGGTTACTCCCCTAGGGCGGGTCAGTTAATTAACCCACCTGCTTAGCGTCTATTTAAGTCAGGTGTACGATTGTTCATTCTCTCTTACTTTCAGCGCTCATTCTTTGCCGGGTAAACACATAGCAGATACACTAGATAGAATGTTCCCTTCGTAGAGTGGTTCTCGAAGGGAGCGGCCAAACGGTCAATGGTGCCGGGTAAACACATAGCAGATACACTAGATAGAATGTTCCCTTCGTAGAGTGTTCTCGAAGGGAGCGGCCCAACGGTCAATGGTACCGGGTAAACACATAGCAGTCATACTGGAAAATGAAATGAAATGAAATGAAATGAAATGAAGTGAAAATGGAATGCCGCCAAAAACACACCTCATCTTATTTACCCACTGATTATTCATTCACATTCACATTTTCTTCTTCTGGATCATCTTGGTGTTGGGGGTTGTTACCCAAAAGTGTATGGAAAAAATAAGTGTGTTAAGAAATTGAACGGAGCCTTATGCCAAAACGAAGTTGTGAATCAAATTGTGAATGTCAACCTAAAGATGTTGTGAATAAATATTCTTCTGCAAGAGTTGTCTGACTGAAATGTGAGCTTGCTGACACACTTACACCTGCATGCATGATGTTGTGGCAACAGTGCAGAGGAAGAGTAGGAACCAGAAGCACCAGTCCCACTGAATACTGACTCAACGTTTCTGTAACCCGGACAGAAATGTTGTTTTGAAAAACAAATCCAAAAGGTAAAATACCAAGCAACTACTAAGAAGAGGACTGCAGAATATGACAAGTATACAGTCTAGTCTGGTCGCAGCACAGCGTTTGCTTTGTACACAAACCCCTTCAGGCTGTTTTGTGTGACCAGGACCTCTACTCTGAGTTTCAAAGTCACTTTTTAGCGTTCTGTTTATAAGCATGGAAAACATAGGAAATGCCAGGAAACGCGTCTGAAGAAGACAGAATCCAGCAGCAGCCTCAGATAAAAGCCAAACACACATTGAAGGACTGCGCCGTTTCTGTGGGACTGACTCCTGCCACCTCCCTGTCAAACGGATGAGCTCAGTTTTTTTTTATTCGTTTTCATCAGGGAGGGGGGCAGTGGCTCCACCACCCCCTCCTTGACTTAAGCTCAAAGCTGGCACTGTGCAGGCTGATGTTTGAGTCCCAATGGACGGATTGTTTCTGCAGAGAAGAGGACAACAGACGGCCATTGTTGAGAGACTGTGGGACAGCAGATCAGGTGATGTCGTCTCACTGCGGCCTCCTCTCTTCGTGCTTTGTCATCTCATTAGGACCGCCTATGGTATCATCTTCTGGATGCTGATGAGGTTTGAGAAATCCAGCAGTCAGTGTCACTGGAAAGGTTTTGGCCATGAAGCCACATGCAGCCTCACAGCAGCAGCTCCTCCATAAACACATGACAAGTTCCCGTCCAGAAGAAGCTTTTCCAGCTGATCATGTCAGATGGAAACTCACTGCCTTAACCGGACACTCAGCTCAGCGGCACAGGCTGCTCTGCTTCTGCGTCGCTTGTTCAGATTTTGAGTGATCTCCTCAGAGAAGGGACGACCTTTCACAGCCGAGGTCATCGCGCTATGCATCTGATGTGACAAAGTCTGGTTGGGTTTTTTCTGGTTTGTAAATCAGTTTTCCTGTTTAGCTTACATTTGGCAGTTCTGCCTTAAGTTTGTGTCACCACCACATCATGAGCTGACCTCTGTCTCCTCTCAAGCTTTTAGTTACCCATCATCCACCGCTGTGTCAGATCACTATCCCCACATGTTTGCTAGTGTCTTTGTTTCTGTGTCATGACACTTTTGCTTCAGGTTTAGAGGGTGGGGGTCTACAGAAGAGCAGCTCATACATACCTCTGTGCTGTTCCTGCACTTCTGGAGACGATCCTGTTAGCAGACAGACAGTTACAAACCGGCAGCATCAGCGTAGTCACCAAGACTAAAGCCATTCTGTGTTCAGCGGCGGTCAGCTTCGCCGTCTTACCTGTAGTCTCTGGGCTCGCTCCCGGTCGCTCGGCAGGTCAAGCAGCTCGTCGATGTTCACCTCCTCTGGCATTTCCTCCTCCTGGAGTCAATACATCAGTGTAAAGGTTCAGAGTTCAAAGGTCGAGCCGTCACAGCATGCATGTGAGCTCCGTGCAGCTGCAGTGTCTCTGAGCTCAGGAGGAACAATGCGCTCCTCTTAAATAAGCTGCTCACACAGAAAACACTCAGCTCCTCCTCATCCTCATGAGACACAACATTCAGACAACCTGTCCTGTTCCGCCTGCCAACATGCAGAAACTGAAACTTTTAAAGATCTCCGTCAATGAGCGTCTGCACTTTGCTCTGTGTTGAAGTGTGTTGGTAGGGCTGAACGTCCAGGCTTTTCTCTGAAGCTCCTGTCGGCTCCTGTGGAGCATGAGACGTTCCAGCCCCCCACACACCAGGACCTCCTCCAGGGACCCACAGCAGCTTTGTCCCTCCTCATTTCCTCTTCCTCTTTCCCATCAGTCCCTCTGCTCTCTGCTGCCCATGTAAGGTCACAGCTCCAGAGTCAGGATGGGACAGGGTGGGGCTGTGTGGCCTTGTAAGGAGAACCAGGCGCCCCCCTCCCCTCCACAGCACCCCACACATCACTGCAGACCTGAAGGTGAACTTTTTGGCGGAGAAGCTGTACTGTAGCTGTGTGAACTCATCGCATTTTAAAGATCAGAAGCTTCACCCAAAGTTCCAAATGTTTCTGACCATTGGCAGCTCTGGGCCTTCAGAACCATCTTACCTGGCCCCCGTACAGCCGGTCCAGACTCTCATCGATCCACTTCTCCACGTCCAGCCTCCTCTGCAGCTCCCTCCGGTTGTATTTGACGGTGACCCGCGCGTGCCTCTTTGGAATGTGCCCGCCGTGCTCCGGAGCCAGCTCGGAGGCAGGAGTCTCCTCGTCTGCCATCTCCGCTGTGCGCTCGCGCTCGGAATCCTGCGCTGTTTGAGGGGAGGGGGAGACCGGGCGACGACGGCGCACGCGGGAGCGAGCGCGCGGGGGGGCTCATGGACTCAAGTATGCAAAGCGCGCAGCTCCTCCTCTCCTCTATGGAGTCCTATACTGTTCATAATTAAATAAATAAATATTTAATTAAATAAATAAATATGGCCTCATGCAAATACACAGTCAACCAATAAATCTCTCATAAATATATAAAAAGATCATGAAATGGTGAAAAATCTGCACACTGATTTCAAATTAGCCATTATATTATTCAATATATTTCATTTTGCTTTAAAAACCTGTTCATTATTTTAAAAAAGCCTTTTAAAATATTCATTTTATTCATGTGGAATATTATTATAATTCTACTTATTTTTTCAGAACCTTGGATTTCAAAATCAATATTTTCCAAAGTAGCTTTGTTTTTATTTCATGTTGCTGTTTTTCACAATGGCGTATTTATTTCATACGTTGCTCTTTTTCAGAATGACTTTATTTCTTTCATGATTGCTTTCAGCAGAATGAGTCTGTCTGTCAATCAAACCAGACAAGGTGGAGACACTTTTGTATGGAATTACATATCTGCCATAAACTGAAAGGGCGTAAAGACAACTAAGCAGGCGTATTTAAAGGAACTGGTGAGTGAACAAGAACGCGCGGGCGCAATTCTAACTGAGAAGTGATCTTGCGCGGTCAGACGTTCCTTTTTGCGCTCATGTAGTTTACACTCAGTGTTAAAGTAGCTTTTGTCATTTGGTTGCAGGAACCTTTCTGGTTGGTCTGATTAGCTGAAATTTGCATGGCTTATTGGCGAGGCAGAGCGGGAGCTTCATTTTTCAGTGCATGGGGTTAACAAGCGCTCTTGAGCTGCATGTAGCTCATATCATATTTTCTATCTTCAGTACTTTCACAACCATAAGGTGAGAATCTTACATTTTCTCCAAAATGTACAGAGGCGACCCTAATGTGTTGTTGCGTGACTTCGGTAAAGAGGATCAAGGAGAGGACAGCATGATGGCCAGTGCGGAGGAGAGAGGACATGAAGAGGCCACACCCCATAGTACAAAGGGCGAATCGTGGATGTGCAGAACAACTGTTTTGGAAACCTGGAAATGCAAACAGACACAATTATGAGGCAAGTTTAAACTGCGGCTATCAGCTCTTACGCGGAGGAACACGGGAATAGAGCAGCTGCAGTTCGGTTAAATTAGATCTTCACAGATTCGGACTTCCTGCTTCAATAACTCTTCTGATAAACGTTCAAATGTGTCAGCAAAATTATCTCACTCATTTATTAACTACAGAGAGTGAACTACAAAAGCATTTTTAAAGAAAAAGTTAGTTTTTGTACTTGCTTTTATCAGAATGGATACGTTTCACGGTATGTGTTATGTTAGCTGCTGAAGCAACATTTGGCCGACATAAACCAGACCATCTGCGTTGTTCTCACGTCCGTAGTTTTGTCTGTGTTTACTTAATATCAAATCCGACCCGGATACATACACAACAACCAATAGTTCCACTTACTTTATCAACACCTCCTTTTTTAGTTAGAAACACTCTTTCTTTTATCAACATTAACAATTCCATTCCTGGAACATAAAATAATTCCCACTGTCTAGGAGGTATCAAATAGCGTTGGCTTATTCAACAACTTTCTTACTTCTGTTTTTTTCAAAACACACGACTTCCTCATTTCCTGTTAACAAACACAAATTTTCATACACCATTCCCTTTTTTTCCAAAAACTCTCACAGATCTAACACGCTTGGGCGGGCCAGGACCTCGTCTGAAGATGTTACATAAATTTAGGCTTGTAACGTGTCCTGTGTGTATGACAGGTATACTAGATTCTCGGCCTGCATTTTCTTCCACTCCAGTCTGCTGTGTGTGACACAGTTAACTCTGACCTTTCCGGAGAACGTAACGGTCTCATGTGCGATTGCGCTAATCTAATAATCTAATAATGTCACGACCTAGGGTGGTGCATGTTGTACCACTGTCCCTTCTTTTCACTTCTCTCTTGCTTGTATGCTACAGTTTCAGCCTGTTTGGCCTGTTTGAAGAGCCGTCAGAGAATGTGTGGACCAGTGGCGCCGATCATTACTGGGCGTTGCTGGTTTGCTTTAACCGTCTGTCTTTGGTTTTGAATTATTTCATATTTGGCCATCTTGGAGAATGGTCACAGGCTGCTATGGCAGTGTTGTCTTCAGCTGTCACCATCGCTTTCCAGCTGTGCAGAAGATGCCCGCACTCGAGCGGTGTGGCCGATAAAGAGAAGTGCTTTTGTCTTCTCACCCCCTCCTTTCCACAGTCCTTTAACTGGCTACTGCTCTCTCAGCTTCTCCGTTCGCCTGCAGGTATCTTGGACTGCTGGTGATGTGAACAAACCCGTACTCCGTAGCGAAGTCCTTGAATTTTTCACTGGCGTACTGCGGTCCGTTGTCCGACACCACTGTCTCTGGGATCCCATGGCGACTGAATGTCTCCTTCATGGCAGCTATGACTGTCGCGGCAGATGTCACATTCAGTTTAGCCACTTCTATGTACCTTGGCAAAGTCACCACCCAGAATATAAGTGTCCTTATTCCAAAGAACATATCCATTACCAACCCGCTGCAGGGCCGCTCTGGTACCGGTGTGGTCAGTAGTGGTTCTTGATGTTCTGCTTTATGTTGTGAACAGTTTTCCACAACCTTACTGATGTGCATTAATGACCTGGCCACTACACACAGACCCAGTGACTCTAGCCCTGCATTTGGCTATGCCCTAGTGCTCCATCATGAATCTGATTCAGGATCTCTTTCCTCATGTTTTGTGGAATGACAGTCTCTGTCCTCTCAGCAACAAAGCTCACCGCCAGATTGAGATTGTCTTTCTGACCAATACTCCTCCCAGCTCCCATGGCAGCATGTGCCTTTCTGGCCAGCCTGTTTTACAGCACTGGATAACTTTTGCACAAACAGGGTCGGAGTGTTGTTGTTGTTGAATCTCTCTTAGTTTAGGTTCTGTAGCAGGAATGCTCTGAACTACAGAGTCCACAAAGACTTTGACCTCTGCTTCATTGTTCAATTCTTCTGGTGTGAACGTGTGGTTTACCGGTGCTCTAGACAGTGTGTCTGCCGTTATTAAGCACTTTCCCGGAACATGCCGCGATGTCAGCGTGAAGACATAAGTCGCAATCAAAACCTCAACACCCTTGGTGGTAACTCATCAAAAGCCTTGGTGCTCAGCAAGGGTACAAGAGGCTTATGATCGGTCTCAACCTGACTCTTAGTCATGGATGTAGGTGTAGTCTTTCACAAGCCCACGTCACCGCCAGAGCCTCCTTCTCTATTTGAGCGTAGTGTTTTTCTGCAGGCGTCAACCCTCTGGAAGTGAACACTACTGGCCTCCAGGTTCCATCTTTTTGTTCCTGAGTGAGGACGGCACCGAGCCCGTATGAAGATGCATCTGCTGCCACACACGTCTTGGCGTCGATTGAGTATGAGGCGAGCACCCGTGGTAAACTCAGTTCAGTCTTTAGTTTCTGAAAAGCCTCTTTCTGAGCGTTTCCCCAATGCCATTCGTTCTTTTCACAAAGCAGGTCTCTTGTGGCTTTGAATGATGCCAGAGTGAGGAAGAAACCCCGTAGTTGGCCATACCTTAACTCTCCTCACTCCCTCTACATCTTGCGGTTCAGGCATCTCCATTGCCTCCAGCTTTGTTGGGTCTGGTAGCACCCCATCAGCATGTGACCTACAAAAAGAGATTTTATCTTTGAAACTCACACTTGTCGTTCAGTGTTAAAGTCCCTCAGCCCCATATCTCTGTGCTGGCAGAAGCCTCTCGTAGTGCTGCTGCATGTCCACTCCCGACAACGACATCATCTGCATGGCACACCACCCCTCGCACCTCTCCAGCATCTAGACGTATAACTGGAAATGCTCAGGAGCTGATGAAATCTAGGCGGCAGGTGGTTAAACATTATCTGCCAGGTGTGATGAGCGTTGTTAAAGTCTGCTTTGCCTTGGCAGGATCTGCCAGAAGCCTGAGTGGCATCAATTTTGTAGACACCTTTGCTCCGGACAGGATGGCTAATGTGTAGTCCACAGCTGGAGATGTCTCTCGTCGCACCCACTTATTCAGTGTGTCATGTCACACACAGCCTTATTTTCCCTGGTTTGGCTTTTGGTGCACAGCCAAGCCTGCACATAATGTGTGGGTTGTGTCACTCTGGAAGTACCGCTTTTCCATCACGCTTCAGTTCCTCTTTTACTGCGTCTCGCAGAGGTGGCGGCACTCAGCGTGGAGTTGACAGAGCGTATGGGACCGCTCACAAACTCCAACTTTCGATTTTGTATGGCTCTTTTAACTTCCTAGACAGAACACTGTAGGGTACATAGCCTTGAAGTCCTCTGGTTGCGTCTGTCTTTTTTTGCACTCACTCAGCAGTGACTCTAGAGCAGTTATTGCGGGAAGGCCAAGCAATGGTTTATACAGTCCATTAACCACATACACATCTTGCATGGTTGTTCTTTGTCAAAGTCAGCTCCCCTTTGAAACGTCCCCTTACGTCAGTTCTGCTTGCCTGGACCACTAACACTTTACGCCAGTACAGACACAGCATCCTGTTTCTGTGGGGAGTAAATGCTGCCTCGGGATATGCGTGGCCTGGCTATATCTAGCAAACAAAGTCTTTTCATACTGAGATGCATAATGTTGCTCCATTCATCAACCTCTTTGTTCTCCATTTCACCTAGAAATTGCAAAATCTTATCTTCCTGTTTCTTTTGCTGTTGTTGTCAATTATGTGTGGATTTGGTGAATCTGCATTCTTTGCATAATGTCCTTTTGTGACATTTTTGCCTGCATTCTGCATCCCAGGCAAGACATTCAAACCATGTGTGTCTTTTTAACTCTCCACATCTGCTACACTCTACTGTTTTCATGACTTTTTTGCTTGTTACTGCTATAAAGACTTTAAGTTTAGTTTTTGTATAGCCTCCACTGTCTGGTAGCTCGCCCCCTGAGTGCAGCTGCTGTCTCTTTTATCTCTTACGCTTTTACCTCACACGCGTCATGTTTCCTCCCAGCGTTAAATCTGCATCTTTGATCTCTGAAAGTCTGGCATCTTATTCCACAACTATACGATCCGTATCAGCTGCTCTCTCAATGCTCCAAACTCACCGTACTCCGCCAGCGTGTGCACCGCCGTAATAAAAGATTCCGCACTCTCACCCGGCTCTTGATTCCTCGGTTGAAGCGCTCTTTCAAAGCAGCGATTACCTCTTCCTCACGCGATGCGCCGCGTGAGCGCTGCAGATCGTCATGCGTGCGAGGCTTTTCTGTCGTCTGTGAGGGGCAACACATTCAGGATGTCTTCCGCGTCGTCGCCGGCTGCGTACATGAAGCTGTTCACCTGGAACTCTTGCGACTGTTTGTCGAGTCCAGAAGCTATTCTGTATCGCTCGAACCGCTTCAGCCATCTTGGCCACTCTACAACTTTTGTGAAGTCAAACTTGTCTGCCGCTGCTAGCTGAGACACCGGCCATATCTTGTCCCATCCTCTGTTGCATCTTGCTCCTCATGGCTGTCTTGTCACTTCTTCACTTCTGACACCATGTTATAGTAAGCTGCTTTGGCTTTAACATTTGACCCGACATAAACCAGACCTTGCGTTGTTCTCACGTCCAGTGGTTTATTCTATGTTTCCCTTAATATCAAATCCGACCGGATGCATACACAACAATAATAGTTCCACTTCACTTTATCCAACAGTATATTGTGTGCTGATAAATACAGAAAAAACACAAAGTGAAACAGCCCCTTAATCAGTGCTGTTGTAAGGAGAGAGGAGGGGTTATAGGGCTCTTTATAGCTTTAATTGCGTGTTTGTGTCTTGGCAGGTCAGTGTGTAGTGTGGCTCTTTGACTATTACAGTTAGAAATGTCGGCTCTTTGTGTCAAACTTGTTTGCCCCCTCCCATGAGGCAATCATAGAAAAGGCGGATGTAATGTGGTTAAAACATTAACCAGCGACCCCAAAACTAAGGTAAGAAAGTGCGGTAGGTTTTTGTGCTGTAAGTTTTTTCTCATGTAAGAAATTCACTGCATTTGTTGCGTTTGGTTTTGATCCACGTTACAGCCGCTGTTCCTTTTCTATTAAAGCCCCAAAATTAGATTCCGCCACTGGCATGCAAATTTCAGCCAGTAGATCAACCCAGTTCTGCCTAGGTAACCAAACACACCCCTGAATAAACACAGTGACCGCCCCTTAACACTGGCGTAAATCCAGGTGAGCGCCAAAGAAACGACCGAGCAGCCGTTCGGTTGTAAAATCGAGTGCAGCATGGTTAGAATTGTGCCATCACAGTTTTAAGGTTCACTCACTCAGTTTCATCGCCGCCTTGTTGTCTTTCGCCCGCTTTCAATTTTTGGCATTTATGTAGTCGATACTTTTGTGTACTCATTTACTGAAATGACAGCAGCACTGCCTCTTCCACATCAATCAATCCTCACGAGCAGTGACGGCGCAATGCACCCCACTCAACACTGGGGGTATGCACACAACACATCCACATTGGTAGTAGACCTGGCAGTTTGGTTCTAAATGTGCTGGGCTAAATTGGCTGGGGCAGTTTAGTGTCAGTTCTGCACTTTTATTGGTTATTTCTTGTTTTTAACTTGTTCTGTCCACATGCTGAGCAAACCCAGTTGAGAGCTGAAGGCATTTTGTGTTGGACAGGATTTACTTTTACAAAAAGAGGTTTTATATCTTCGGAAAACCAGAGTGTAAATTTGTATAAACCCCTTTTAGTTTGTATTATTTTTATTTATTTGTTACATTTAGTGTGTGTAGGAGGAGAATAAAAAGAAAAAGGGTGGAGAAATATGGAGTCCTATACTGTTCATAATTAAATAAATAAATATTTGATTAAATAAATAAATGTGACCTCATGCAAATACACAATAAACCAATAAATCTCTCATAAATATATAAAAAGATCAAGGAGAGGACGTGAAAGAAGACCCCCCCCCCCCCCCCAATAGTACAAAGGATCAGATATGTGAATAATGCAGAACAACTTCGTTTTGGAAACCCTGGAAATGCAAAGAGACACGATTATGAGGCACAGTTTAAAATGCAGCTATCAGCTACGCGGAGGAACACGGGAATAGAGCAGCTGCAGTTCGGTTGAATTAGATCTTCACAGATTCGGACTTCCTGCTTCAATAACTCTTCTGATTAACGTTCAAATGTGTCAGCAAGTATCGCACTCATTTTGTATAAACACAGAGAGTGAACTACAAAAGCATTTTTAAAGAAAAAAGTTCGTTTTTATTGCCTTTTAATCAGAATTGTTCGTTTTAAGCTGTGGAAGCAAACAGAGCAGCGAGCCGGCTGCCAAGGGACCGTCAACAAAGTGCAACCTCTGTGAAACACCATTCTGTAAAAATCAGTGAACTTTTAAAAAGCAAATAAATGTCTATATTTATATGAACTGGTAATGAAGACTCGTCAGCATAGTTATGTTACATTATTATTTATTATACTAAATTTTGTTAGAAAGTCAACCTCCATTTTATTGTTTATAGTTTTTAAAATTGAATAGAGATATGAATCATAACATAAATGCACAATAGCTCTGAAGATACTAAAGCTTCTGTCACCAAACCTCCTGTACTGACTAATCATGACCTTATTGTCCTACTGCAATAAAGATTATGTCATAATTCATGTTGTTTATTGTTAGGAATTTTTCATATTTAAATATTGATCAGATTTGGTCAAAAATGCTCAATAGCTTTGAAGATGCTGTAGTTACTGACATAAAACCTCCTGTACTGACTAATCATGACCTTATTTTCCTTCTAAAATAAAGATTATGCAAAAAGAAAATTCTGGCACCTTCAGAGCTATTCAGGATTTATGACCAAATCTGATCCATTTGTAAATATGGAAAATTCCTATAAATAAACATTATTTTTAGGTCTTATAAAACATTAAAAACTAAATGATAGAATTCATTAGTGGGATTACTCCAAAAATATTTGGCATTTTCCTAATTTTATGCAACACCAACAGTAAAAATCCTCCAAAAAACCTCAATCCATTTAAAATGATCGATTGTTTATTTATGATCTCATAAAGTTCTGCTGTTTTCCTGTATTACCTGCTGTCTTTATGTCAAATAGGTTATAACACCAACTAAACCACAGAAAAGACGCGTAATAAAAATATCTACAATATTTGGTAACTAATGACATTATTATCAAGAGCTGCTGAGTGATCCAACAGCACCTGATGATCAGTGACGTGCGGTCAGGTGAGACAAGTGAGGCACAGCCTCACCTGTCATAATTGTGATAAAATAGAAAAAGGTAAATGAAGTAAATATTATTTTCCACTGATGTGTGTTAAATATACATTTTCAGTCAACTCAACACATTTTCCACAGTTTCTGAGGTTAAAATAGCTGAATTTCAGTATTGCGCGATGACAGACGGAGCTGAATCTCCAGGTGAGGCTCTGAAGCGCTGTGCCTCACCTCTGAGGGCAGGACTCAATGTTAACAGAGACGTGCGGTGGAAGCCCTGCTATGTTATGGAGTGATATTTCTGCCACCAGGTTTCACACAAAACTGTCTAAGTTGCAAGTGAAAATATTAAATATTTGCTTTTCAATAATTTTCTAATCTACTTTGATATTTTTTTCCTTTAAAAAACGTGTTTTGATTTTGCTGACTACTCTGAGCTTAGCGTGATAAGACTGCCACTATTGCCGCCGCCAAAGAAGTTTTTGCATGCATTGTGTGTCATCTCACCTTTTTCCTATCTTTGATTTTGCTGAGTTAAGTTTCAGTTTGATGTGACAAAGCTGCCATCAAACAGCTGCTGATTGGTCCAGATTCTAACCAATCAGGTTTCTCTGTCTGATATTGAGGTGGTTGGAGGCAAATATGGACTTTGGACTTTGTGTCAGTTCTGTTCTATCGGGGTTCTGCCGTTTTCAACCATTCTGGCCCGTTTCTCTCATGGTTAAACCCAGAAGGAGCAGCAAAGCAGCTAAAATCAAACCGCGTTTTGTATTTATTTATGTCAGTGTAGCCACCAACGTGTTTAAAATGTCTGCAGCAGAAAAAAATAACAAGTCCGAGCTCCGACCCCGCCGTAAGTTAAACTTTTTAAGATTTGTATCTGAACTATTGTTTTATTTTCATAAATAAATGTTGAAATATTAAGAGAAAATAGCATTTTTTGCGACTAATTTTTTATAACTTTGGACAAACTCACAAGTTCTAAACTCAACTAAGCTCAACCCCCTGAGCCACTGTCACTTTTTGCGAGTGATTTGTTGGTTCGATTTGCTCTTCGTACAGAGCAACAGCAGGATTGAACGTAGAAAACAGTACCTGAGTAATTGCCCTTTTACCTTCATCATTGCCTTTATAAGCTGTGGGAATATTATTATTAGTTAAATATAAATAAACAGAAAAGAAATTAGTCCACTTTTGTAGACAGGAAAAAGTAAAATTTTAAGGCAAATTTGAAAAAGGCAAATAGTTACCAGTTTGATAATAAAGAGAGAAGTTAATAACCGTCAAGAACTGAAAATTTATTAAAATAAATGTGACCTACCAAACCATGAAAGGCAGTCTACTTGACCTGTGTCATCACAAAAGTGATGCCCTCCAGAGATCTGGGGGTATTCCAGAAAGCAGGTTATGCTAGCTCTCACGGTAAGTTTGAGGCTAAGGAAGTTGATAACCTCAGTTTTCGTTTCCAGAAATGGAGGTATGTTTCAGGGTAGGTCAAGTTGCCATAGCAACTCCTGCTCTGAACATAACCTGGTCTGGAGCAGGTTTAGTTGAAGGTTAGTTTGTTTACAGAGAGGTGAAGCAGCATGGCGTGTCCATTTGAAGATGATTTAGTGCAGTGGTTCCCAAACTGGGGGGCGCGCCCCCTATAGGGGGGCGCGGGGGGATTGGGGGGGGGGGGGGGGGCGGTGGAGTTTTTTTTTCCATACTTTATTGACAAACAACATAATACATTGTGAACATTACAATGTGAATGTCTCAGGGGGAATTGAAATGTGTACATATTGCAGAAAAATATAAGAACTAAAACAAAAAGTATATAAATATATACACATACATATACAACATAAGACAAAAAGAATTATTACTTCAAAAATCTTTGGGGTTTAATTCATTTTAAATCTTTCAAAAATTAAATTAGTTGGAATTGCTTTTTGGTTTTGCAGATGTTTGATAATGGTACATTACTGATTGATTTCACTAAAAACTGCTGGAATTTAGGTTTGGAGTTTGACCGTTTGGCTTTATGGATATGGAATTTTGCCAATAATAAAAACAATTGTGTAATGAAGATACAATCTTTGTCTACTTTGACATTAAGGTAACCCAGAATAATGTCTTTATCTAAAAATGTAAGTTTGTTTA
Organism: Oryzias sinensis; assembly: GCA_037389245.1. Classification (NCBI taxonomy): domain Eukaryota; kingdom Metazoa; phylum Chordata; class Actinopteri; order Beloniformes; family Adrianichthyidae; genus Oryzias; species Oryzias sinensis. The sequence continues at coordinate 28,755,435 of CM074497.1, forward strand.
GTTATATTTCCAATATAGTTTCCCACTTCAATCCAGAACTTATTTGTATGTCTGCAGTCCACAAACAGATGATAAATAGTTTCCTCCTGAGTTCCACAGAATGAACAAAACAGGTCCATGTCCACAACAGATCTACTCAAAGTTTTAGTAGGATATATACAATGCAATATTTTGAAGGACATCTCTTTTATTTTGTTATTTAGACAGTATGTATTACTAATAGTCCAAGCATAAGTCCATTTTATGTCCACAAATTTGGATTCCCAATAAAACCTCCCAGCAGGTAAGGTTGTGGTATAAAAGATTTCTTATTTGTTTATTGGAAACTGAATTAACACAAATATCCACAGTGTCCAAAAGAATTGTCTGGGTTCTTAATTGACTTGTGTTATAAATCCCTTTAAACAGTTGAAGTAGACTGGTTTGAACGGCGTCTAACACTATTGCATATTCTCTGGGTGGAGCAGGAATACCGAATGTTAAAAGAAATTCTTCATACGTCAGAAGATGTCCATGAGAATTGAAAAGTTGTCTGATTAAAACAATATCATTATCATACCATCTAGGAAAAAAGTGATTTATTCTTGTACTGTACATTACTGTTATTCCAAATAAAACAAGTTGTTGGAGAAAAATTATGTTTATAAAGGAGTTTCCAGGCCAGCAGGGCTTGTTTGTAAAAGTTTGAGAGTTTTGTGGGTAATTTTTCTATTTTACAATTACATTTTAGCAAGAATTTAATGTCTCCCATTGTGTCAAATATATGTTTGGGAAATGCATTCCAGATATTGTCTTCACCTTTCAATAAATTACGTAACCACTTTATTTTAAAAGAGTTGTTAAAGTTTCAAAGGTTAATACATCCATGCCCCCATGTTTTCTGCTGTTACACAAAACATTTTTCCTTAAGTAATGGCATTCTTTCCTCCAAATAAAATCAAATAATGTTTTGTTTAATAGGTTATAGATGTGTTTTGGCATTTCTAAAGACAGAGACACATAGACAGATCTAGAGATTCCTTCAGCTTTAGATAACAGAATTCTACCGTTCAGAGAAAGATTTCTCATTAACCACATGTTATAAGGCGCGGTGGAGTTTAGAAACAAAGGATTTGTATGTTTGTGTCAGTGTGGGGGGGCTCGAAAATATTCTAATCTTCAGAAAGGGGGGCCCTGCAGAAAAAGTTTGGGAACCACTGGGTTAGTGGATGAAGAAGCTCAGATAATACTTTTTCCACCGTGAGAGGATGATAAGACCACATATGGATGTTGGATAGATAAACTTTTTACTTTGATCTAACTTAATTATTTGCTTCAGTTAAAATTATGTTTATAAAGGAGTTTCCAAATCTTTTTTTTAGTTAAGTCAGCTTAAAAATAACACCTAGTTACTTTCATTCAAATTAATTCAATTAAGAAGGCGTAACTTTGATGCTGCTGTTAGTTCGGCACTGCAAGGGATTCTGGGATACCATTCCCTTTGCCTGTCTGGACGGATTTGGGTTTAAGTGTGGGTTTTTGACCAAATGTGTTTAGTTGTTTAGCTGTTTTACTGTGTTTTGCTGAGTTATTTTGTACTGTTATAGAGGGAGGGAGAGGATGATGAGTTTATGTAGCACCCCTACTGTAAAGTGGTTTAATGATAAATTAATGAGATTGCCTCTAATCTCTTTCGTTTCATTCGTTTTATTGTTATAAAAATGAGTATATCTGCCGTCTCAAATTTAGACATTTGAGAGTTCAAGAACTACAATAAATTAAGATGGAAAACTTTAAATGAATCGGAGTAATATTACATTTGGTTAGATAAATATGTAAATTTGAGTTGTAAAAAAATATTGAGTTTTATAGACGTAAGAAATTAGGTTGAATAAATGTAACTCAATTACCTGTTATTAAGTTGGATAAGTTATATATATATATATATAATAGCCAAATTAAATGAGTTTTAACTGAGAGGTAATGAACAGAAACAGCTGGTTGATTGGAAACTGACATAGTGTGCTGTGACCAGCTCATTGGCAGCGTGTCCGCCCGGAGACTGGAAGGTCATGAGTTCAAATCCAGGCCACACAGCTAATGGCTGTCTCTGCAGCTCACTGCTCAAATGTGGAGAACAAACTTCCCACATCTGTGTGATAGAGACCTATTAAGACTTTAACTTTGACTAAAGACAAACAGAAAATACTAAAACAATCCATGATGCTGCCATGTTTACACCTGAGGACCAGAACTGATGATTCACATCCACTAGAGGGCAGAAGTGCTCTGCAAACACCAAACCTTTCATTTAGTGTCTGTATGCATCAATAAAATAACAAAGTATATGCCACAAAACTTTACCATTCACAGAACACTCACCCCCTCAGACACACAAAATGCTGTGAAGGACTGACACTCATGTAAAGTCACAAAAAGGCTGAAATCTCAGTGACAGCGATCGTCTCTATGTGACCCCAAAAATGATTGAGCCGGTTCAGGAAATGGATGGATGGATGTTCGCCCAAAGATGAATAACAGGTGAAAGGAAGAAGCTCCCCGGATTTTTCAGGGTTTCACTAATGTCTAAGTGCAGTTCTGTTGACTTTGGTGGAACCTGTTATTCCAAAGCTTTTTTTGTGAGTATTATGAGAACATTTCAGAAAATATGGTAAAACTGTGAGTTCTCAGAAGAGCAGAGTGTTCTATTACTACATTAGACAGTTTTCTTTAGTATCTTAATGTGTCTCACATTAAATGTGCTTGAATGTTTTTGAAGACTGTCCCAAAGACGATGATGCCAAACTGGATCCTCTTTGAATAACTTGTCATCGTCCAGATGAAAGCCTTTTTATTTACAGGTTTTCAGATGATTATTTTTGAAAACTTTAAATTGGGGCTTACAGGAGGGAATCACTTTTAGACCGCTGGAAAACCTTGATGTGTTTCATCATCCAAAAGTGTCTGAAGAGGTTTTAACCCTTGTGCTATTCTATGACCCCCCCCCCCCCCCCCTTCCATTGATGTGTTCTCCCTACCATGACAAAGGTGGATAAAGGTGGAAAGATTTCATGTAATCCATGGACACCAGTGAAGATCACAAATCATTGAAGAAAAAAGGTTCAGAGCACTGTCTAGTGGGTCTAGATGACCCCACTCCCAATGGTAAAGTGCCTAGGATAGTAGAAGGGTTAGAGGGTGGAAATAGTCAAATGACTGAAGCTCATGGAGCAGAAACCCAGATTCACACAAGAGAGAGGTTTTTATTCCACATCACAGGCAAAACATGAAAACTGCAATAAAAGAATGAAAATATGTATTTAAACTCAAACTTTGGCATGAACACAAAATGGCACAAAATCGCTTAGAAGGTAGACGTAAAATACAGCGATGGCAGACTTTTCCTGATAAAGCACATTCGTCCTTAAATCCCAGCACGCAGCATCTTTGGGACATTCCACGCATCCACACACTCAGCATCATATAAATATATCTGTACATCTGTGTCAGTCAAGGTGACGGCAAAGACAGCCTTTCAAATAAATAAATAATATAAACAATAAAAAATGATGGTGCGAACAATAAGGAAATAATGGTCAAAGGAAGATTGAAAAGCAAAACAATAAGCGTTGCCTTAAAAAACTACTGGAACATTTTTTAAATAAACTAACCAAATAATGCAAGAATTTGGGGGAAACGGTCCATACTGATACTTCCTGTTTTTGGTTTGTGTTGTAGGTCCCGTCAGCAGTGGGTGGTCGTATTGTTTCTTTGGAACTAAAACATGTCATGCATTTTTTGAGTGATCTTTAAAACCCTCTGAGTCATTTGTCCAATGGGGGCTTTCTCCAGCAGTCGATGTGATCGCTCCTCCCTTCAGGAGAGAAAGCCAGCAAGTGCTGAAATATTTCATTTTGTCCTTCCCATCTCATCTGAGTCCTGCTCCGGAGCCCAGCATGGCCTCCTCCCTCCACATGTAGTCCTGACGGTCAGCCCTGCTCTCCACCGGGTTGTGTCTGAACCCAGACCTGCTGTCGGGGCAGAGGGAGAGGCTGAGGCGGGCGGTGCTGTTGCTGATCTTAAACGGACCGTTGGGAAACAGGAAAGCTTCTCTCTCGCTGCCCCCTAGATTGTTGACGGCCTCCAAGTCGTTGTAAACGGCAATGTCGCTCAGCTGCTTTCTTCCATCCATCCTCCTCTTCCTCCTCCGTAAGAAAAGGATGGCTGCGATCAGAACCAGGACCAGGATGGCCAGAAAGCAGGACACTGTGACGGTGGTCGAGGAGGACTGGGGGGCTTGGCGCAGAGCGGGCTTGAAACTGGGCTGTAGTGTGAACTCACAGCTGGGGCCCATAAAGCCTTTAGGGCACTGGCAGACAGGTCCAGTGAAGTGGGTGAAGCAGGTGCCTCCATTCTGGCAGGGACGGGCGCCACACGCGTCTGAGCGCACGCTGCAGTTCTTGCCCGTGTAGCCCAGCGTGCAGGAGCAGGTGTAGTCGTTCACACCATCCTGGCAGGTTCCAGCATTCTGGCAGGGACTGGAGGCACAGTCGTCGACGTTGACCTGGCAGTTGGCACCGCTGAAGCCTGCCTGACAACGGCACAGGATGCCGTGGCCCAGATCCAGACACTGACCACCTGCAGGAGGAAGAGAGACCCAGGTCAGCACAGTGGCACATAGTCGCTGAATGTCTGGCACTAATCTCATGGTGTTGAAGAGCTGTTTTACACTCAGAAAGTCCTGTGGAGTCTGTTTTAGGTGCAGCAAATATGGATGAATGTCTCCCTTTCATTGGTTTGGTTTCACACATGGCACTCTCTGAGAAAACCACAGACTGAGGAGAACCAGACCGCCTGGAGGAATCAAGCGTTTCTCACAGCACAGCTGCTTGTTTGGGGGGAAAATTCCCTGATTGAAAAACCCCTGCACCATCACTACCCCAAGTTTACCCACAAGACTTTCTTAATTTTGGTCTTTTTAAGGTCTGTAGTTATAAAAAAGCTTCTGTTACTTCCTCTGCTGAGTCCACATCAGCATTCACACTGAGGTGAACTACAGCAGAGTTCAGCTGTGAGTGGTTCTGGAGCAGACAGGAGTTGGCTTGATCCCCCAGTTCAGGTGAACTTTCACAGCTGCTAAAAATACAGCTGAGTCTCTGAGGGAACGCACTGAATCAGACCAGGACCAAACATACCAGAGGTGACGTGCATCCACGCAGGAGCTCTAAAGCCCACTCACTGAAAAAAACAACAACAAAATGCTTTTGCTCTTCTGCCATGAGGTGGCGCCAGAGCAACAGCCTTTGTTCCACTGACCGTTTAGGCAGGGCCTGTTGCTGCAGCGGTCCAGCTTCTTCTCACAGTTGGAGCCCGTGTAGCTGGGGGGGCAGCGGCAGGTGTAGCCTCCTGTCATCGTCTCCACACAGGTGCCGCCGTTGAAGCAGGGGCCGTCCGCACAAGTCATGGCAATGATTTCGCAGTTTTTACCGTAGAAGCCCTGAGGGCAGGTGCAGGAGTAGTCGTTCTCCAGATCCTGCATGGAGGGAGAGTGTTCCGGTCACCCACAGGTCAACCACAGCATCATTACCACTCTGCCCCTTTTTCTTATCCAATGCATTTAGGTGTTGTACTTTCTGATTAAATGTGATGTGTTTCTGGGCCTTTGCTGGTGTGGCACTGCCTTACACCAAACCAACACTCACATTGCAGCTGCCTCCGTTCTTGCAGGGGTTGCTGTCGCACTCGTTGGTTTCCAGCTCACAGTTAGTTCCTCCAAAGCCGGGCCGGCAGGTGCAGGTGTAGCTGCCCTGCCCCGTGTTGGAGCAGGTGGCACCGTTGGCGCACGGCTTGTGGTTGGTGCAGTAGTTCAGGTCCTGATCACAGAAGAGGCCCCCCCACCCCTCCTGACAGTTACACTGCCACGGCTGGCCGCACGTCCCATGGAGGCAGCCTGGGTAGCGGACGCACTCGGTGCAGGAGGGGCCCTGCCAGCCCATACGACATGTACAGCCCCCTGGGGCCTCGCAGTAGCCGTTCCTTTCGCTGCAGTCCGCCGAGCAGATGGCTGGAGAACAGAAGGAGGGGAGGGGGTGTGATTACAATAACCACGCCTGCATGTACACAACACACACACACACAACACACACAAGGACCTCCAGTCTGAGGCAGCTCTGTTCCAGACTTCACTGTTAGTTAAGTATTAAGCCAAGCAGCTGGCAGGCACGCTGCCGAAAAAGGCTTTCTTTTATCTCACATTACACACACACACTCACACACCCCCACACACACACACACACACACGCACACAAACAATAGCCCACCCAAATCACCCTGAACGATGAGCCATAACTCTTTTAGTGTGGGGGAACAAAAGACAGAAGCAGCACCACAGATTGGCTTTAGAGAAGACTGAACCACATCAGCAGGTTCACTCCACGATCATACGTGTGAGCAGAAAAGGTTTTATAAAGACGTGACGCTTCTTTTGACAACACAAGAAATTCACTCACAAATTCAGTCTGGGAGAGGCAGCAGACTGTCTCTCCTGCTCCTGTTCCTTTGTCAGCTACACATGTTTAAGGTTATTTTCACTCTTTAGGTCTCATAAATAACTTAATTTTTGGACCAAGAGTCTTGAAAGTCGACATGTCATGATTATACTTCCAAAGAGTCAGACATTTTTGTAACGTTTGCATGAAATTTGCAGGATTTTTGCAAACTTTCCTTTATTCTACAAAACACATGGGATTGAAGGACACCTCTCCTAATTGTTGAGTCACACAGAGGCAAATGAAGACTACAACCAATGTCCAACAATGATCCCAAACAGAGAAGTCAGATATTTTTGTTCTTTTTCAGACTTTAGCTGATCTGAGATCAGACTTTTCTGCAGCGTTTCAGGTCATTCACATTCTGTTTACATTTCCACAACCTTTTGAAATATTTGAAATACATATTTGTATTAAAAAACATTAAGTCCCATGCAAGTGAGTGCTGTTAGTGTGACTATTAAGCAGAAGGATGTTTGTTTCCGCTTGAGCAGGGGAACGCTGCGCGCGCACAGTGAAAGTTGCGCATCCTTGGGTCTGGAGTGCAGACAGGGCAGACTCACGCTCAGAGCAGTAGTTTCCCTTCCAGCCCTCCAGGCAGACGCGGCTGCCCTCCTCGTCGCAGGTGTAGTGGCCCAGCGTGTCGTCCCTCGGCCTGCAGTAATCTGCGCAGCCGTCTCCAAAGTAGTACTCGTCACAGAAGACGTGGTAGGAGTAGCGCAGTTCGCTCTGCTCTCCAAAGTGCACGTCCTGGGACCAGTCCTCGCCGATCGCGAGTCTCCTCCTGGTCGCCAGACGGCTCACTAGGTTGTTCTGATTGTCTGCAGAGAAGAAAGAGGGTCACGACCAGAGGAAAACGTTTGTCAGAGAGCGCGAGGCGGATTTCAGGTGTACCTGTGTATTCTGTCGGTGATTCTGCGTTCCACGCTTCGATGATCAACGAAAACGTCCCCTTAGAGAAACACAAGCATGATAAATGAGTTTGGTCCTGTCCTCCCATTTGTTATCTGAAGGATGAGTCCAAAGCAGACGTGTGTGGTTTCTGTTGGGGTCTTGCTCTTACCGGCCATTTGAAGTGGAAAGGCACTCTGATGGGGGCGCTGCTGGAGATCGACGTGTGGTCGGCCCTGATGACGTTGGTGTGCCCGGTGCCGAAGGTGCACGGCGGCTCCGCGGAGATCACATCCTCGGGGTGTTTGAGGCAAATCCGGAAGAATATGTGGCAGTCTCTGTGTCTTCTGCAGATGCGCTGCGCGGTGTGGAAAGAGTGGATCTTCAGCTCAAACATGCCGGAGGAGAAAACCTGCAGAATCAAAATTCAGACCATCAAGCACCAGCGCCTCAACACCAAGTGGAAACGATCGAGGGGAACCAACTTACTGCATGTGCTGAGGCCAAAACCAGGAGACATGTCAGAGGTAGGTGTGCCATTTCTTCTTAGCGTTTCGGGTCTCCTCATTCGCAGCGTGCAAAAATGCCTGAACTAAAAGAGTTAGTGACGATGAATTCTTTAAAAAAGTTCTTAAAAGTTTATCATCCCTCTTTACTGTTGTCTGTTGTTCTTTTGGAGTCCTCTATATCCTCTTGTTTGTGCGCTTTTGGGGTCGGGGGCAGGTAGGCACTGACTATTCTGGTGCGTAAAGCCGCACGGAGGTTTTATACCCTCCGCTTCGCGTCACGGGCAGGGGAGGGGGGAGGGGGGCGTCAGACCTCGGGGACCAGCCTGAGGTCTGCTTGGGGAATTGAGATAACCCACATTACATCTGGAGCAAGTTTTTAGGAATATGCATGAGAAGCTGGCGCGTGGCAGATTTAGTCACAGACACGCAGAGATGTGCGCATGCGCAGAGTTGTTTCGTTTTCACGTACTTTAGGTAGATGTTTGAATGTTGATTGTATTTTCTATTGTCTTGTCGTTGAGGCAATAACCTCGAGTACGGAGGAGAGTCATTTTGAAAGTTTGTTAACAAATGTTTGTGTAATTCCGGTTAGTGCGTCTTTTATTCGATTAGATTTCTGGATAATTTATTGCGCTTCTGCAAAGACGGGAGCCGGTATGACCGCAGCCTTCACCCCTGCATCTGTTCTGCTGAAAGTCTTCATCTGAAACACGCTGATTTCTGCAGCTCCAAACAAAGATCAGGGGGGGAAAGCGTCTCTGCGCGCGGCTGGCGCGTGTGCAGGACGATGAAGGGGGAGAGCGGGGGGGGGCATCAGGCGGCTGCTGGGGGGGGTGAAGTGGGGTGAGTGTGTGTGTGCGTGTAAGGGAGGAGGCAACGCGTGCTAACTTCCACACAGCTTTTGTCTGGAGCGCGTGCGAACAGCTGTATGCTGATGAGCGGCGCATGGGCGACCCCGCGGGGCCCCAACTCGGTTATTGTGTTCCAATAGCGTCTCCTGACACGCGCGCGCGGGCACACACACAAAGGCGCCGTGGAGGCTCCTGGCTGTAGCACCTGCTGCAGCCGTGGAGGGGTGGAGGGTAAACACACCTGAGCTCAGCCCCCCCCCCCCCCCCCCCCCTCCCAGGACCCAAATCAAAGAAAGATCCAGGGAAAAAAAAAACTGTAACCAGAAGCACCAAGATGCTGACGAGAAACAGCACCAAAGATGGTTTACAACAATCTTGTTGCCTCAGGCAGTCTGTTGCTGTGTACAGTAGGAGAGTGGGAGCAGTTGGGGGGTGGACACCCCCTGTCATTAGCATAAGAAAAGTGTTAGAGGAGGTCCTCAAACGTCTTTGCTGCCTCCCTGCTGAACAGGACTCAGGAAGCAGAACCTTCATGATCCAACCAGACAACTGCTGTGGCGTCTCACTCATGTAAGGTGGCGAGATGTTCTAAAACCTGACCTGCAGGTCTTTTCAGACATGACAGCCCATCATTATGAAGAGCACCTCTGGTGTTTTCATGCCAACAACCTGTCAGAGATCATAGAATGTGGGTGAACGTCTGTTTTCTCAGTCTGGACTCTGCAGTGAATATGAGGACCCAGAGCAGTTTCTTCAGTGCCTGCCGCTCTGCTTTCTGCAGTGCTCTGCGCCCCCCCCCCCCTCATTTCAACTGCATCACCTGCAGCTCAGAGGAACAAATTCCAGACCTCTGTTTTTGTCCAAGCACCCCATATACTTACCATTATCCTTCTCTCTCTGACTGCTGGTCCACCTGCTCACAGACACTGCAGTTGTTTGTCACTCCCAGAGGCCAATCAATGATTTTTATGATCCATCAGAGCCTGTTTACTTCAAAAGGTTCAAATCAAATACGAGTATTTTCATGAGTCTGCAGTGGCCAGCGCTGCTCTGTTTGCTGGAGAAGTCGACTGAGCGGCAGAAACCAGCGGACCTAATGTAGTGATCAGGAAAGAAGGTGATGCTGTTGGAATCGGGTTGAACTCTGTCACAGAGGCGCTGGACAGAAGGAGGACGTCAAAGCTGACAGAAATAGTTGTTTCACACCAGGCAGAAACCTCCAGAAATGACTGCAGAAAACACCGGCAAACATTCAGCTACATAACTGCTAACTGACCTAAACCTGCAGGACTCCATCAAGTCCCCATGCATTAGTGTCCATCATAGGGTCACTTGTGAATTTACCCTGAAATGGTTTACCAAGGTGATCTAAACTACAATTGTTTATGTTAAACTTATTATTTTGTTTCATACATTTCTTTTGTTCCGAACAGAGGAATTGAAACATGAAAGGATCAAGAAGATTTTTCTGATTCTGAGGTTATTCTGTTTTAATTCTGCTACCAAAATCCAGTGTGTTTTGGTCACAGTGAAATGTTTGCAGTCTATCTTTGAAGTCTGTCAGACGTGGAACCTCCAGACTTTGGACTTGCTTGAAGAAGCTCCTCTGGATTGAGATCTGGGGAATTTCCCGGTTTACAAGTTGCCCCAAATTGTGCAGGAAGAAACCTTCTGGCTTTATCCAGAAATAAATGGTTTCATTTTCAAGCAAATCAAATGTGACATGTTCAACATAGTGATGTAAACAATAGTCTTTTTTATTTGAACTTCAGTTTAAACTGTTGTGTTTGGTTCAGGACAGGGTCAGTGTAGCGCTGCAGCTCTCCATCAGCAGTGGCTCTCAGAACCACAGGTTTCACGTTGACAGCAGGTTTTTCTCCTGATTCTCACTCCTCTGGATTCAGGAGGAGCATATCACACACATCTAGAAATGGCTACCATTGATTTTTCTGACTTGCTTTGAATTTCTCAACTCAACTGTCTCCAAATATTTGAAACAAAGCTCCTGCAGTTGACTGATACAGCTGGGGACTGGACAGGATGCTCAACATTCAGTGGAGAAGGACAGCCGAAGAATTTGCCTTCATGTTGAGAATTCCAGCAGAGGCTCTGTTAGGAAACTTTTCAGTCTTCATTTCAGGTGAAAGTTTCCGGTTGAGATGCCAATGTTCACCAGAGTTTGTCTCAAAGCTGTGCAGGAAAAAAAATCCCCACAAACTTTAATAAATATAACTGTTCAAAACAATTTAGATCAGATCCTTTCAATAAAGACAGATAACAGATGACCCGCAGGTGGAAAGACTTACAGTGTGATAATCCCTGTATCAGGGGTTTAAAAAGTCAAAAGTCTGTTCTGATCTGTACTGTGGGGAAAACCAAACAAGCCCCCAACACGAAAATGGCACAACACTGAAGGACCACAACATGAGGCCAGGACTCTGCGGTTCACCTGCAGGACTGTGGATTTTAGAGAGCAGAGGGGACAGATGGTTTGAACGACCAGTCGTCCATGTTGATATGGAGAACAGCCTGAATAACCATCAGCAGCTGGATCTGAAGAAGACACCCTGATGAGCAGAGAACTGTCCTTCAGATCGGGGTGGGTGGGCCACAGGTGACCCATGTGTAGGGTTGTAACAATTAATCAACTTAATTGATGAATCGATTTCTACAATCTAACCAGATTGATCTGACAAGCCGTTAATTGGTTCAACCTTTACCATTAAAAGAATGTTTCAAATGAAATAAATCAACTAATCAACATTGGAAAATACGGTTTGGATTGAGGCCTGGTAGGTTTATTTTACCATGAGGTAAAAATGACCATCACAGAGGACAACACACCTGTGATGTCATCAAACACGGATCAGTCCATCATTCCAGTCCAACGTGTGGACAGACTTTGAATAAAGTCATGTGACCATCCAGTGTCTAGAATGTTCTAAGAATGTTCCCTTTGGATTCTTTGGATGTGGAAAAACAACAGTGGTGAACTTTAGGAAACTAACATGTGAATGGATTTGACATTCATTCTAGTTTACTTGTTTGTTTGGACACAGATTTCATTAACTTGATGATCTGGAAGAAATCCAAGAATCTGGAAAACTGTTCAGTAGCAGGAATTTCTGTCTGAGTCTGACTGGTTGAAGTTTGGACAAAGATGTTCTGGATCCATTATAGGTCAGTGAATAGAACCAATATCAACTGAATTGGATGAGCAACAACAAATTATGAATTGTTGTTCAAATGAATCCTTACACTTGTAGTTTTTAATATAGTTCTGCAAGTTTAATTTGATTTACAAAGGGTTAATCAGTGCAAACATGTAGCAATAAATATTTACGTTGAGAAAAAAACTATTTAGTTGTAGAAAAAAATGTGTTTGCCTCCAGAACGTTTTTTGTTGGATTTGTTCCAAGTTCATTAAACAAACAATCTCTCCAAGTTAAACCACTGTCAAATATTAACTACTTCATGTGTTACAACTGCACTTTTGGGAAGAATGCACCTTTAACACTAAATCTGACAACCATTGGACTTCAAAACATAAGATTTAGGTTGTTTTGAAATACTATTAATTTTTAAATCTTGACTCTACCCAGGTGTGATTTTTCAATGTTTTTTTATATCTATCTATCTATCTATCTATCTATCTATCTATCTATCTATCTATCTATCTATCTATTGGGTTTTCTTTGCTATGGTGCTGAAAACCTTAAGACATTGAAAAAGTCAAATGTTTGTGTTTTTCTCAAACGATTCCATTTCCCAGTTGTTCATGATAGTGTGTTTCTGTGTGAAGGGTTGTGTTGTTGTTCGGCTAACACTAGAATGTTGGGCCTACAGGACAGGACAGTTTTCAGCGCATGCGTCACTGTTTTCGGACCTGACCGGACGGATCCGATTGTTGGCCATTCCATTCCCATCCGGTAGGTGGCGGTAATGTCCTTGAAGTGTGTTATTCAACATTTAAACTTGGAGGACAAAGAAGTCATTGCGCAGCGTTAGAGCTGTTCGGACAAGTTATACGGCCGCTATCTTAATCTTCACGCTGAAGAGGCTCCCTGAAGCGCTCTGGGATTAAACTTGAATTTCTTTGTCGTATGGGTACGTCCACGGTTCTCTCGTCCATTTACCGTGTAAGTGCGGCTGCGCGGTGGGAGTGCCATGCTAGCCGTGTCCGTCGCGCAGCGTTAGCTAACGAGGTACATGGATTACTTACAACCGAATTTTTGTACAATACAATAGCAGCGGCGGGTTTTATATGTGCAGACATTAGGCTGAGAAACTTACAGTCACACTGACACAAAACAAAAACAACCGAAGNTTCGGACCTGACCGGACGGATCCGATTGTTGGCCATTCCATTCCCATATGAATGTGAATCGAATTGTTGTTAAAATGAATAATTACCCCCCCACACACACACAAAAAAAAGTGGCACAAACAATACTTCACACTCAGTGAAGCTCAGTACAGAGTTTAAGTATGCTGATATTATTTTGGGGACATGTCCACATCAGTGACCCCCCCATTCAAGTTCACAGAGTACACAACCACAGGACCCCCCAGATCAAAGTACAAGAGCCAGACCTGGAAGATTCCACTGCAGCTACCCCGTTCACTGAGAAGGGTCAGTCACTGATGTGGAGGATCCCTCTGAGGAAAACACTGGAGTTACAACTAAAAGGGAAAAGGAATTAAAAATTACAATAGATAAATAATCAGATAAGGCAATAAATAAACCTTAATAGACAGATATAATAATAATGACAATAATGGATTACATTTATCTGTGCTTTTCATGAAGTTCAAAGTTCTTCCACTATGTCCATTATTCATTCATACTTGGTGATGGTAACTACTGATGTAACCACAGCTGTCCTGGGGTAGACTGACAGAGGCGTGGCTGCCAGTTAGCGCCGGTCCCTCTGACCATCACCGGGACATTCATGCACATTCACACACCAGTGGAGCCGCACTGGAGGCAAGGAGGGTGAAGTGTCTTACCCAAGGACCCAACGGGAGCTGGTGGGGGGAGCGGGGATCGACCCTTCGGTCATTGGACGACCCGCTCTACCGCCTGAGCCGCTGCCGCCCCATTTAAATCAGTAAATGCGAATAAAAAGTATATCAAATTAGTAGAAAAAAAAGAACACGAAAAAAATTAAAATATCAAATAAGTTCCTTAATTTCAACTAAAAGCTAGATTAAAAAGGTCTAAGCTTTGATTTAAAAACATGAACAGTCTCTGCGGCCCTGAGGCATGCTGGGAGGCGGTTCCACAGGTGAGGTCCTTCGCCGTGTGTTTTAGTTCTGACCTTTGGAGTAACCAAAAGACCTGTGTCAGGGGACCTCAGGGTCCAGGAGGACTGATACTTTAAAATCATATCAGATAAATATGAAAGCCTGAGACCATAAAAACATTTATAAACTAATAAAAGAACTTTAAAATCAATCCTGAAGCACACAGAATTCTGCAGGCAGCTCACAAGGACCCACAGCTTCTCACTGACAGCTGACCTCACAGACTTTTAACAGCTTCAAACCTGAAATATGAGAGACGTTTGGCAAGACATGAATGGCATTTTTGAAATTTCCCTCTGTGCCATATACAGTTTTTACATGAGGAGCATTGTAATCCTTGTAAAGAGTGAGGACAGTGAGCAGTGAGCGCACGTTGTCGGCTGCCCCAGACGGATGCTGGAGGTGAACGCTGCACCCACCTCTGTGCTTGCAGGAGTGGGACACGGAAACCTGAGGAGTCCAGCCACCCCCACCCCCATCAGAGCCCTCATTGCTTTGAGTGGTCTGCATCTGCCTCAACTGCGGCCCCACACCAGCTTGGAAAGCCTTCTCCCAGAGGATGCTGGAAGAAACAGAGGGGGGCTGCTGCAAATCTGGCCCCTGCAGACCCTCAGGGGAGATCCCAGCCTGTTGTGGTCACTTCTGCTGTTCCAGCTTGCTGTCTGTCAGTGGGACAAAAAAAGAGGAATGGGATGGATAGCTCACGGTCTGTGGTCTCTTAATGGTGTGTGTGTGCATGGGGGGGGGGGGGGTGTAATTCAAAACGGTATACAGATTCAGGACCCGAAAGGCTCGTGGTTGAGCAGCAGTGAGATGAAGAAGCTCACACGTTCTCACATCTGCGGGTGTGTGGGGCGTGGGGGCAGTGAACTCTCACTGTGTACACCGTCACATGAGTGTAGTGTTCACTCTCACAGCGTGTGTGGGCAGAGGTAACTGAGGTACATAAGCTGGCAGAATCCGTGTGGCTGAGGCGTGTGCAGCCTGGTGGACTGTGCAGCATCAGTGCATGACTCAGCGTTCTGCAGAGATGAGATGAGACCACAGAAAATGCATGTCTATCAAGTTTCTAGTGGACTATGGTCCATGCAGAGCGTGGACTGGGGATGTTGCTGCAACACAAACTCAATTCCACTAAAGGGAAACAGGGCCTGTGAGATGGGGGGGGGGGGGGGGGCTGGGCCACCCACTGCACCAGCTAATAGTGTCACTAGAGTGTTTAAAAACGGTAGCAGAACAGAACCTTTGATAGATGAAGGTCATTTCCTTCAACAGGGGTCTTGACAGTGCAGTTCTGGGATGTCTGCAATGATCCCACTGAACACTGAGGAGGAGCAGACCTGATGCTGCTTCACACAGAAACTGGAAGCAAGTCCTTTGTCCCACCAGAAGGAACGGTCAACGATCCACGCTGTTTCTATTCTATTGATAAAAAGGGACTGACCCGCTTCACTCTGTGAGGAGAGCAGGTTTTATGGCTCAACATATTCAGGCTGCTTTAAGGCAGCCTCTTTGAATTTTTTATTGCTAAAATAATGTAAATATCCAAAAATATTTCTAACATAAATCTTAACTGTTTTGAAAGACAAACCCAGAGCTACACAGTCATAAACAGAAAAATAACCTCTAAATTGACCAAATATCTTCAATGTGAAATTATTATTAATATCTTGTGTGATGAAAAACTCATTTAACCCTTGTGCTATCCTAGGCACTTGGGAGGTGGGTCATCTAGACCCACTAGACAGTGCTCTGAACCTTTTTTCTTCAATGATTTGTGATCTTCACTGGTGTCCATGGATTACATGAAATCTTTCCACCTTTATCCACCTTTGTCATGGTAGGGGGAAGACGTCAATGGAAGGGGGGGGGGTCATCTAAGATAGCACAAGGGTTGAGCAAATGTAGAACAAAAATGAATGAACTAAATCAAAATTAAATAACTGGGGAGATCAGCATCATGAGGGTGGAACTTCTTTAGAGAGAAATGTTCTGTCAGATGCCGTTGGTGCGACGCACGACCTCCACCCCGTCGTTTCACTGTCGCTCCATGAGAACAAACAGGACTGTACCAAAATCCAGAGGGGGAACACAAACAGAATCTTTTTTACTCATGTGCAGTTTTGTGAGTAAAATGTCCTTGAAGGCCTCAAACGCAGATGTCCTGATGACAGGCCCCCGGCTGCTGCTGCATGCAGGTAGGAGGTGTTGTTGGGTGGCAGGAGTCCAGACTCTGGTCTGAAAGCTGTCGTCATCACCCAGAACATTCGTTAGTCTAAACTGCAGCGACACAAACTGGATAAAGTCAGACGAAGAGGACAAGGAGACTTTTTTAGACCTGACCACAGACAGATCCTGAAAACAAACTGCAGAGTTCTGTCCCAGACAATCTCGTGGACAGACGGGTTTATTGTTTTCAAGTTTGTTTCTTTGTCTTCTGATGCTTTTTGATCATAAATGGACTCTTTCAATGTGAAGGGTAACAGTTCATAAAAGCATTGACTTCCATGTGGAGCTCAGTTTGTTTGTTTTTATGAAAGACTTGATCAATCTGAGACAAACAGCCTGACTGCACTAAAAGTTACTGCTACAATATTCCTGTAATTGTTGGATCACAGCCTTCTGAAATCAGATTTTTAGTGTTAGCACTTCTGTTTCACCCTCAGAAATCAGAAATAACAAACACTAATAAGCGTTTCTGGACAGTGTTTGAATCCCTGAATGCTTCTATGAAAAACCGCAGGAGGTTTTTGTTGATGCCTAAAAACGTGGAGCAAAAACAACTTTCCTTGAGGGGAGTGACTGGAAGAGGCGGAGCTTCTGGTCTGTCCCGGCAGATGCATGATTAGTCTTTTGTTGTGACACAAAAGAAGTGATAAAAATATTTAATTCCCTCCAGGTTGATCTGCTGTCCTCTCAGCCCACCTTTGCTCTGTCTTCCTGCAGCCTCAGTGGCAGATGGGAGATGAAAGAGAGCTGGGGGGGAAGGATGGAAGGAGAACAGGCGAGGGGGACTGAAGAAAAGGAAAGGCCACCAGGGTCAATGGGGCATTAGGCGGGGGGGTTGGATCGATGGATAGATTTTTCCTCTTTTCCCTGCGTGTCTGTAATCTGTGAGTCTGTCTTGGGCCATATGCTCACTCAGAACATTCCTGGATTCAGAGGACCACGCATCGAGGAGGAGGCTGTTATTCCGATAGCACCTCCTCCTCTACAGGTTTCTCCTTTTTTCAGTGCTGTTCTGTGTGGACGATGAGGTGGACCTGCAGGCCCCGGAAAGGTTCAAATGCGGGCTGGCCTGCAGCAGAACGCGGCTTTGATGAAGCCTCCTGGAGTCTCAGGTTTAGACGCTCCCACAACAAAAGGAGGTGCTGGACCACAGACAATGTGACTACAGCTGCCTGTTCAGGACCCCGGCACCCCCCCACTCCATCATAATGAAGCCCCCTGCCTTTCAGCTCTACAGCAAACCCCAGCAGCTTGTTGAACCCCCGCCCCCCGCCGCAGCACCGGCGCGGGCCTGGCAGCTGTTTAACTGAGTGAGGCAGAAGGAGCTGCAGGACAACAATGCAGTCTGATTTAACGAGCCCCCTCTCTTCTGTTCTCCATGACATCTCATTATAGGACCCCCCCACCCTGACATTCTGCAGTGCTGAGATACACGGTAATGCTGAGCGGACTGTATTCAAGCTCATTTATGGTACAGCTGTCGACCACTGAAAACATACACGCACATGCACACACACACCACGCACACACACACACACCACACACACACACGCACACACACACACACACCCCACACACACACACACACCACGCACACACACACACGCACACACACACACGCACACACACACGCACACACACACCCCACACACGCACACACACACACCCCACACACACACACACACGTACACACACACCCCACACACACACACACACACACACGCACACACACACCCCACACACACACACACACACAGGCTTGGTGAGGCACACTAATTAACCCTTTAAAACCTCACCAATACTTAAGTCCGATTTTCACCCTTGAAGTAAATCTCAGTGACTCAACAGGGAACCTTTAACAAACATTTACAGAATGGTTTTGAAAACTAGATTGCAAAAATGTATTATTAGTGAGGTGTTGTTCAGGTAAACATTTGGATTTATTGATCCTTAAAGATGCATGTTTTAAAGGGCCTTCCGTTCTTATTTGAAGTGTTGAAGGACTCAATAACGTCCCTGACAGATGTGGAGATGATTTCATAACCACAGTGAGCAGAAGCCTGAGCTCTGTGTCTGCATGCAGAGTGGATGATGGTTTTCTTCTGCAGCAGCCTGAGCGTCTGAAGGACTTCAGCCCCGCTTTATCAAAGGATGATTCCTTCCTCACACCTGGGTCACCAGATTGTCTTTGTTCAGTCCTTTTCTTATCCTCACTCCTGCAGCCCCCCTCATGTGAGGCAGGATGGAAGCTTCTACAGACGAAGCTCCTGAGTCAAGTCGGATGAAAGTCTGAGAAGAAGAACATCTTCAGGCTTTTCTGCCTTCAAAAGTGAGCAGTTTTACAAGTACAGCAGGCAACATCTAAAACCAACTGTTGGTAGTGTTTATTATCAAAAGGCATCAGCACATAGACTGTGAGGCAGCGCCCCCTACTGACACAAACAGAACGTTGAGAGGAACTTCCACACATGGAAATGTAGGGGACCTCAGTCACACATGGCGGAGAATCCTGCTTCTCAGGACCATCATTCATACGCTGGAACTGGAGAACCCTCCAGAATCTGAACCACCGTCCAAGGCTGCGGTTCCGACAACATTTACAAAAGAATCAAAGGGTTAGAACTGAAACCCGGGGTCGGTTCCTCCAGGCAAAAGCCCCTCCTCCCTTCTGGTTTAAAAAATTCCAGAAACTACAAAACCCACAGGCTGACAGGGAAGCTGCATTTGGAAAACATGGAAAATTGCTCATCCTTTTGGAGTAAAGTGATCAGAAGTGCAGCGTTTAGGATCAGCTGGAGGTTTTCCAGATGTTCAGGAACCGTGTTACAATCAGGAAAATCCCAAAGAGCATGAACTAGTGTCAGTCTGAGACACGACACCATGACCCCCCTTAAAGAAGGAACTGGAAACAGAGAAAAAGACGGGAAGTATGGAATTCAGAATCTGTTCAAATGTCTGTAAACATCCTGACCTGAACAGCTGGGATTCAGGACTGGTATCTAAGCTTTGTAGGTTCATTCCTTAGAAATCTTTACAGAGAGAAACAGAACAGTTGTGCTTTAAAATCCTTCTATTTCCTTTTTTCTTCTTCTCTGCTCTTAGCTTCCCTCCTCCAGGTGCATTATGTCTCTATTCCCACCCTAACCTCTAACTACTAAAAGACCAGCGCAGCTCTATGCAGCGCCCTGAATTTAAAAGCAATTCAGACACCGCCCTCACTTCTTCTTTGTTTTTTATTTAATGGTGGATATTACTGTCTTCTGAAGATAAAAACGTTGGTTTATTAAAAAAAAAAATTTATACTTCTTTTTTGGCAACAATTGTTCCAACGCAATGCATTGTGGTCTATATTTGCCCATCTAGTGAGGCTCGATTCACACTGGTTTTTCGCAGAGACTTCTGGTAAAATTTCCAGGGAACTGGATTTTGGAATTGTAGAATCAGACAGCACTATGTAAATGGGGAATGCACTAGATAGTGCAGTATGTAGTGAGTGGGGAAGCAACCTATGATCCCCTTTTATAGTTCTGCACCAACCAGGAGGACGGGCCGTCTCCAGGAAGAGTTTTTTTCGTTAACGTCCAACAACAAACACTTTTTTTTATGGAAAGACTAAAAGAGAGAATGACAATAATGCTTTGAAATGTAAATTCCAGACATGAATGCATGAGGTGAGGAGATGTTTGCCGTCCTGTCTGCTTTGGAGAGCTAGGCCACATTTCAAAGACCATCTGCAGTGAAGCTTCACAACACCAGGGCTTTACTCCATAACTCAAAGAACATCTGTTTCAACGCTCCTGTTTGGGATGTGAAAGAAAAACAACAATCAGAACATTGAATGCATCCCATCACTGCATTCTGTTCTTGGGCTGAACCCCAAGGATGATCCAGATGTTTCTTCCTGAGCTCCAGCTGCTGATGAGAATTCAGGTTATGTGCTGACTGCTTCAGAGGTGTGGTGAAACACAAGCAAATGTTATTGATCCAGTGGTGATCAGAGTGATTGGTCTGTGGGGCAAAGATGTTAAGAACAGAACCTGAATTCTCAGAATTCTAAAAGATCCTCTGATGATCTGAGAAAAGCCTTCTGGATCAGACTTTAAGGGACTTATATCATGAAAAATCAACTTTTAAGTGTCTTATAATGTTCATTCCTCATGAAAAGAAACCTTAAAGCTGTATTTTGATCCATTCAGTCATCTCTGAGTGTTCCTCTAAAAACCTGCTCTCTGAGCACCAGCCCCTCCCAATCCACAGAAAGCAGTGGGTTCTCAAAGTGTGATGTCACAAACTGAGGAACCGCCCCTTCCAGGAAGAGTCTGCGCTGTCAGCTCCGCCCCCAGACTAACACACACTCCCACTTTCTCCAAGGAGCTAGCAGTGATCAGCTAAACTCTTTCCTTTCATATCCACTAGATGCTCATCCATCTCTGTAAAGTTTGGATGTTGTTTGTTTTTGTGGGAGAAATGGATGATGACATCATGAAAAGGGCAGTACCCACACACAGAGGAAGGCGGAGCTTCAGAGAACGAGTCGTCTTAGTTCCAGGTTGGAAACTGAACTGCAAAAATAACCAATAATTTTTTTTAAATCATTCTTACGTGTGGCAAAGGGTAATATATGATGATATTTCTGGATATAATTTAGTCTGAAAGGCTTGAGAATAGCATGATATAGGCCCTTTGACGAACAGCTGAAGAACAGAATCCAGTAATAACATGACTGGGTGACTAAGAATCTTTGCAGACATTGAACGCACCAGTGGAGACAAAAAGACCATATAATGGTCAAACACTTCACCACCACAGTACACGTAATCATGTCAGAATATGAACTTAACATGACTACAAAGAAGACGTTTAACCCTCTAACACCGGAGGTGTTTCAGCGACAAACACACACTTTTTGACATCCTGTTCACAACACCAACATGAATCAGCAGATTTGGATGAAAAGCAGCTTTGCAGAGTTAAGCAACAGAATAACAGCTCAAAGCTGCTTTCCTCTCACAGTAGTCAAAAGAACGTCAGCAGTGGAGCTCTGGTGTTAAAGGGTTAACGTGGTGGCAGCACTCTCACCTTCAGGTAAAAACAGAAACAGCCTCCTTGATCCTTCTTTGGGCTAGTATTGGTGCGTCTGTCAGACCTGTCATACCGTCTCAGACGGAGCCGCCGTTGTTACGGCTCCCAATGTAACCAGAGAAAACCGCTTTGATACTATAAAAACTGACAGTGACCGGAGGAGGGTTCATAAATTACAGGTCCCCGAGCCTGAAGGCCAAGAGTAGAGTCACTGACACAACCTCTGCTGCAGCTACAATGCGGGGCGCCCGTTCAGTTTGTCGTGCAGGAGCGCGATGGCCCCCCCTGTGAAGTCTCTGAGGACCTGCACGGTCTCCCGCTGCAGCTGCAGCGACTCGCGCACAAACTCCTGCTGAGTTTCTGCCAGCTGCTGCACCGACTCCGACAGCAGCTCCAGGGAGCGAGAAACCGTCTCCAGCAGGATGTTGGTGGCGTGCTGCTCCTGCAGGCTCAGGGAGGCGTTCTGCAGCATGCTGTCCCTGGAGCTGTGCCCTGCAGGAGCCGCCGCCGCCGCGCGCGGAGGCCTCGCCGCAGACGACGCCTGAGGCTGCGTTTGCTTTGGGATGCCGTTGTTAACCTGGTGATCTTCTGCTGCTTTGGATGGCCGAGATGAAGAAGGAGTCTCTTCCCTCTGATCATCCTCTGAATCTCCAAAGCCAGCTTCCGGATCTTAAGACAGGAAATGAAGCCAGTTAGTGAGTCGCTAGAAAAGGTTCACCTGCAGCCAGATGCTGGAACATCACCTTCTGTGGCGGGAACTTCATACTGCACATCGTAAGTTGCCTGAGACGAGTCCCCTGCAAGGTTCAAAGAAGTTCATTGGCTCTTCTTCTTTAGTTAACATGAACAGCGCCACACGGTGGTCAATATGAGATACCTGAGGACAAAAGGCCTTGTCCTGCGCTGTAGGACGTTGGAGGAGGCATCTGTGCCATGTCCACCCCACCGTTAGGAGAACTCTGCATTCCAATCATGTCCTCCTCTTCCATCTCTTCCTCCTCCTCTGCAACATCATCATCATCCTCCCCCAGTGGGCAAAAGTCCTCGGTGCTCTGATCCTCGCCATCCATCTCCAGAATCTGCAGGACTATCTTCTCTGTCTGATTCAGGTCTCGGGACATCCGGGAGTTCAGGCCCCTGTGGGGCACCGTCCCTGAACGCATGGCGGCCACCTTCCGCTTGGTGTCACACTTCAGGTCAGACCATTTCTTAATGACCTCGATGATCTCTCGCTGACACTCCCCAATCTCGTTGACACGAGCGGTGATCTCTGCCCAGGTGCGCTTCTTCACGTCTGTGGGAACACCTCTGTTGAATTTGCCTTTGGCGGGAAAACAAGAATGCGGTTAGACCTCCAGGGAACCAAAGCTGGCGCCGGAGTCTGAGCATCACTCACCCACAACCACCATGCGGTGCTTCCGCACTTCATCCAGCAGGATGTGGACTTCACTGAAGGAAAAGCGAGCCTTCCTCTTCTTGAAGCGCGTGGCATTGTCCTGGTTGTAGTACAGCGCTGAAGACATCATCCTCCTCCTCACTCACGGGTCTGCAGCTGGACAGCAGAGGACAGGTGCTGAGCGTTTCCTGACCGCCGGCACACTGACTGAGTCCAAACCAAAGACCCAAGTCAGTGTTGTGACGTCACCCAAACAAAGCGGTTTACTTCCGGCTCCAACCAACCAAAGTCAACCCAGTCGCCATTTTTTCACAATACAAAGGTCAACATGTTGGAACCAGACGCCATCAGTTAGCAGTGATTGGTCAGAGTCAACATTTCTATGGCCACGGCGTGAGCTGGTTGGAAGTCCTCACCCCTAACCCCTGAAAGCAGGCTACACGAAATCGATGTTTAAATATTCAACGTGGGGGGGCAGCCGTTGACTGGATATAAGAACTGGAATGAGTGACCCCCCCCCCCCCCCCAAACACTACCCGATCCATCCAAATATGACGTCACTCACTCTTTAGGAGCAACATTGCCACAGTAAACCAATCTGGATTTTATTCACTCCCATAATTTGTATATTGTTTGTGCGTTTGTTGTTTCAATATTGTAAATCTTAAAATCACACATGTTTAAAAAGATCAGTTGCCGGTAGCATTTCCCGACAGCTCGGCCTCCGTCAGTCCGTCCGAGCCTTTGAAACAGCCATAACTCTGTGATCACAGGAGTTTCTGTTTCCCTCCCCGACGGCATTACAGCGCCGAAGAAGGAAAGATGGTCGCCTAAATGCAGCACAGTATGATCGTACGTTGCTGTCATTGACAAACCATAAATATCTCAATGATACGCAATAGAGTGACAGCTTGGAGTCGCGCTTTTGTATTTTCTATATGTTGGCAACAAGAAAGGAGAAGTGAGCGCATTTTACTCTGAGGAGATGTCACGCACTGCTGCAGTGCAGTCCGTGTTAACGGGGTTAATACAATGTCAGGAAGGGGTGCTGTGTCCTCCTATCTGAGTGAACCGTCACCACACAAAACAGAAGAAGCATTTGTTATCCGTTTGTAGTCATTTGCAGGATTGTGCGGTCCTAATCCTTAATTTTGTTTTCTTTTTCTTTATTTTCTTGTTTTTTGTCAAAATTGAAATAAATGTTAACATATAACAAACATTTTTATTATTTTAAACCCTTTAAGAGGTTATTGTTGCTAACATTTAGTTGTAAAATGCTTTAGCGACGTGGACAGCTTGGGTAGCAACAACCCGTCGACCCTCACCTACCAAACAGGAAGTACCTGCTGGCATCACTCATTCTGTTTCTCAGAATAACCAATCTTCGTCTGGCGCCTTTTTTTAAATGTTCTTGATAAACCTCATGTTTTTGATTATATTTCTTCTTTTTTACAAGTTATTAAAACTATGAACTGACCAATCAGATGCCTCAATAAAAGTAGGTGGTGTCTGCTGGCCCCCACCTCCAAAACATTTGATTGACAGATTGTCCCAAACCTGCTTTCAGTGGAAAGGTGTGTACTTCTAACAAGCTCACTCCTGATTGGCGAGAGTGGTTACCATGGAAATGTAAGCTAACGTGTAAACTGACACTGGTTGGAGCTGGAAGTGAACCGTTTTCTATGGGTGACGTCACACTGGCTCAGTCCAGCTCTCTTTACAATAATTGGGGCCAGCACACACCACATGCTTTTATTGAGGCATCTGATTGGTCAGTTTATAACCTAATAACGTGCATATATAATGAGGATGACCAAGAATATGTTAAAAGGTCTCAGATCCAGAACGTTTATTCTGACCAATGGAACGACTGAGTTACAGCTGTTTATTTCTCTAAAGGTCTGTGGGTGTTTGCGGATGCTTCCTGTTTGGAAACGCGGGGGGGGGGGGGTCCCCCCTCAGTCCACTTCTCTTATATAGTCAATGGCCTGGACACAGACAGCCCCACACTCAGCAGAACTGATGCAGGTACCCACAGTTAACCAACGTTTCAGTTGTGTCAGGACTGGACTCAGCCAGTCCAGCAGGGAAAGGCGTTGGGGTGAAAATAAGGTAACCAGCGCGCGCGCACGGCTGAACAATGCAATCCTATACTTAAACCGCAGTTCCGGGCAGTAGCGCCGCTTCGGTTGTTTTTGTTTTGTGTCAGTGTGACTGTAAGTTTCTCAGCCTAATGTCTGCACATATAAAACCCGCCGCTGCTATTGTATTGTACAAAAATTCGGTTGTAAGTAATCCATGTACCTCGTTAGCTAACGCTGCGCGACGGACACGGCTAGCATGGCACTCCCACCGCGCAGCCGCACTTACACGGTAAATGGACGAGAGAACCGTGGACGTACCCATACGACAAAGAAATTCAAGTTTAATCCCAGAGCGCTTCAGGGAGCCTCTTCAGCGTGAAGATTAAGATAGCGGCCGTATAACTTGTCCGAACAGCTCTAACGCTGCGCAATGACTTCTTTGTCCTCCAAGTTTAAATGTTGAATAACACACTTCAAGGACATTACCGCCACCTACCGGATGGGAATGGAATGGCCAACAATCGGATCCGTCCGGTCAGGTCCGAAAACAGTGACGCATGCGCTGAAAACTGTCCTGTCCTGTAGGCCCAACATTCTAGTGTTAGCCGAACAACAACACAACCCTTCACACAGAAACACACTATCATGAACAACTGGGAAATGGAATCGTTTGAGAAAAACACAAACATTTGACTTTTTCAATGTCTTAAGGTTTTCAGCACCATAGCAAAGAAAACCCAATAGATAGATAGATAGATAGATAGATAGATAGATAGATAGATAGATAGATAGATAGATATAAAAAAACATTGAAAAATCACACCTGGGTAGAGTCAAGATTTAAAAATTAATAGTATTTCAAAACAACCTAAATCTTATGTTTTGAAGTCCAATGGTTGTCAGATTTAGTGTTAAAGGTGCATTCTTACCAAAAGTGCAGTTGTAANACGTCCTGAACCACCCGAATCTGCGAAGGCCGGACAGGAGGCCAACACAAGCAAGATAGAAAAGAAGTAGTCCACTCCCGCACTTAGCAGAGTGGACCAGCGGAGTGCGGATTTACAGCTTTGTGTTTGATGGGAAGGGGGGGGGGGGTACATGAGCAGTATGTGTGGGAGATTTAAGACTGCGATCCGTCCCGCAGCTCTAGGGGTACTACTAGCTACCGAACTCAGAACCGGGTCTAAACGTGTGTCTGAGCACAGCTCAGATGGTCAGCACACACCGGTTTGAGCTTCAAAGCAGAAATGTCGCTCAGTCCTTAGAAAGCATTCAAACAATCACGTGGATTTGTGTTTCCAGTCGTGTCCCGACTAAATAAAGGCTGATGTTATTCACAGGATGCAGCGCCACCCAAAGCTAATGTTGTTAGCCCGTGTTAGCATACTGCTAATCCTGGCTCCGTTCAGAAAAAGCACTGACCACACGGATTAAAATTCAAAGGATGAGCGAACAGGTGTTTCATAATAACCATAACATTATTAAAAGCACGTTTAGATGATCATCTCGTATTTTACCGAGCTGACATGTCAACATATATAGCCGCTCAGCGCTGTTATCGTTTTGTATTGAATTGTTACATTCAATAAAGTTTGGGAAAAAAGCCGCTCGGCGGAAGTTGTATCCCCTTCCGGTTTTCAAACTGCGCATGTGCGAATACTGCGCATGTGCGAATGATTTATTCCGACGGAAAGTGTGACCTTAGTGAACGTTTTTATATTCTGAAAACATTTTTCTGGGCCCATGTACACGGTTGGATTCTAATCCGACCATTGATCCCATCAAGATATTTTGTACATGTAACCACGGCTTATGGTGTTTACTCGCAACGTGGCGGGGGCGTGGCATCACGATGGTGGTCTCTCCATCGGGATGTCAGTCACCCATCACGATGGACGATGATATCGTCCATCGGCACAACCCTAGGTGCTACAATCAGCAGGCTACATCTCCCTGATCTTCTCCGTTCCTATTAAATAGTAAATGGTGGAAACATATATAGCACTTTTCTACCTACAAGGCCCAGGGCGCTTTACAGTCACACACACATTCACACACTGGTGGTGGCTCTGCTGCTGAACACTGGCGCCAATCTGCCACCAGGGGCAGGTTGGCTTCAGTGTCTTGCCCAAGGACACTTCGACACATGGGCGTGCAAGGCAGGAATTGAACCTGCAATTTTACGATCAAGGGTTGACCGCCCTACCGCTCCCCCACAGCCGCCCACTATTAGGGTGTAAGGATTTATTTTAACATTAAATTGATTTATGTCATAATTTTTTTATTCATAGTTGATATTGATTGATTTGGAACGATCCCATTGACCTAAAATGGATCCAGATCCTCTTCATCCAAACTTCCAGCAGTGAGACTCAGACAGAAATTCCTGCTACTGAACAGTGAAGTTTTCCAGATTCCTGGATTTCTTCCAGATCATCAAGTGGAAATGAAATCTGTGTCCAAACAAACAAGTAAACTAGAATGAATGTCAAATCCATTCACATGTTAGTTTCCTAAAGTTCACCACTGTTGTTTTTCCACATCCAAAGAATCCAAAGGGAACATTCTTAGAACATTCTAGACACTGGATGGTCACATGACTTTATTCAAAGTCTGTCCACACATTGGACTGGAATGATCAGTTGTAATGACATCACATGTGTGTTGTCTGCTGTGATGGCACTTTTTACCTGGTAGTAAAACAAACCAGTTGTTTGAATGGCATAGGCCAAATTGATTACAAACTTGCCTCAGGCAGATTGATCTGGTTGGATCGTAGGACTAGACATTGATTCATCGATTAATCGTTACACCCCTATTGCAAATATAATGCCATTGCAAGCTACAGGGCTTCATGCAGTTCTGCAGGTCACTTGGGGGTGGGGTCAGATTATCCAGTTTCTGCTTCAGCTGGTTCCAGATGGAATTTTGGTCAGAGGTTGTTGCTGAGGCACTCCCACTTCCTAAAGTCCAGCTGTGAGAATTCTGGCACCATGTAGTGGAGCATCACCATCAATGTACAGAAAGTTGGGGGTGTTTTGGTGGAAGTGGGGCATGATGATGGTTCTATGGTGTCTCTGAGAAAAGAAAGGGCAGCGACGGCACCATCTACAATAACCAAACCGGTTTTACGCTGACTGGGGACACCCGCCCAGACTGTTGCACCTTCTCCACCAAAGCCAGCCCTGGGACCACGTTGGCCTCGCTGACGACCATCATTTCAGTGCAATGTGACCCAACACTTATCAGTAGCTGCAGTTACATGTGCAAAATATCTTTGATCGGATTAGAATTGAACAGTGTACAAAAAACGTTATCCAATTATAACAAACGATTACATACACCACACGTTTGGTCGGAATAAATCATTTGGACATGCGCAGAACTGTCTACATACTGGAAAGGACCATAGAAGAAAAAATAGTGAGTTCTTCTGTTGTAAACAAACAAAGTTACTGCATAGATATCTTCTAAACGTGCTTTTAGTATTTACATGATCATTATTGTCTGTTTACTCAGAATTGTCTAAATATGTGCTTCTATTCTTGGCCATACGGACCCAGAAGAAGGGTTAGGATTAGGTTAATACATGCCAACAACATTTAGCCTTACTCCGTGGTCAATGCTGTCAATCCAGTCTGTCTGGACACGCCTGGAAACACAAATTCACGTGATTTTGACACGGTTTCTCAGGACTGTGCGAAGGAGCATGTCTGCTTTCAAAAGCCGCCTTCGCCAACTCACACGCCGTCCCAAAGCTGCTCCTCTGCTCGGAGACACTGTTCTACCAGGATACCCGGTTCTCATGAGTCCAGCTCCCTCATGCAGAGCAGCCAGACGGACTGCGGTCCAAAGCCTCTCCCGGAGCGCACACCAAAACCAAGCCCCCTCCCCTACCCTAAAACACAAAGCTACGAGTCCGGCTGCTCTCCCCAGAGACATGCCTCGCTTGCGTGGAACAACCAGCCGGTCCTGTTCACGGTCCAAAGCCTCCTCTGGAACGCCACACTGTTTATGGATGACCTAAAGCAGTACAGTAATGACCCACAATTGGAATAAACTGTTTACATGCACCTCGGTCAAATCAACAACCGGCATAACCCACCTATGTCAATCGGAAAGACAGTCTGATCGCGTCAGTGTTCTTAACGGTGTGTTTACATGATGCATTTTTCTTGTGATCAGGGCAGGGGCCTGTTTCAGAAAGGAGGTTAAGTGTAAACTCTGAGTGCATTAACCCTGAAATCAGTGAAACCCTGGGTTTTCTGTTTCAGAATGGGAGGTTTGTTAAACCAGAGAAAGCAGAGTAAGTCAAACCCGTTTCTGAAAGAGAGGTAACTTATACTCGGAGTCAGTGTCCATGGTTACTTATGCTGTGAACCTAACCTGGTCGGGAGCAGGTTTATCCTCTAAACTCAAGGTTTCTGCCGGTCCCCTCCCCTTTTTAAAGACGAAGCGGTATTTTTCGCTTTAACCTTCATTGCCCACATTTCCGTCACACAGAGACGGTCTAAGTGACAAGAATGGTTTGTCCTTTTCTGGAGGACCCAATAGACGAGGAGGCTGCATTAATTCATAGAGAATTATATTTACCTCGTACGAGGATTTTGAGAAGACTCGATTTTTTTTTCACTTTTAGCTGCTGCCATGTTCTTTTAATTCCTGCAGGATTGCATCTACATGAAAATGAAATCAGGGACATTGAATTAGATTAATGTAACAATTACTTTTTGGAAACACAATTTTCTAGCACTGCTTACTTTCTTAATCCCATATAAACCTATACCACTTGATCAATACAAGGGTAGACAAAAGTTCACTTTTAAAAACACAATTGCATGTATTAATATTAAACTGACCAACGTTTGCTAGAGGGGAAGGTTAACAAAAAAGTCCTCTAAACATTACCGACGTTAAATGCATTTTCCCCCCCAGATTGGTTCTGTACACTATGCAGCATTTCATGCATTTACACCAGGAATGACACTTCAAAAGTAAACCTTAATATCACCATTTTTTATTTCACTCCTTACGCTATTTAAAAAGTTATTACAGTCAATATTTTATAACAATGATTTAAATGCAAACTTAGGCATTAATTTGAGCAGCTATGTTTTCCACGCTAACTGTCTCTGTTTTGCAGATGCAGCGGTGTTGCTTTTCTTCTGGAATATGTGCTCATATTCACTGTAACTCTGCAGCAGCACGTCAAGTTCAGCTGGAGAAAAATACGCAGACCTCTTTTTTTCACGGTTGCCATGGTGATTCGTGATATCTGCGCTCCATTGATAATGGCTTCTTATAGTCGCGGTGCTCACGCTCACCTCCGAATCAGTCCACTCAGAGTTGATTGACCTAACTCTGATCAGCTTCTCTGAAACTGAAAACTCAGAGTTGCTAATCTCCCGATTGACCAACTCAGAGTTCAAGTTTAACCTCAGAGTTGGTTGAACCTCCTTTCTGAAACAGGCCCCAGGTCACATGGTCTTGTGTCTGCTGCAAACGTTTGGGACCAGGAACTGCTCTTAGACCCATCTAACACGTGAAAAGTTTTGTTCCTGATGTTCAAAACTGGTAATTGAAATAAAGTTTTTGAAGTTTTCTCTCCCAACAGGAATACTAAAGCACAGCACGTCCATCCTTCTCTTGTTTTGACCTGCCCTTGTGATTCTGGGCTAATGTCTGATGAGATCTTCAGTCACATGGTTTTGTTTACAAGCTTTGGTCTGTAACAGAATGGGGCACTTGATGCCAGTATGTACACAGACCAAATGCAAGCTTCTGGAATGAATCCGGACTGAAACGGTGTAATGAGATGTCGGGTCAGTCTTTTTCATAAAAGGAAAGTTTATTTCAAATATGGCACACACTCTCAGCAACAGCGTGACGTCATGCATCAGTGGCGTCTCTTCCGTATAAATGCACAGATTGTGCTGGCACTAGCTTGTAAAGTGACAAATGGCAACGACAGCATATCTGGCTTAGGTAGAGGAGCATTCACCGAACATAAAGAAGCCTTTACAGAACATTTGTGGCTGAAGATCACAGCAATACATTTAAAATACCAGAGCAGCTGGATTAGGACCGTCTAAAAGAGCTAAAAAGCTTTACCGGTTAAATGCACCACACCTAACAGAAGAAGTTGTCTTTCTGTGCTGCTCACAGCTTTCCAAGAAACCTGTGGGCAAATACGTAAACCAAACCAGTATGAGAGCCGTCATTCCACACACACACACACCCCCAAACAGGAAGGGAAAGCGTCTGAGAAGGTCTAACAGGTAGAAGCATCTGCGTGGGCGGGTGTTGGTTCATGCAGCAGACCACAGCCCAACGTCCCGCCCGTGTTTACTCCCATTCTGCAGTCAACAGTAGGCTCTCCCAGATTTCTTAGAATGCAGCACTGAATTGTAAAGGTGTGAATGTGTCTTGAAAAACTGGAAGAGCTGGATGAGGACCTGCGCTGCAGAGGAAAGGTGCTTCACCCGTCAGCTCCAAGTTCAGGATTTTGATTTGAGGCGACTCTAAATGAGTGGTTTTACTCTCGTCACAGTGCATTTCAGAAACTTATCAGGAAAAAACATGACAGAAGCGTGAATCATCCCTCACATGTAGCTGCATGCACATGGGGGGTTAGGGGAGCTTTAAGTAACCAAAGGAGTTGTGGGTGATTTGAATTTTTAAAATGTTGCTCTGTGTAGACATGACGGTTTACTAATCCAGGCAGGAGAGGCACCATCAGCACTCAGGAGTACATGGTCAACTGAAGCCACTGTAAACACAAAGGCAGACAGGATGAAGAAGCCAATCAACCAAAGGCCGACCAGGCTGGGTTCTGGGTTCACTCCGCTGTCCTCACCTCTTTGATGTTGACCTTTATGGTTCCATTATTGTCCTTATCAAGGGTTTTGAAGGCACCTGAATCAGAGCAGACATGTAACCCCTTCAGTTCTAGTCCATCAGATGAAAACTGAAACCATTTATTAGAAGGGAAGACTCACGGCACATGGCATCCAGCCTCACAAGGCAGCCGATGTAGTTGTCAAAATCCATGTTCCCATTTTCGTCGCTGTATCTTCGAATGATCATCTGGAAGAGCTGGTCGTTGAGAGGAAACCCTACAGAGAAGACCGGCATCGTTCAGCCGTTTTAGATGTCACAGAGAATTCTTTGGCTTTACGGCCGAGCTGCAAATGCATTCAAACTGTGCATTGTAATTATTATTTGGTTGAAGTTTCTGGCTCCATAAGTCCGTTTTCTCCTTGCCCTTTTAGAACTGCATTGATGCTGGAGCCCATGGCTGTGCACTCTGCTGGTACCAACTACAGCAGCACTGTGAGGCTGGAATCCTGCAGATTTCAGCTCTCTGAGAAACATCAGCGTCTGACACATGGCATACAGATCCACGGGAGAATGAAGAAATGCTCACCAGCAGCCGTGAAAGCTCTTGGCAGCTCATCTGCGCTGATCAGGCCGGAGTGGTCAGAGTCGAAGGTCTTGTACACGGCCTGAACCACACAAGCATTGAAAGAGGTCATGAACGAGAGACATGCAGAACAAAAAAGCTGAAATGATCACAGGGATCCATTCAAATGAAGTTTTCTGCCTGTTCTACATATCTTTACATGTAATCAACAGCTGCAGTCTAATATCTAAACCCAGAACCTGTTTGGAACAGGAACTGTCCATTTACATGCAGGAGCTCACAGTCAAATGAGAACAGACAGTTGCTCAAACAGAGCTGGAACTAAAACACACACCTGCCATTTCTTGATGTTGTTCCAGAGGTACTTGAACTCCTCGAAGCCCAGTTTTCCGGTGCTGTCACTCTGAGTTACAGTTAAGAACATTACAGTTGAGTCTTTGGAAAACTTTGGGTTTCTGAAAAATCTGTCACTTCTGAGGCTGAAAGAACAGAGGACGCAGGAAGTGACCCTTCTGCTCTTGGACACTCTCCAAAATGCCACAGCCAGTGCTCCACCACGTTTCTGCCCTCTCAGAACGCAGCACTTGATCTGGACTCAGGTGGATAATGAGACGCGCCGACATGGAGCCGGGTATTTTGTCTCTGGTGCAGTCGCACTGCTCTGACTCCAGCATTGTGCTGCATGAAAACCACACATTCAATCCTCTGCATGTCACACTATTAGTAACTAGGACTGTCACTTTTAACGCAAACGTCTTAACGTCGCCACTCCAGAACAAGCGAGAAAGTTTGTGCTCCACCCGCAACAGCCCAGAGTGATCGCATCCATAACGAGGTCTCTGCAATTTACGAGCTCACGAGAAGCCGTTTGCCTGGAGACGACACGGATCAACTTAGCGGGCCAGAATCTCGTGTGACGGTTCAGATCCGTGCGCATCACACACACGTGCACGTAGGTATCCGTGGGTGCACACGTGCTTGCTTACTCCATGCATACACTTTACACGCCCGTATTTCCAGTTTTTGGTTGTGTTTTTCTTCTGCATCTCTACAGAAGATGGCCGTTGTCCAGAGTAACCAATCCCTGTGGGTTTTGGTCACATGACCCCCAAGAAAAAAGGCAGCCTTTGGGGGGTTTTGTTTTGATGTGATTTACCAGTCACATTTGTCCTTTATAGTTTCTAACTTTGTTTTACTAACTTGATCAAACTTTAGGGAGTCATTTATTTCCATGACTTTATAAGGTCCTTGGTGCAGAAGCACGAATTATAAAAGTCTTTTTGTTTTTGCTTCAACGTTTGACAAAGATGAGTAAATGTTGACGTTTTACTTCATTTACCATGAAACTGATAAAAGAAGCTGCTAAGCCTGTTACTCCATGCACTTTAAGAGCTATTTATGTGTTGTTGTTGTTTTACTCGCTTTTTTAATAAAGGAAGTCTGCTGTAAGTAGTTTTTATATTTTCTGATGACAATATTTTCCCTTTTACTGCAAATGAATATTAGCTCCATAAAGGAATGCACAATAAATCACAAATGTATTGTTATCGCGATATCAGGCTGTGCAAAACGCAGATCGCAAAAGTCAACAAAACTTGCAATAAATGGTCACCTTAAATGTACTAAGACAATCTTATGACAGTTTGAAGTAATTAACGAATCAAATAAATCCCTTTATGCTGTTGACCAATCAGATGCAGCCCTTTGATGTTAGATGTTCGCCTCCTATGTAGACGAGGGTCATTTAGAGTATAATTAACTCTTATTCACATTAAACTGTTGCAGTTAAATGGAAATGATGCATTTCGTTGTTTTGCTATTTGTTCATATATCACAAGTTATGCTGCCACCGCTATATTAATCACTAATATCACAGATCGCGACTTTTCCCTCAAATCATGCAGCCCTAGTTTCAATTATCGATTATCTGCCTTTTTGACTCATAATTGACCATGGAATAAATAAAAACATATGGCCGGATCTCTAGCTGGACCTGCAGGCGCTAAATCCATTAGTTGGTCTCTGGCGGATCCATGTCTGCAGCTCTGACTGGATGAGAAGGATACATCCATGACGGCCACCATGCTCCTGCAGGACTCTATGCTGAAGCCATCCGTCTTCAGGTCACCGTCTGAGAGGTAAGTCAGCATCAGCGTGACGACAACCGACCCACAGAAGAGCCAACAGTGAAACTGCAACACCAGTGAGATCTTACGCTTGGAAATGATTTTGTTCAGGATGTTCATCAGCTCTGGGGGGCTCACCTCCATGTCCTTCATGACAAAATGCAAAAAGGGCTTATTGTAACGTAGGAAAGGATCTGTAGAAGTGCAAGTCCCCGTCAGGCTGCACTCACATCTCCAGCCAGCTGCTTGAAGACTCGGCGAAACTGTTTATCCTCTTCACTTTCATTCTGCTCTGCGTAGGCCAGCGGCCTGCGAGGCGGGGGCTGCCGGACGGACACCAGACTCAGAACAGGCAGGGGAACAACTCAGTCACACACGGAGACGGGCACTTACAGGATCGGAGGGGGTGAACTGGGCCGGGTCGATGTTGCTGCAGAGAGAAGAGGACGGCAGGTCAACCCACAAAGCGTCCAAGCTCCATCCAACCAGCAGGGACAGGCTCTTACCTGACCACATCAACGACGCCGCTGATCACCTTTTTGAGCAGGAACATCTTCTGTCACCTGAGAGAGTCACAACAAGTCAGTCCCAATCTGTCCAACACAAGAGGCCTTCAGCTCCCGTCTGTCTGCTCAGCTGTTGGGCAGGACGAGGTAACCCTTGTGCTATGACCCCCCCCTTCCATTGACGTGTTCTCCCTACCATGACAAAGGTGGATAAAGGTGGAAAGATTTCATGTAATCCATGGACACCAGTGAAGATCACAAATCATTGAAGAAAAAAGGTTCAGAGCACTGTCTAGTGGGTCTAGATGACCCAACTCCCAACGTTAAAGTGCCTAGGATAGCGCAAGGGTTAAAATAAAACACAAGAGTCAGCAGAGGATGGATCCCTAATTAAATTCCAGTTTTCTCCAGCAATAATTAGTAACAGAGCCGCCCCCCCCCCCCCCCCCAGGAGGGAGGAGACGCTTCCTGTATGGAGCTAAATGCGGCCGCGCCCTCCGCCAGACAGACTTCCAGGATCATTTCTGCAGCTAACAGCTCCCAGAAAATCCCAAACATCCACCGACCGACCGCACTGAGACAAACACGGAGCCTGAGAGGAGAGGCGGCGGCCAGGCGAGCTGCTTCCGTAACCACGAACACGAACGAAGAAACGGGCGAAAGCCGTTATTAGTGCAGCCGTTAGCTGCCCCGACACGAAGCGGACGCATCCCGGCGTGAGCGGAACGCTCCGGAGCGGAACCAGACCGACGTCCCGCTGAAACGCTGCCTCGGAGTTCTACTTACAGCCAGGCCGACGTGAAGCGAGCAGGCACGAAGCGGACCGAGTTCAGCAGTTTCTCTAAACTATTGAGATGTGGGCGGGGCTGAACCGCCCCGAGTGGCGCTGCGCAGCGGGGGGAGGAGGCCGGGTGATGGAACAGCCTCAGCGGAAATAATGTGTTCGCAGAAATGTTTAATACGACGTCACATCCGTTTTCTTTTTTTTTTCCAAACTTGTACTGTCCAACAGCTGAGCACACAGATAGAAGCTGAAGGCTTCTCGTGTTGGACTATTTTCAATCTATAAATACTTTATCGTCACGTGAGGGAAATTTGTCTTGGACTGAGGAGCCCACAGCTAAACATAAAGAACACAACAGAATAAGCATGCACAATAAGACAACACCCACAAAACTAACAACCAGAGACCCCTGCTCTAGACCATACAGTTGGTTCAGCAGTCTTATGGCTGATGGAACGAACGAGTTCTGATGTTGGTTTTAAAGTTGGCTGCTCTAAAGCGTCGTCCAGATGGTAAAAATTTTAAGTCAGAAAACAGAATATGAGATGGATCGCTGATGATTTTATGAGCTAGACGCGTCACAGAACACTCATAAATTTATTGTAAAGATGGAATTTATGTGTACCTGTGACCTTCATAGCGTTTTTCACCATGCTACCAATCCTGTTTTTGTTTTAAACAGCCAAACCAGACACACAGACCGTATGGATGATACTTTCAAGTTCAGATGAGTAAAAGGTCCACATTATCTAGCAACCGACACCAAAGAGCCTCAGACATGGTAAAAAGTGCATCCTTTGGGCCAGACGGGCACAGAGAGAGTCAGTTTGAGCGTTCCAGTTTAGCAGACTGTCCACATTTTCTCATTAAATATAAGATGATAGTTATCACACCAGACTTTAAAGAAGGGGATTTCATCCGTTTAGAGAGAAGGAGGGTCATCTCTGAGCAATTGACTTAGAATCATTATCATCTGAGAAGTTTATAATGTAATTATTAGGCTCACTACTCCTACAGTTGTTGTTGTATAATGTGTAAAGAAAGGGAGAGCTAACACAGCCTAGAGGAATACCATTACTGGAGAACTTTACCTGGGATAAAATGTTGTTAACGTTAACCTGATGAGGCCTGTTAATCAAAAAGGAGTACAGTAACTTTACCAAAAATGGATTTACCTTCACATCAAAAAGCAACTGAACCAAGAGATGAGGCTGTACTGTATTAAAGGCTGAGGAGAAGTCTACAAACAACACCCGTGCATAAGCCTTGGGATTCTCTAGATGTTTTGAGATAAGATGTATTAGGCAAGCAACTGCATCCTCAGTACTACGGCCACCCCATAAGCGAACCGACGGGGGTCTAACTGAGAACATACCTCTGTTTTGAGTAAGTTCACAATGAACTTTTCAAAACATTTCATGAGCACCGATGTCAATGCGATTGATCTAAAATTGCTGTTCCCAGACGCACAAGATGTTTGGGGACTGGTAAGATTGTAGATATTTTCCAAAGCTCTAGAACGCGGTGTAAATCCAAGCATTTCTGAAATATGGGACACCAGGCATGGGCAGTTCCCAGCCACAGTTTTCAAAAACTGTGGCTGGGAACCCATTCGGACCAGTAGATTTTTTATTATTGATACCCCTAAAAATGTGCTGAATCTGAAGTGAAGTAACGGTTATTCCATCAGAACTATCACAATTTATAAGATTGATAAGAGTATTTGGATTTAGAGAAAAATCCTGGGACTCAAATCATGCGAAAAAGTCATTTAGTTCATTTTCTTTGTTAAATCGTCAGAGAAGAAGTATTGAGATCTGGAGGGAGTCATATTAGTCATATGTTTTATGGAGTCCCACATTACCTTAGAATTCATGGAAGAAAGATTGTCCTCTAATTTATTTTTAAAACTGTTTAGCTTCTTTCAGTACTTTGTTTCATTCCTTTCGAGCAGTGGAAATCTCAGCTCTGTCTTTGTTTCTAAAGGCCTGTTTCTTTTTGTTAATACAAGTGTTAACTCTTTTTGAAATGTAAGGCTTGGTGTTGGGATCTGGTAGAAAAGTCTTTTTAGGCACAACAATGTGTGTGTGTGTGGGAGGGGGGATATAGATCATTAAGCAACAAGATGCTGGAGGATCTTCATCTTTACCGCCTGGTGTAAATGTTAGTCGGGGGGGGGGGCTGTCCACACACATACTCAGGTGTTACAAGCATACCTGTTGGCTGCAAAAATCTTCACGTACAACAATGTCATCATTCACTCAACACAACTACAGTTCACACACACACACATAATTATGCACACAAACCAACACATTTAAAGCGTTTCATTCTGTCACAAGCACTATTGTGTAAAGGTGAGCTGACACTTGTGCTCAGGTGGGTAAATGTATGGTGGAATGGTGGTGGAATGTAAAAAGAGGAAAAGTGCTCAGCCGTCCCCACACCAAGACCCCCACTGAAGCGGTAGCCAGGACCCCCCGACACAGGGACGGTATAGCAGATAGAGGGAATCTGCCCTCGGGCAGTCCAGCCAGACACCCAGACCAGGGCGAGCAGGACCACCGCATGGGCCTCCAATACCAGAGAGCAGGTAGGCACAAGTGTAGGCCCCAGCCTGTCAGGAACTGGTGGTGGAGGACCCAAAATGCAGGAGACCAGGATTGCTGACAGGAAATAAAATATTTAATTAAAGGAAACCAAAAACATGACAAAGGAAAACCAAACCACTGAATCCTTACACAGCCCACCCAGGAGGATAGCCCTCCACCTGGCCATGGGGCCCCACTCCTGGTCCCCCACCCTCCCAACTCCAGACGAGCAGCCCACCACCATCTGGGAGTTCCAGGCAACCACCCACCCACCCTGCAGAAGGTTGGAGAGAGCAGGGCCTGGTTCCCCCCACCAGAGATGGGGTAGGGGACAGGTTATCAGAGGTCCCACCTCCCTTAAGTAATGTAGGTTTTGATTGTGTGTGTGTGTTGGAGTGTATATTCTTGAGACATAAAGGGTGTGTGTACTAAAGGATGCAGCTAACATTTTGAGGGTAGGGCTCAGAGAGGACACCACCTGGTTACTCACAGTGATGTCCAAACACCCTCCCACCAAGGGGCCCTAAATGTCTAAGTTTAAATTGGTGGGTGGGGCACTGGGAAGACATATTATGCTTGTGATGTCTGAGTACCCCTCCCCCACCCATCACATCCGTTTTTTTAGGCAGAATGGCTGTGCCTGAATTCCCTCTCTACCTTGTAGCCCTTTGTGCTATCCTATGGGGTCCAGATGACCCGATACTTACATTGAGGTGTTCTCCCTACCATGACAAAGGTGGATAAAGGTGGAAAGGTTTCATGTAATCCATGGACACCAGTGAAGATCACAAATCATTGAAGAAAAAAGGTTCAGAGCACTGTCTAGTGGGTCTAGATGACCCAACTCCCAATGTTAAAGTGCCTAGGATAGCACAAGGGTTAACATGATGAACCTTAAGTCCTCGTTCTTCTCTGAAAATGTAACTCAGACTTTTTAAGTATATTAGTAAAAAAAAAAAGACAGAAATACAAACACTAGTGAACTTTTTTTCTAACAGCTAAACTGATGTATAATTTTGAAGGTATTCTTTAACAGCAGCAGTTCTGAACATCCTTTTGTCTGCTTCTCTTGGTTCAAGCAACAAGCAACTTTGTTCAGGACGTCCACGTGTGCATGCCGGACTAAACCTTCAGGTGGAGTCAGAGAGCATCTCTAGAGCTGAGCTACTGCAGTCTTATCTTCAGGCTCCAACTCTGCAAACGTCATGCGTTTCTGTGAGGATTCAAGGACATGAAACACTGCTCGTCTCACTGATGTTCACCTCTGAGAAACACTGCTGGGTCAGGGTTGAACAAAAAAACAGAATATTCCAACAAGTTCAACTGTTAAAAAAAAGCACAAACAGCTCAAGTTTAATAGTTTTATTAAAGAGGAAACTCAGAAATCTTTTTACAAGAGTGAAAAGCTGCATTTGATATTTAGTCATAAAGTATAAAAAAGTGACTCAACTCACAGTGTTTTGTCCTAAATAGGTACTAATGTTCTTGTGGTTGTGACATATATGTGTCTTTTACGAATCTAAAGAATTCTTTAACTTTAACCCACAGTCGAGCTTTTTCTCTTCTTGTCCTGGAGCTGCTGCTGTGTTTTGATCATAATTGCATCCTCCTCTTCATCACCGTCATCATCAGCACCTCGGACAATTCACCCAGGCCACTGTAGTGCTGCCATCTTATGTTCCAGCACAAACAAATGTCTCTCTACAGATTTTTTAAGAAAGCATTTTAAAACTGTTTCAATGGCAAAAGCAAACATCCAGGCTGCTTTAATCATGACACCTGTCTGTAAAAAAGACACATTTACATTTTGGCCCTATTTTTGCTTCTTTGGCACCTGCCAGCACTCCTGCAGACCTGTCAGACTGTGATCCTCAGGCTCCTCAGGGGAACCTTGTTATTGCCACAGTCTGTCCAGAGCTCACCTTCAGCACTACTGTAGCACACGTGCAGTGCACGCTCATGCATGCTCACGGTAGAACCTGATGTTCCAGGCATGATAATAGCTGAATTGGAGAGCTAAAACTGTGATACGTTTCCTTTAGATCTCACTCCAGAATTACTCCAGGAAATCGAGGTATCCATGGTTACTCCAGGAGCCATGTTAAAGCATGCCTCTGTGTGAATCTCTCATCTCCAACACGTTCCTCCTCTTTCCCTCATTCATCTTTGGGGAGAAATCGCTGAGCCTCCTCCCGCTTCCGACATCTACAATTTAGTTTTTGCAAAGGGGATTTGCAGTGAACGACCTCAGTGACACTGATGATGATAGAACAGCTATTAAACATCTGTGAATTATGAATGCAGAGCACATTACATCTGCAGGTAGCTGCTACACTTTCAGACACTGAAGTGCAGAACCTGCGTAGTTTAGAGCCACAAAGGCTGCAGGGAGGAAAATTGTAAAGGGGCATTTCTAGTACGGCATATTTGCAGTCTTCAGAACAACCTGTTACCTTGACAACACAATTTTATCATTCAAGCCCATTGCTACCTCCTCTTGCAGCAGCAATCAAATGTATAGTGCTGCAGGGTTTAA
Organism: Oryzias sinensis; assembly: GCA_037389245.1. Taxonomy (NCBI): domain Eukaryota; kingdom Metazoa; phylum Chordata; class Actinopteri; order Beloniformes; family Adrianichthyidae; genus Oryzias; species Oryzias sinensis. The sequence goes on from CM074497.1 coordinate 28,796,277, forward strand.
CTCCTCATTCCAGGGTAGGAAGGAGGCATCTGCCAGGCTGCTGAACATTTTCAGTTAGGATTTCACTTTGCATCATTGTCTTCAAAAATAATCAAATAATCAATCAGCTTTGTTCTGAAGGGGTTAACATTAAAAATGAATGTCACTAACCATTTTTTGTTTAAATAAAAGAAAGCACAGATTGGATATCATCTGTGTTTAAGAAATATTTGTGAAACTATTCGACTTCAGCTGTAGAGGATTTGGTGAAAGAGCTCGTTAGTCCAATTTAAAACACCTAATCTGAAAACAGCAGCGACAACAGATCACTTCCTGTTTGTACTGACTCTCCTGTGTCATTATGGTCAAGTGATGGGCTATTTTGCAGGTTCATTGGAAATCTTGTCTACACAAACCTTTCACAACCCCATGACTCTTGTCGCATCCTGGTAGAACTTCAAGCTGGTGTTCAGGATGTGCTGGAAAATGCTGAAACAAAAAGGTCACACAGCAGCTTTGTCGTTGCAAAATGAGCAGAAGCGCTCCAACAAATGTGAGGCCAGACGGCAGACGTGAGTTTGTGCCTCTTCAGTCGCCTCAACCCCTCCTAGACTTCCATGTCTTGCAGTAAGTCGGCCTAAAAGAGTCAGCTTAATTACAAGGTTCCACCTCTAACGAGTCTGTCTTCTGAAATGAACCCTGGAGAACCCACAGAGTTCTGCTGCTTGTTTTATGTTAAAAAAATAAAATCACAATCATAAGTCAAAGTCTATATGACAAAAAAATGTATTAAAAACTAAAAAAATGCATTCAGTACATTGATTTCCAGGATGATTTTTTTTATTGACAGTCACATCAACAGCCACATACTCTTCAATTTTTTAATAGTATTCTTTAATAAAGATTTAGGTGGGAAATGGTGAAATCATCTGTTCAGATGATGACCTGTTCTGTCTGATAACCAGCCGTTTGTCCTTCACCATCATGAGGGAGTGGATGATAGAACTGGGGGTTCCTGCATGAGCTTAGCTCTGGACATTTTCCAATCAAACCGTGGTTGTGTACAGCTCACATGCCACTGCTATGAGGAGCTCTGAGGGGGCTCCCCAGCGACAGGGGGTCGGCCCTGAATCAATGCTCAGTGATGATCTGCAGTCAGGTTGGAGGTACCTCATTCATTTTTCCATTATGTTTCATGACGCTTCCTGCTGGGCGTCAAAGGAGCCAAATTTACTGCACCCGTCCAAATCCATGTCTGACTGAGTAACTGCCAGAACTACCAGATAAAAAACAAAAAAGGCTCCCATAAAGCTAACATCTACAGCATTTTACTTATTTGATGAATGTCTAGTTATTTGGTGGAATTAAATTTAGAATCTGAACTCTTAGACTTATGGCGGCTTTGGGGCAGTGATAGGGCGGTTGACCTCTGATCGGAAGATTGCAGGTTCGATTCCCGCCTTGCCCACCCGCGTGTTAAAGCCTTCTTGGGCAAGACACTGAACCTCACCTTGCCTCTGGTGGAAGGTTGGCACCAGCTTTCGGCAGTGGAGCCGCCATCAGTGTGTGAATGTGTGTGTCTATGGGGCAGCCTGTAAGGCGCTTTGGGCCTTTGAGGAAGGTAGAAAAGCTCTACACAATTACAGCATTTATCATAAAAGTGCATGACTCTGCCATTCATGTGCTGTTACCGTGGTAATATTCCAAAGGAATTTACATTTTTCTGCACAAACGTTATAATAGGTAGGACTAAACATTTTTTTCCTATGCTGCGATAGTACCAACAATAGACTCATCTGACTGGATGACTCTCTTTCTTGAACTGGACAGAAGGAGAGTTCACACACTGAAACCTGAGTGGTTAAAATGAAGTGTGCTTCTAATGATCTCTATGCTAGCATCTACTGCCAGCTTCTCATAATTGATTCAAAATGGAGACATCCAGCTCCCTCTGGTTTTTGTGTTTAAAGCACTCTGAAGCTGAACCGTGTCAATCAGTCTTTGGGATCCTTAGCCTGTGCTTCAGACGACTCTCTGGTCTCTGTAGCTCCGCCTTCTAACCACCACAGTCCATCAGACTCTTTGCTGCTTAGAAGAAACTTCCTTCTGATCAGCAGTGACAGACAGCAGGCGTTTTCGTGTCAAGAAGGAAAGTTCTGGAGGATCTTAGCTCTGGGGAGATTCATGCAAAGATCTTAGAAATCTTCCTCTGCTAACGGACTCAGACCTTCAGAGCCTCAGCGTCCACATGAAGCCAGAACTGAACCGGCTTTTAATGCTCTCAGAGGTCCAGATGTAGAGAAACTGGTTCCTTTATTTCCAGCAGCTGGTCTGCGCTAACAGTCTTCTGTCCGCTCTCAGAACCAGAACCAGGAGAACCGACCCCATCACTTCTGCTCTCAGTTCTTACAACAAAGAATGGATTTTAGAGCTGCTGCTAATAAAAATTTCTAGTCACTGGTCAGATGTTCTGGTGGTTCATGGACCCAACCGGGCTCTGAGATGCAGTTGGTAGAACCAGTGATCAGAACCTGAGTTCTGCTGTGACGTTATCCAGATGTTTGTGTGTGACGGTCTGCAGTCTGACTGCTGCATCTGTCTCTTCATCCTGTTATTTGGATGCTTTCCTGCTGCCAAAGGCGGATGTCTGTGAAGCTCTGTGCTTTGTTTTCTGCTACATGCAGGACCAGCAACCCTGCCTTGCCTTAAGGAACTCACAGTGAGGACCAGCAACCCTGCCTTGCCTTAAGGAACTCACAGTGAGGACCAGCCACTGCCACTGGAAGCATGTCAGCCAGTTTCTGGTGCTGGTGGTCTTCTCTTTGCCTCACATTTGGGGCTGTTTGGAGGTCTGCTATCCTCTGAAACCTGCATGTCCGTCAGTCTCTTACTGGACAGGGCAGACCGCCACGATCCAACAGAAAGAAAGGAGGGAGCTTGTGATGGCAGACTAGAGAGACGTGTTTGTGTTTGCAGATGGACAGGATGTTGCCCCGCCACAGTAACCTCCATGTCTTCACGATGGTGCAGACTAATCTGTGTGAGGATTGTCCAGGTGGAAACATCACAGCTGAGCTTCAGCTGCTCAGATCCATTCTGCATCCAAGACATTTTCTCTCACCCATGCGACACAGAGGAGGAGGAGAACAAAAGGAAACAAAGACAGGTGATGTTAAAATGAACATTTATAATGACTCTTTGTTGCCGTCGCAAAAATAATCTTTAAAAAACAATTCAATTATTGACACTGAAATGCTGACTTCACTGGTAGTCCACGAGTCATAAAACACAACTCACTGAATTTCTTTTACAAACACAGTACTACAGTTACATTAAATAGTCATTACCGTTAAATTTATTAATGAATAATGTCAAATAAAGCGATAAGAACAATGAAGTCCTCTCATTCCCTCACCACAGTGACTGTTTTCTTTGTAACATCGTCTAGAAAATATTTACTGCTTCTGAGATGTTTCTGACAGAAGCAGAAAACAGACTGGCAGCATAACAATGGGGGAACATGAGCTCAAAAGGCCGTCCAGTCAGGCAGATGTTTTTCAAAGTGGGACAGAACCCTCCCCGTCTTCCTACATGGATGCAGGCTGGCTCAGCAAAGAATTATTTGGCACTTTTACTGGCAAAAAGTTGCTGTTGAAAGTTTTGACACTTTTACTAAAATGGCACAAAAAGGCGTTTTTCATTTCTAAACATGTTCAAAGGTACTTTTCCGGTTGGAAAACACAGACATGTTCTCCCTGAAAGCCCTTTGATGGTTTGTAACAAATGATAGAAAGCAACTGTTGTTATTAATCAAGAAATCTACCCAATCAACAAAACATCCATTTGCCTCAGTTGGAATTACCGGATCGTATGCTGTCAGTCCATTTTGTTCTGAAATGGAACGAGTAGAGACCAAGAACAAACTCTGGAAAAAGTATGAGAACAGTTGCAGGGAACCAACAAGCAATCCTCCGTTTGCATTCCAGCAGCTTGCAGACCAGTCCAGATCACCAGAACACAACAAACAGTCTCACAGAGTTGAAGCTTCAACATGTACAAATAGAAGTTGGTGGGGATGAAAAAGGTCAACAAAGTTCATGGGAGGTTCAGTGAACACAGACGATGATGGCCTTGTGTGTTGTGGGGAGCAGATCCTGTGCTGCAGGGCGGGTGGATCAAACTCTAACGGTGGCGTTGTGCAGGCTGTGGAAAAGGCGAGAACTGGTTTAAAGAGAGCAGCTTGTGTCAGTTTGTAGCATTCAGAGCAGTCCAAGCCTCTTCTGTGGTGGGGGGGGCGTGGAGCGAATGTCCAGGATATCTTAAAATCAGGATAATTTCTTCGGAATGATCCTGCGGTTCATCGGGACTCAGACGTGAAGCTGAAACTCGTGGACAAACAACTCAAAACAACGAGAAAGTCCCTTCAGCGTGTCATGGCGATGAGGAGGCAGAAGCCTTCGGCTCTTTGCTGGAGCCGAGCCTTTCAGTTGTAGTTTTAATATCAGGCGAAGCTCAACCTTTCATTCTGATCAGCTGGAAAAATAAGCATTTCTAATTTCGGATCTTTGAAAGCAAGGGGACAGAAGTGAATGCTGCAAACAAAGCACTCAGTGACTGACGCAGACCTCTGCGGCTGGGAATGTGACGGGGAGCCTTGGAGAGGGGACAGGCGCTACTCTTCCAGTTAGTCTGAGAATCCAGCCCTTTCCATCACTCATGAGAGCCAACAGGTTCAGGGAATACAGAAAGAAATAAAAACAGCCTCAGACTCTCAACAACAAAGAAAAGCCAGAAAAAAGAAAACAACTCAAAACAGAGCAGCTGTAAAACAGTTTGCGTCATTTCACACCCAGTATGACCCTCTGATCAGTAAAGTGCATTTATACAACAACAAACACACAATCTTGTGTTGACAGCGAATCGGAAGTTCCTTGAACAGATCTGCTTTATGAGTTCGGCCGCAGGAGGCCTACCTGACTGCAGGTGAAGCATGTCACCGACACAGATACTCACTTGACATGAAGTTAACATTCCTGCCCTGAATTTCACTGAAGACAGATAAAAACAGAAGGTCAAACAGAGAAAGCGTGAGTACATTCATCGAGTAGATCTGGGCCTTGAAGTCTTGTAAAACAGATGACAGGAAAGAATAAGTGAGGTTCAACCTGTTTGTTAAAGAAATGCAGGCCTGATATCCAGTACCACGAGGAGCCGGTTGGCATGTTCACGCCTCACGGGGGCGTGAGGCAGAACATCTTCTCTGATGAAGGCGGGACGGATGAGCGGATGAGAGACGGCGGCTCTCACGCGTGTCTTTTTTTTTCTTTTTCGGGCCAACATGACAACAATGAGCTCCCTCCCTCCCAACTCACGACATAAAGAAAGGTTTTCCACATGAGGCGAGGAAACTGAAGAGCTTTACATCTGACTGCATGCAGTGTTATGTCCTTGAATGTTTGCCAGACACTCGCTGGTTTTTTTTTATAACCTTTTTTCCTCCATAATTTACTTTGATACCATGCAATAGAAGACGTGCAAAAAGATAACATCTAACTCCACAAACACATTTTTGATTGTTAATGGCTGTGTTATGAATGCCTATAACATGTTATGCTTTGTCCATGCTGGCCTATAGAGACATTTGTGGGAAAACAGCAGTACTGAAGCCACAGGTCAAACGAACACACGAAGAATGCGTGGAGTGTAAAACAACGCGGATCCATAGAAATCACAACCTTTAACTCTTACTCTATGTAGCTATGGGATAAAACGATGCACAGAGAGTTCTTTGTCCTTTGTTTGATTATCTTTTCTTAACTTAAATGACAATGTTGGATTGGCACTTGATCAGCACTTCTAAACAAGTTATTGATATCTAACATTTGATCGCACATTTATGATTTCAGAAGCTGCAGAGGTCTAGTTTGGCACACTTCGCACTACAGAGTCTATTATTACTTTGACCTTTATCTTACCGAACACTGTATAGTTGTCTTTACACCTGGGTTTCTGCCCCGGCCTTCCGGAGCGCGTCTCTAAATCCACGGACCAGACATCTTTTAAACTAAAATATTTTGTATAGTTTACTTATCAAATAGCAGCATTTTCATAACTTACAAAAGTACATGTAAACCTATTCATTCAAAATCTTAGTAATTTCAAAGGTTCATACAACAGACATAAAACACAAAACAGGACAACATGCTACTATATTGCTTCCAATATTCTTTACATTTTCTTACTGTCAAACTAAATCATCAGTGACAGGAATATGGACACCACCGGCCGATGATGAAGCATCAAAATGCACAAACAAATCGCGAAGCTAATCTTACTCGGGCTTTGCCTGAACTCCCACCATCCGCACAAATATAACAGAGTTTCACATTGGATCGACAACGCTGAACTGCATTTGGACTACAAACTAGAATAGCTACGATAAAGTACATATAGATCATATGACATGACATATTGTATTCCACAGAAAGGATTTCTAGTCATTTTCAGATAACAGCATATGCATAAAGGATGTTGTTTCACTTTGAGGTCGCAAACAAGTTTCCATGGTCATCGCTTCTTATAGTATGCCTTGCGTCCAAACTATGCTTTCTAAAGAGGCTGAAGCTTGAGCTGTGCCGTCCCGTCATTGTTTATCCAACCAAGATTTGCCTTCCTCACATTAAAAAACAAAAGACGCTTCTTTGAAAAGGCTAAGCCCGTCGAAATCAGACCTGTTCTTCTGATACGCTGCTGGTTGATCTCGGTGGGTGTCACAGTTTTGAAGGCAGGTGTTCTGTGCGTCTTAACCTTGTGAACTCTTCAGGCAAGAAAAATATTTCCATTTCCCCACGACCCACAATGCACCGCAGCACAGCCGACGCCCCGCCCATGAGACGACAAGACAGGAGGAAGGAGAAAGCGGGGAGAGCACGCAGCAGGAAGACGCACAGACAGACAGAACATGAAGAGGACCGAAATGCTGAGAGAAAGAGGAAAGTTAATGCGGGGCAGAGAAAAAAGAACACAAGCCGCATTTTGGTGCAAAGCATCAGTCAGAGCTCTGGAAAAGAGCAGTCCAGTTGCATTGATAAAACATGCCTTTGTTTTGTGCTTGTTTCTTAATATGCAAAAGTCCTGGGCAGTCAAAGGTTCTCGTTTGCTGTAATTTCAGCGGTGGCCAGATTGGAGTTATGGATGAAGGTGCAAACATGTTCGGGGGTGCTTTAAACGCTTCCAGATCCTGATGAATCGTGGAAAAGAAAATGTTCTCTGACCATGTCAGGCAGCACCAACCCTCACAGCTTCGGGCTAACCCAGCTGATCATAGAGCTCGGGTTGATCGGGACAACTGACTGAAGAGAACAGCGCGGCGAGATGGGGAGGGTTCAACTAGTCTCCTGGTTGGAAAATGTCCACTAATTTAAGTGTGGTGTTGAACAGAAACATCAGAAGACGTGGGTGTGTAAATACTTGTGTAGAGATTTCCCCTCCATCAGTATTAGTAGGTCTTGCGTGCAACATGGATGTGCAAATTGAAATATATTCACATCCCAAATGGGGATGAAAGCGCTTTACAGTCTGTTTAAATGTCTCACAGTGCAGTCTTTAGAGACTCAGCGCACGCAGAATGATAGCAGCACAGAGGGGAGTCCAGGTACGTCTGGAGTGCCTGTCCACGCTGGACAAACAGGTTTCAATGAAACAGTGGGACGCAAAAGCTTCAATGTTTTATTACAGGCTCAGCGCGAGCTCTGGGAACACAAGTGTGGGACGGCTCTATCTTCTCCGTGTTTTGATGTGAACTGGGAAGGATGGCTCACAGAAAGTGACTCCAAAAGGCTTCACCTCCTGTCCTTCTGCTCCCCTTCCTTTTCTGCACGACACTGGACTATTTGGTACCCTTCACACGAAGGCGGGTTTGGATCACAGATATTGGTTCAAACTGTTTTTTCTACTTAAATGCTTTTATCGTGCTCTGTTTGTGTTCTCAACCGAACGAGCGAGACACTGCTTCAGGGCGCCGTGAACCTCCGGTTCTCGGGAGACGCAAAAACGTAGAAACTAAGCAGGCTAAGATTAATCATTGGGGGTTCAGGTTTTAATTGGGGGGAGCAGAAAGCCTTGTTATGGAGTAGCAACAACCTGACCAGAAAGACATTTTATCCCGAAATGCTGAAATGAACATTGGTCATTTGATGAGAGGCGGAGTCAAATTTATTGAGCCAGTCGTGGCTGAAGGACATAAGGTTAGCCTCCCAACAGATACCGGGACTTAACCGCAGAAAACCTAATGCTATAGCACCAAGAAACGGTAAAATATCAAACTATTTCTTTGTGTTTGTAGCTGTGACTGAATTTCTAATACGTTTCAGTGTTTGTGCATTTATGGGAACATTATCTGTGAGTTTATGTAAAATATTTCTATACATTCCTGTGTCTCCTCTATCCTCTCACATTGATTACTTAACCCCTGAACTATACCTGCAGGCAGCAACAGTTAAGTTCAGACTGGGTTTGAGTTATACATTTCTTTCACTGCAAACAATATTTGATCCCTGTAAATAAAAATAGCAATAGGCTAATATTGTTCTTACATTCAGATCAACCTGTGTTCACAGGTTTAGATAAGGTTTTGTGTTTAAATGAGACCGTCTCAATAAATAAAGGATGAAAATATAAAATACCCAAATTTAGAAAAGTCAATTATGATATGAGCCAGAATTCAACAGATGTCAACATATAGAAGATTTTCTCTATCTTTTTTTTCTTTTTTCTTTTTAATAAATCAAAGTCAGATTGCTTCCCCACAGGTGGAGCTGAGTTCAGGTGCTCATAATGAAACCTCTCCCCTCTCGACAATGCTTTCTGCAAAAGCAAGCTTTGTAAATCAGCTCGACAGCCCGGCTGGATCTTCATCTGACACTCGGGTCCTGGGGAGCCAAAGTCTGAAAGGCAAACGAGAGCTTAAAAAACTAAGAAAACAAAAAAAGGAAAATCAAAGAGAAATTAGGTTTTGGAGGTGAGTAAAACCCTGCGGCCTCACCCTTTAATCTGCATCTTGGCAGTGGACCAGGTCAGCTTACTCTGATCACTTGACACAAACTTTTAAAAAACATCAGGACGTCAGTCCTAAAAACACACTCACATATCAAACACACTTGGTTGTCTCCCCACCACCTCCTTTGTATTCTCTCCTTTGATACTGAAATACTGAACCCATATTTGGACATTTCTTTTTTTTCTGTACACCTCCACTCTTTCAATACCCTTTTATCTCTGCCTTCATCCTTTCCTTCCTTTCTCTCCTATGCTCTCTTAGCCCACCTTCTGTGGGTTGGTAGCACGCACGCCCTGCTCATAGGTGATCCGTTGGCTGATCAGATACTGCGCTGCTTGTGTAGCGGCTGGCGACCCTGTTATCGTTACTTTGCGGTTCCGAGTACCAGGAATGAACTCTCCCTTTTTGGAGATCTGGATGCGGGCTCCTGTCAGCTCCTGGTACTCTACCAGCGTCTTCCCGCCCTTCCCCAGAATGGCACCCACCAGATTCTCTGGGACAGCTATTTCAACCACGTCCTTGGCCCCATCTGCCAGCTTCTCTGTTGCCAGAAGAGATGAAGCCATCAGAGGGGACGAAGCATTCAGGTAACCGTTGGAAGCCCCAGTAGCAGCAGCTAGGGAACCCAAGGAGAAGCCCCCGAGGCCTGTGGCTGGGTGGCCAGCGCCGCTGGAGGCATCATTAGCGTAGGAGGCCAGAAGGTTGGCTGCAGCCGCTGCTGCGGGGTTAGCACTGGCTGCTACTGCAGCAAGAACTCCAGAGGCGGCTGCAGGGTTGAGGCCCAGGCCCAGGGTGTTAGTGTTGTAGCCGTAGCTGGCCAGGGTGTTCAGGGCTGAGGTGATGGCCAGCAGATCATTGCCGGAGAAACTGGACATGGCAGCAGGAAAGGCACCCATTCCTGTCAGTCCAGCCTGACCCAGAAGGCTGGAGGCAGTGGCAGCAGCCGCAGCTGCGTTGGGCAGCACCTCAGCCGTGTTAGCGTAGGGGGAGCCCGTGGGGTTGGAGTTGGCCACCGGGCCGGAGACGTTGGAGTAGCTAATGTTGAGGCAGCTGCTGCTCTGAGGATCCTCCTGGATTTTCTGCACGATGATTTCCACAGCTTTACGGTTCTGCTCAGGTTCCCCGCTGATGGTGACCACCCGCTCCTGCAAGTTGATGCCCTCTGGCTTCTGGGAGAGCTGCACCCACGCCCCTGACTGCTCCATCACTGCTTTGACTGTGGCTCCACCCTTGCCAATGATGAGTCCAGCTGTGCTATTAGGCACGATCAGTTTGGCCTGAAAAGAAAAAAGAATGACTCTGGTAGCAAATACAGGAAACATGAGCCAGATTTAACAGCAACCAACCAACAGAGGGGTATCTCTCCCTTAGTCACAGTACTATACTAGCTCCCGCTTTACTCAGCAATTTGTTAATCCCAGGGGTTTAGGCTGCAGCTGCCACATGGCTCTGCCTAGCTAAGACTGAAGGTAAAAATAACCATGTCCATTTGCATTTTGCTGGCGTTACCAGACTGTGGGTCATGGCACAAAGAGCAAGTACGATTTTCAAGCTGAGCCGCTTTCACACATCAGATACCCAACATCCATGCTTTCAATGATCGACTAAACTAGTGATAGTCAGTCTCACACTGGTTGGTTTCTGTAAATGTGTGTTGTGGTGCATGTGATGGTGCATGTTATTCCTGAGGGATCGTAAATGATATCAAATGATGTGTAATACTAGAGTTTGAAACTTCACAGCCACAAAAACTGGGACAACGAACACATCCAAGTGTTTTCTGACAGGCTGTCCTCTCTTGGATTAACTGATAGACGTGCAATCAACAGTCCTGCTGAGACAGGAAATTTGTCTGAACGTTTGTGAGTAATATTGTTTTAAGCAAGTGGGATGGAGACTTGGTAATCTTTTCACTTAGCTGTGAAAACTCTTTCATTGGTCCATTTTGTCATAAAGCTTTTTTCTGACTAAACTGATGTCGATGTCAGTTCTTTTATCTCCTCCTGCAGGAGTCCTTTCTTTGTTCTTCAAAACTTTTTTGTCTGCCAGTAACACTAGTAAGGTTCTCCACGGCTCCAGGTTTCCTCCACATGTCGCTGAAGGCTCTTATTCTGTTTCTGTGCTTGAATTTCTACAGATGCAGGGTAAAATGTATATTTTTTAAGCTCCACTTTTGTCAGGCAGCTTGTGTTGAAGTGATTTCTTGGTTCAGGATGTGTTGCAGTATTCTGTATTAGTTTGGTCAGAAAGGATCAAGATTATCTAACAGACTGTTCTTGATTTAGTAAGAAGGCAGGGTTACCTTTTACAGTTTTTCACAACCAAATGTTAAAATTATGTAATTTAAATTGTCTGATCTGATCATTTTAAAATAAGAACTTTCAAAGAAAGAAGAACCAGAAGAGAGCCTTTTTCTGCAAACATTTTTAGATACTGTTGGAAAAAGTGGGATGTCTTTTATTTCCTGTTCCTGCTTTTGTCTGGCAGGTGCTAAAGCTCACCTGAACTCCCGGTGGCCAACTTTACTGCAAAGAATGCAACTTGTCATTGAAATCACAGGAACTGCACTGAGAAACTTCAAGTCAGATTTATTTTGGATTTTCATGTTAAAGAGGAGGCTTTCCTGTAAAGTCAGTCAAGGTGTCCCACAGGGCTCGGAATTTGGTCACATCTATTTTAGTCTTTACAGGCTCTTTTAGTAGATTCTTAGAAGAATCATAGTGGCAACAACAGCACCTGTTGGTAAAAAGAAAGTCCACAACTCACGTGAACCCAAGTGGGGTTCATGAAATGAACTGAAATGTCTTTTGTTATTCTTTCACTGCGTCGTGATGAAACTAATTAAAATCAGGTCTTTACTCTGATTTCTTGAGGACAGGCCCATATTAGGGACATGATGACCACTGACAGGAAGAATCAGTCAGATAAAAGTTGAAGTGTGAATGATCTCACCTGTTTGACGCGGTCAGGATTAACTGTGGTCTGTGGTTGAAGTATGCTGACAGGTTCTGGCTTTTGGGCACTCTGGGGCATCTCACGAACCTTCTCCGCAATGAAGTTGTGCACACTGTTGAGGGCTTCAACGGTCCCCTGTATCAGACAGACTCTTTCTGTTGTACCTATGAGAGAAGGACAGAGGATGGGAGTTCTGACCTGTTCTGCATGGGTAGACCTGAGGAGCTTCCCTCCAGCTCATCCAAAACTTTACATTGAAACGTTCTCTTGGTGATCAGGAACATTTTTTAAATTTGACAAATATAGTACCTTCTCCAACCTTTTACACAATCAACTGTGATTCAGCTGCAAGACTGAACACTGCTTAGTTTGCAAGCTGCGGGGTGTTGTGGGGGTGGGGTGTGACGATAGGATTCCTTATCAGTGTTGTAACACTTACAGCAATGTAACGTTTGGAGCCTGTTCTTGCCTCGCAGCTCTAATAGACTAAACACACATTTGTTCTTCCTCTTGGTTTCTTTTTACACCCACACTGACAACCAAACTGACATCCTGTTGCCATGGCAAAGGGCTGGAAACAGGTGATGCAACAAGGAGGCTTGTAATGGCTTGCATACATTTGTTCAAAATCTACCTGCTGCTCTTTGCTATCAGTGCTAGAAAGTAAAATGTGCCTTGAAGCACTGTCAAAGCTTTACATGCATGTTTCCTGAATGCCAAAAAATTACAGTTGCCCCCATGATTCAGGAAATTGTATTCCTGAGACAAAAAAAGAACACCTGACAAAGGTATATTGGCTTCTGTTTTCTTAAACATCTGCAGCTCCCCTTTGGAGTTCACAACACCCACAGACTGCAAAATTAATACCGGTAAGAGAAATCTGTCCCTGTTGGTGCTGATGGAGGTAAAGGATACAGTGGGGCAAAAAAGTATTCAGTCAGCCACCAATGGTGCAAGCTCTCCCACTTAAAAAGATGAGAGAGGCCTGAAATTTTCATCTTTGGTAGACCTCAACTATGAGAGACAAAATGAGAAAATAAATCCAGAAAATCACATTGTCTGATTTTAAAAGAATGTATTTGTAAATAATGGTGGAAAATAAGTATTTGTTCACCTACAAACAAGTAAGATTTCTGTCTCTCACTGACCTGTAGCTTCTTCTGTAGAAGATCCTCTGTCCTCCACCTGTATTAATGACTCCTGTTTGAACTGGTTATCTTTATAAAGACACCTGTCCACAACCTCAAACAGTCACACTCCAAACTCCACTATGGTGACCAAATTGTTAACCTGCACCAGGCTGGAAGACTGAATCTGCAACAGGAAAGCAGCTTGGTGTGAAGAAATCAACTGTGGGTGCACTTATTAGGAAATGGAAGACATACAAGACCACTGAGAATCTCCCTCCACTTGGGGCTCTCCCCAAGATCCCCCCAAGAAGACATGATACTTCCAGTTCCGGGTTACAGCACGGACGCGTCACTCACTGCAGCTATACAACTATCTTCAAATGACTTAAAAAGTTGACTTTCTCCAAAAAAAGAGAGCTGACCATGGCCCCTAAGAAAAACCTTGACTACGAAGACCTTAAAAAGACTCTTGATGACATCCAAGCCGCATTGTATCCCTTTATGGAACAAGTGACATTTAAGCTAGCTCCGCTTTTGGAGCTGATGGAGGACTTCCGAAGATTCCAAGCTCAAAATGAGCAACGAGAAAACCGGGTCGACATTCTGGAGAAAAGACTGGACGATGTGGAACAACATTAAGGATGAATAATGTCATTCACATGAATAATGTCATTCACTGGAGTACCGATCAAACCTCGGGCAAAGCTAAATGTAGCTGGAGCTAGCATTGCTAATGCTAATAGCGCTAGCATTGCTAGCAGTTCTGAAACGGAGAGCGGTCGGGAGTCTGTGGAACACCAAGTGGAATCATTTCTCACCTCTAAAGGGATTTCCCTGGATCTAAATACCATCGAGACCTGCCACCCGCTCCCCAGGAGAAAGGAGACAGATAAACCATACGATCCTCGTCAGGTTTGTGAATAAAAAATATAAGCTAGCTCTGATGAATCAAAGGAAGAATCTGAAAGGATCTGCTGCTTATCTGAACGACCATCTGACCAGAAGGAATGCTGAAATCGCCAAACATGCCAGGCTTCTCAAGGAGCGTAAGCAGATTGAGAACACTTGGGTTAAAGGCTGCAGGATTTATGTCAAACCACTCGGTCCACCGGACCGGTCCAAGGTTCTGGTTGTTAACACCATGAAGGACTTTGAGAAGTGTTTGATCACAGATTTCTGAACCAACATGCAGTAATAAATCAAAGAGCCAAATAATTTCAAGAAATATGACGCCTGGATTCATCGCTATCTCAAAAAGTCTGAAGTAACCTGATTCTCAGCAGAGAGTTCTGACCTGCAGACAACTTGACCTCGTAGCTGATATCAGCTGAAGAAGGATATGGACCTGAATCTAATGTCTGCAGATATAATATCGAAGAGAACTATAAACTCTGTTTAAACCCAGAAGAACGGCTGTTAAGCAGCAGAAGAAGAAATACCAACCTTGGTCATTCGACAGATTATGGACCCTTTTTATTTTCCCTTACAGCATAACTTTATTACAAAAAAAAAATACAAAAAAATACAAAAAATTATAAAACAAATGATTACTCAATTATTTAAAATGGTTAAATTGATTGACTTTTAATGATACTACTTCACTTGCTCCAAAAAATTGATAAATTTATTTATGATTTTTCCTAATGTAACATAATTTTGCATATATTTGTAACTTTTGGTACGTGATCAAATTTTGCTATGAAAATTCTGAAATAGTGTTATGTCTATTTTACTGATATGGTATTATTTTTAATCATAACAATGACTTTTATAAGTAACATAATTTGCATATATTTTGGATACGTTATTGCCATGTTGATTTCTCAGTTGTTATTTACAAAATAATTTAAGTAGTTCATCTATGTCATGTGCTTTATTGATACTTCGAGATTCTTAATCCTGTCTGATAAAAGCTAGGAACCGGATAATGATAAATCATGTAATAAAATGGTTATAGTATAACGGGGTGGGATTATATAAGTTCGCTTCCTTCCACTCCCTTTCAGGCAATATTTATTAATATGTCTTATTATTCTAAGTTTGATTAGTTATTGTATGAATGTATAACTGATGATTGTATTGTTTTTGTGTATTATTTCTATCTGATTGCGTGAAATAAACCATTTCAAATCAAATCAAATCAAATCTCACCCCATGGTGTCACAATGATCACAAGAACGGTGAACAAAAATCCCAGAACCACACGGGGGTCATAGTGAATGACCTGCAGAGAGCTGGGACCAAAGTAACAAAGGCTACCATCAGTGAGACACTACACCACCAGGGACTCAAACCCTGCAGGGCCAGATGTGTCCCCCTGCTAAAGCCAGTACATGTGCAGAACCGTCTAAAGTCTGCTAGAGAGCATTTAGGTCAGAGGTCCCCAATCTTTATAGCGCCACGGACCGGTATGACGTCACACAAAGTTATCACGGACCTGTCTTTATGAAGTAGGCGGAGAACTATTTTAACAACGCTACGCTGAAGGAGGAAGAGATATTTGACTAGACAAACCCTGAGCTTTTATTTTGACACGCACAACTTTGAACATCGCTCAGGTGTCATCATCCTCCTCTCCCCTTCCCACACTCTCATGGTGCAAAAAATAAGTTAAATGTAGCTTTCTTTATTTTGGAAGTGGAAGGCTCCTCTTCTGTCTCCTGCCTGGGCCTTTTCCCCCTGGCAAAGAAACCTTCCAAACACGTTTGTTTTTACTCATTTTAATAGGATCCTTGTTTTTTTTAGCGGTAACTTATCATGTGACGAGAAGAGCGCCTTGGCCTGCGTCAAGAGTGACACAGACGAATGTAACAGAGAATCGAGCGATTTTTCAAAATAAAACATCTATCAGATTCCGAAATAAATAAAACGGAAGTCATGTAAGTTGTTTATTTTCTTCTGTGCGGCCCAGTACCAAATGACCCACGGACTGGTACCGGTATGCGGCCCGGGGTTTGGGGACCACTGATTTAGATGATCTGGAAGAGGACTGGGAGAATGTCCTATGCCTAGTTTGTGGAAACCTTGTGAAGATTTACAGAAAACGTTTGGCTGCTGTCATTGCCAACAAAGGGCATATAACAACATATTGAGTTGAACTTTTGTTATTGACCAAACACTTATTTTCCACCATAATTTACAAATAAATTCTTTCATAATCAGACACTGTAATTGCTGGATTATTTTCTCATTTTGTCTTTCATAGTTGAGGAATACCTATGAGGACAATTACAATCCTCTCTTATCTTTTTAAGTGGGAGAACTTGCACCATTGGTTAGCTGATTAAATAGTTTTTTGCCCCACTGTAGGTACAGTCAAGCACAAATGTTAGCTCAATCTCTTTCAGCACCATTTTTGTGAGTGAAACACACGTCTTCCATTCCAGCCTAGGCCTATGCAGAATTGCTGGAGTCTATCTCAGCTGATTCAGGGCGAAAGCCCTGGACACAGTCAGACAGGTTGCATCACCCAGTCATACGCTCACTCCCAATTTCCAATTTAGAAACACAGATGACCATGAAGCATGTCTTAGGACAATGGGAGGAAGCCAGAGTACCCGGAGAAAACCCACGCATGCACAAGGAGAACATGCAATCTCCACACAGGAAAGACTCGGCCCGCCACAGAGCAACTTGTATAAAACCTAACATCTAAACTAGCATTGCATTTTTAGATGGCATGAGGTCTTTGAACAAAGAAGCTATCACAGAGAAAGAAAAATATGCTGTGTTGTGATTTAAAAGTGTAAATCATCATCCTGACTCGGTTTGTAAACTGCAGAAACCCATTAAAACAAATAATTTATCATAGGATATGAACATTCTCTCATGTTCATCCTTCACAGCATTGAGTCCTGCATATTTTTCATGCTATTGAAACACGCCTTATTCAGCTCACCATCAAACTTTGTAGAGACTTTACAAAGACAGCCAATGAATCCAGCTCTGTTTGAGCAGGGTGGGACAGACAACGAGCGGGACCAGGGTTAAAAAGCACAACCTATTCAGGGTAAAGTCCTGACCTTGGACAGCTCCAACCCCTCGATTCTTTCACTTGTCTTCTTTAGTTTTTTAGATTACAGATCAACAGATTAAAGATAAAAAAAAAAAACAGATTAAAAAACAAGAAAATAAAAAAAAAATAAATAGCTTCTAGAAGTTTAGGGAGTAACAGGATAAGCAGCATCTTTTATTTTTTTAATAGTTCCCTGAAACTTTTCATAGAAAGTAAAGTAAAACGTCAACAAAAATTAAATGACTTATGTTTATGGAAAAAAAATTGCAGGGGGAGGGAGGGGGGTCTTGGCACTGTAGCATGTCTTAGAAGATCAAATTAGGTCTACCCGCATGCAGAGCAACTGAGGCGTTCGCTCTCTGCTATTCTGTTCAGAGAGGACCATCATTTTTTAAAATGCAATTAACAGCTTTAAGACATTTGCATTAACACATTAATGGATTAAAGGATGTATTGATTTGAATCGATCCAAGCTTAATAAATTAATTATTGATCCATAAAAGTAGATATTGATGTTTTCTGCTTTTCCTTTTCCTGTGACTTAACGCAAAACAGCAGTAAGGCCAAAGTCAGCTAGCTTGATGCTAACGTATAACAGAATTTCCCATAGGACGGCTAATGCTAACGCTCGTTCGAACTAAACCTACATTGCTGACTAGGTGAACAGCTTTATAGACTCACAGGCAGGAATTTTTCAAACTCTTTTAAGAAAACATTGTTTTAAAGTATCCATTTGTGGTCTAAAGCACAGTTTTTAGCTCAAATCTTTTGTAAACTGTGTAAATTCAAAGTTGTATGGAATCAAATCTAGTGGATCGTAATCAAATCGATCCAGGCTCTAGTGAATGGAATCTAATCGATTGGATCAAAAGAATCAAGAAATTGAACCAGATCAAAGAATCAGAATCAAATCGATTCTGGATTAGTGATACCAAGCCCTAAATAAAAGACATTTGCTCTAAAGCTTTAAAAGTAAGATTCCAAGTTACTCATAGCGTGACATGCAGAGGACTAAATGTGTGGTTTGCAAAACCATTCAGATCAAGCAGGACAATGCTGGAGACAGAGTAGCGCGACTGCACCTGAGACAAAATAACCAACTCCATATTGGCGCGTCTCATTAAAACAAGAGCTGGCTGGGGGACTGGGGGAGCTTTCTGCGTGGAGTTTGCTTGTTCTCTCTGTGTGGGCGTGGGTTTTCCCCGGGGACTCCGGTTTCCTCCCGCCTTCCAAAAAATGCTTCATAGGTGTATTGGTTCCTCTAAATCAGGGGTGCTGTATCCGGCCCGTCGTGTGGTATAATCTGGCCCAGTCTTGAAGAGTAAAAATCAAAAGGATGTTTGAAAAAGAAAGCATATTTCTAGTCCGTTCCTGTGGCGAGTTATGATTTTTTTAAAGAAATAACCAAAATGCACGCCACTTGGGGGAACAAAGGAAAAGCGAAACAGGTGAAACAGCAAATATCTGCATATGACAAAAGCGAAACCTAATAGCGCTGATGCAGTTTGGTTCCTCATGAGCCTCACCACTGTTACGTTGCAATAGGAATAATCAGTAGTGACACCCTACTGACCCAAATGTTGTCAAAAAGAAAAAAAAAGGTTGAAGTGAAGTGCTGAGCTTTCCAGGAAAAATTGACAGTTTTATTTGTTCACGGAGCTGAATGCAAAACCTGTGTGCTTGGTATGTCATCAACAGGTCGCAGTGCTCCAAGAATATAACATTCAGCACCACTATGAGACTCACAATAAAGAAAAGTTTCACTGTTTGCAGTTAAGAAAAGAGAAGATTTAGCAACTATTAGCTGGACTGAAAAAACTGAGTAAAAAAAACAAAAACAAAGATGTTTTTTGCTTTTATGTTGCTGGTCCGACCCACTTGAGATCAGATGGGTTGAATGTGGCCCCTGAACCAAAATTAGTTTGACACCCCTGCTATAAATTGCCCATAAGTGTGATTGGGTGTGTGATTGTGGCCCTGCGACAGACTGGCGACCTGTCCAGGGTGTCCCCTGCCTTCGCCCACGAGTGGCTTGGATAGGCTCCAGCAGCCCCGTGACCTCGAAAGGGACTAAACAAGTTGAGTGTCAATGAATCATTAAAAAAAGGTTGATCCCGAGAAACGTCTAAATAACAAATATTGGCCAGAAACGGTCAACCATAAATTAGATGTAGGGAGTTCTTCTACCATGACCTAAAGTCAAGCCAGGGCTGCTGGAGTCATAGTTTATAATTCCATAAATGACTCTTGATAATAAAAGTTTCCATTTATTATAAGTTTTTTTAGTTAAAAGTTGCATTTCATACTAAATTTGCCAAAGCTAAGAACAAAATATGCTTTACCATACAGTTGGCAGGTGTAGACAGACAGCTGGAAGAATGATGCACAGTCACATAAAGGAAAGACATTTTACTAAATGATTAATCCAAACTGAGCAAACTCTGATGCAGTTCTCTACAGTATGAAGGTGGGCTGACTGTCCCCAGATGCTGGAACTGCATGGTCTTTCCAGGCAGTTTGGATTGCTTTTAGAATCATCTGAGAGTGTCGTGTGGAGAAGCAAACCCAATGAAGCTGTGACATTTTACAGCAACCTATCCATTTGAAACAAGTCCACATGACTAGTGTAACAGCAATCTTGGTAAACCCCACTGGGATACATTTCAAGTGAACTGAGATCTCTGTTTCCATGCAAACCAGGGTTTAAAGAAGGGTCAAGAAAAAACAACAACCAGGAAACCTCCAAAGGTGAGATTTCTTCAGACTCTCTGCCTCAATACACTCCCACAGACTTGAAGCTATATAATTAGACCAATTTGGCCAGGTTTGCCAACTTCTACAGTTGTTTCATCAGGGGCTTCATTGGCGCTTCTGCAGCTCTTCACAAACTCACTTCTGCTAAGGTACATTTTGTCTGGGATGAAGCGGCCAACAAAGCTAAATACACCCTTCTCTACAGCTCCTATTCTAGTTCAACCAGACACATCCAAACAGTTAATTGTGGAGGTGGATGCGACTGATACTAGAGGGGGAGCTGTGTTATCACAGAGAGCATCTGATAGCGAAATTCATTCTGGAACGTATCCCCCCTCAAGCTCTCTCCTGTGGAAAGAAATTATAACCTAGGCAACAGAGAGCTCCTGGCATTTAAGTTATCTCTTGAGGGGCATTGGCTGGAGGGTTCTCAACAGCCATTTTTTGAGTGAACTGACCACAAGAACCTGGAGTACATCAGAACAGCCAAAAGACTTAACTTCCACCAGGCTCGTTGGGCCATGTTTTTCGACAGGTTCAGGTTCTCGCTGTCCTACAGGCCGGGCAACAGAAACATTAGGACAGATGCGACGTCCCGCCAGCATCCGAAGGAAAGGGGGGATTCTGTTGGAGGGGCCACTATTCCCCCACAAAGGATGATGCTGGCAACCTCACACGGGCCCTGGAGCATAAGAGTAAGAACTCAATAACCGTAAACTCTGTTGACCTGCTAGTTGTCCCGCAGGCGGTTTGTTTGTCCCCTCTAGTCTACGTCCCCAGGTGTTAAAGTGGGAACACTCCTCTCGCCTGGCTTGTCAATCAGGAATCACTTGGACAGCGTTTTTAGTGGCTCAACATAGCCAACAATATCCACTATCATTAAGGCTTTTGTTTCTGTGTGTCCAATGTGCTCCAGTGTCAAGGTGCCTCGCTGGACTCCTACAACCTCTTCCTGTTCCTTCCTGTCCCTTTTCCCACATTGCTATGGACTTCATAGCTAGTCTACCCAAATCTCGAGGTAACACTGTTGTTGACTGTTGTGGACCAGTTCTCCAAACTGGCCCATGCAGTACCTCTTGAAATCCCTTCTGCCAAAAAAGTTGGCAGATGTGGTGTCTCAACAAGTTTTTCTTTTACATGGCCTTCGGGCAAACATAGTCTCTGACCATAGAACCCAGTTTGTGGTGGCCTTTTAGACAGAGTTCTGCAAACCCCTGGGGGTCAAGGTCAGTCTGAGCCCTGGATTCCATCCCCAGACCGATGGAAAGGTAGAGAGGTTCAATCAAGACCTCGAAACCACCCTGCGGGCTATGTGTGCCACAAATCCCTAGATGGTCCTCAATGTCGATTGGGCTGAATATGTCCACAAATCCCTTGTCAACTCCTCTGGTTTGTCACCCTTTCAGGCGCTCTTATGGATACCGACCTCCCCTTTTTCCCCATCAAGAACAGCAAGCTTCCACATCTGGATCAGCAGCATTTGTGAGACGCTGTCAACACACTTGGAGGTGGTCCGGAGTACAAAGTGGGGGACAAGTTGTGGCTTTCCTCAGCTGATGTACCTCTGAAGGGGGGCTCAAAGAAGCTGCATCCTTGCTACTTTGGGCCCTTTTGTGTCTAAAGGATAATAAACCCCGTGGGTGTTAGAATGGACCACCAAGTCTGAAGATTCATCCTGTGTTCCACGTTTGCAAACTGAAACCAGCAAAAGACACTAACCTGCAAACTGCCTCAGGGAGGCCCCCTCCGCCTCGTATTGTGGATGGTGGTCCTGTGTACACTATTTGGCAACTCTTTGCCTCCTGAAGAATGGGGCATTTAATTCAATACCTTGTAGACTGGGAAGCCTATGCTCCTGGATATCGCAGTGGGAGCCAACGTGGCTTCCACCGGGACGTCCCCAATCAGCCTCTTCGTCTGTCTGGGAGCCGGACCTCGTGAGGGGGGTTATGTTCTGCATATGTTTGGTTTTTCACCAGCTGTAGCTCCTCCCAGCTGATCCACACCCTCACCTGATCTCTGCAGAGGACTGCACAGCTGTCTGTACTTAGCTAATTTAGCTTGCTCCCTATTTAAGTTTACATGTTTAGCATTGGTTCGTTTTAAATCCCGACCTCGTGTTTTTCAGCTCAGCTTGCTCCCTTGGTTTTGTTTTCTGTATCCTGTGATGTTATTTTTTGGTTTTGTTTTGTTATTAAATCATTAGACTGTTTGACTCGTGTTAAAGCTTTTTACTGCATCTGGGTTCTAGCTGACCAAACTATAACAATTCTAAGAGGACATATAAGGGAATATTTTGGGTTTATATCCAACACTGGGTCATACCAGAGACTTAAACTAAGACCCAATGCATTTATGTTTTTTAACATGTTTTTAACATGTTCTTTTAGCATTTTTCTCATGGTGGGGGACATGTATAAAATAATTTAAGATTTAAACTGCATTTCTGAGTTTTTCTTTGTTCAAATTATTGCGAATCAGGAGCACATGAAAAAAAATGCTGTTTGAAAAAGCTTGTGACGTAAAACTGAGCTGGAGTGTGACTCAAAACTGTACGGCTGGATAGCTCCACTATTTCTGACCGTTTTTGTTGCATCTGTATTAGCTTGAGTTTGTGTGGGACTGTAAGATGGCAGGAAAGAATGTAAAGAATGCAAAGGGATGATGGGATATCAGCAGAGGATTCTGCAACACCTGTCCTGCCCACAATTCAAAGGTAAATTGCAAATGAACTCCTGCCACTCTGCAGAAACTATGCTCTAGAAAACAAGACAGGTTTTTGGATCTGGCTTAGAAACGGCAATCCTTATTAAAGGACCACTGGGAACACTTTGAAAATAGATCAAAAGATGATCAGAGTGGGACTTTAAAGGGGTTGGCTTGGGTTTTAAATCAACAATCAACTTAGCAAAGTTGTAACTGCAGCTCATTTCATCCTCCAGGGCCGGGTCGGGAACCTTTTTTGCCGAGAGAGCCATAAACGCCACATATTTTTAAATGTAATTTCGAAAGAGCCATACATTAATGTAGTGTCCCTTTCCCACACTGAGACACGGAGACTTAACCTCTCTTAAGGTTCTTTATTCTGGTTACTGCAGACCCCTAACAAACGCCGTACAATTAATTCAGCAACTCCTAAGTCTCTCCCGCTCAGACGAGAGCGCTTCTCCCAACTTTATATTCCCCTGCTCCCGCTCCAGCCCTCCCATTTCCCTTATTCGGCACATAGCTGAACCCCATTGGTCCAAATTACCTAACAACAGGCTGAGCGACAGAACTGAGGGCCAATCAGATCTCTGCTTGATGCGTTCAATGAACTCCAGAACTTTTAAGGCGGCCCAACAGCCAAGTTAAACTCAGTCCGCGACAATATGTTTAAAACGAAATATACAAGTGAATGAGTGCATTTGATGTAATTTCAACATTTTTAAAGTACAATAGGTCTGTGGATTCTTTTTAATAATATTGTTATGCTGTTGCTGATAAATGATGAGTATTTCTCGTGGTAGTTTTGCTGATGGTCTAGTCTGGTTGATACGTGGTGAGTTTCTGCTTCATGCAGGCGTTGAGACTTTAAACGGGATCTTAGGTTGGTCTGAATTTTCTGTAGATGTGAGAAAGACTGCTCACATGCAGACGGGGAGCCAAACACACACTCACACGCTGCAGTGAGTGACGGGTAGCGGGTTTTACGTTTTTACCATCCCTGCGCGATTCACCTGCTACCTGTGCACACAACTCCAACCCCCAT
>CM074497.1:28819980-29061872 GCA_037389245.1 Oryzias sinensis
CCACCACCACCACCACCCCCACCCTCTGGTTTCTTCCTCACACATCCCGTCCCCGCAACTGCGCGCTCTTCCTCAGAGACGGGAGCGCGCAGTTTTAGGCACGGCAATTCACAGGTTTCCGGCTGGAACAAACTCTGTGAAATAATAGATAATAGTAAAGTGATAGTGCTGCCGCAGATTTTTCTCTCCAAGCACCGCTACTACTGGCATCGCATCGCGCCCGAGAAGCACTGGTCTAATGAAAAAAAAGTATAATTAAAGATTTGTCTGCGAGCCACATGTGACCATCAAAAGAGCCATATATGGCTCGCGAGCCATAGGTTCCCGACCCCTGCCCCAGGGGATGGGAATGTGGAGAACAAATTTCACACAGTGTGTGACAACTGATGGGACTCCAACAACTCAGACTATTTGCTGGACCAGATGGCAGGCCAGAACTTTACACCTCATTGGATCCTGAAGGTAGCCACAATCATTTCAAGACCAACATTGCATATATAGTAAAGTGTCTCATCAGGGCAAAACAGCAGAATTTGCATTAATCCCTCTAACCCAAGTTTACTTAAAGAGGTCCACAGAGGATGCTGTTGAACTGGTCCTCACTTTAAAATGTGGAACAGCAGAGGACATGAGTGTGGATATGAGTCAAGGATTATAGCTCTGCACTCAACACTACAACCTCCAGCAACGTGGTTAACAAACTTATCTTGACCTTCTCCTCTCCAGGCCACAGGGCCCTCCAGTTGAACTATGAGAGGACTCCAAAGTGATGTGTCAAGCCCCATACTTTTATCATTACATGTGCAACTAAAACCCCACTCATGAGGCAAACAACACCATCATAACATTCAGGATCACTATCAGCCTGTAGACCAAAATTGGACAATCTGTTCAAATGGAGTCCATAAATTATCTTTACCCTCAATCATTAAAGACAAAGGAGATGAACATGCTAGACAAACCAGTAGCTCCTCCATCCAAAACCCCATTTTTATAGGAAAGAGGAAGTGGACGCATGTTTAAAAACAAGTAAAAACCCACATTTAGAATATAAAATGCAAACTTTTATGAATATTAAACTATTGATATTTAATAAAAACTATGCATTTAGTAAAAGATTAAAAACTATATAATATATGTTAACTATGTTCTCCTAAAAAGCCTTGATAAATATCCATCTGAAACATTTCATCAATCAAAAATGAATAAGAAAAACTGTGCGTGTTGGTCTTCTCTACTCTACTTTCCCTCTGGGATCCAGTGAAGAAAGATCAAAAGGATATTCTTGTTAATGCTTGACTGCTGAGTTTGGAACCACAAACTCATCATCAGTGGCTTGGGGGGCAGACTGAGGTCCATCTCAGCCATGATCACGACAGCAGACAAATTGAGTAATGTGAGCTAGATGCTTCATTACTTCGGCAAATTTGAGGTGTAAATGTAAAGCATGACGTTTGTACTAGTACAGTCAAGAAACACCAGAAAAACTATTAACTAATAACCAGGGTACATTAAGAGAATGAAGCACATGAGACTATCTTGCCATCATGATGGACATTAAAAAAAGAAACTTTCATGACTTTTGCTTAATCTGACTGTTTTTCTTCTCTTTTTTCAAATATTCAAGCATGAAAGAAGCCATTTTCATTGATGCTGGATGTCCTGAGGAGAGGGGGTCATCCTAAACTGCTTTGTCCTCACTTTCCAGCATTAAATATGGAGCGAGGTGCTGTCTTTGCTTTTCTTTGCTCAGTAATTCCTCTTGAACATATCCATAGCCTGATGGAGCATGCATGTGGGAGAGCCAGCAGTGATCTCAGTCTTGACGCTTCTCAGCAGTTGGGAGAGTGTTTTTGTGTGAATTGGTCCTTGTTTGAGCTATTGTCTGATTACCCAGTGTTGCACACCACAAAAAACTCTGTAATTACTGTCAACACATCAACAGCTTTTCTAACATATCATCCACACTACAGACTGAGCTGGAATGTTTTCGTTTCAGTGCTCAGAGATGAACATATTACTGTCTCCATGTTGCTTTGTAACTGATTGACAGCTCAGTAGTGACGTTTCTCTTTGAACACACACCAGTCACTGCTTATTGTTGTGGTGAAACAGATTTACAGAGGAAAACCTTTTTTTTAACCACAAAGTGCTTATCAGCAAAGGCCAAAACGCACATTAAAGCAAAATAAAACATGAAATGAAATGTAATAAAGATAAAATAAACATTAAATTACAAAATCTCTTTAACAGAAAAATCCATATTTAGCTAAAAGTCTGCTGAAATAAAAAGGTGTTCAGGTGCATTTCAAAGCCTCAGCTGAATCGATTGAGTATTGGGTCGGAAAAAGAGCATTGCAGAGTTAGTAAGCCATCATCTGAAACATTCAATCCAAAGAAAGTCCCACTCTAATCATCTTCTGATCTGTTGTCAATTATAATTATGACATTTTTACGCAAAATGTAAAACTTTGTGTTGTTTTCTAGGACATAATCTCTGCTGAGCAGCAAGAGTTCATTAAAAATCTCCCTCTGAGTTTGTGGGCGGGACAGTTGGCAAGGAGAGAGCCCACCTCCTTCCCATCATGCATCTGTTTACACACTCTCGCTGTAGCTTACGGCCCCTCACACCACCAACCTAACATTAGAGATGCAACAAAGATGATGAGCAATATTGTAGCTATCCAGCACGGTTTTGATCCAGATTCCAGCGCAGACCAGGAAAACAAAGACTTTAACATATATATTTGTCTGCAAGTGAATGCATTGGAACGGAGCGAAGCAAGGAGCTTGTAGCTTGTCGTAGTAACTTGTAGGTCACAGGACTGAGAGTTTTTTCAAATAGCATTTTTTTAAGCTTCCCTTTGGATTCGTTAGGTGTGGAAAAACAACAGTGGTGAACTTTAGGAAACTAAAATGTGAATGGATTTGACATTCATTCTAGTTTACTTGTTTGTTTGGACACAGATTTCATTTCCACTTGATGATCTGGAAGAAATCCAAGAATCTGGAAAACTTCACTGTTCAGTAGCAGGAATTTCTGTCTGAGTCTCACTGCTGGAAGTTGGATGAAGATGATCTGGATCCATTATAGGTCAGTGCATCGGGTCGTTTAAAATGAACCAAAAATCACTAGGAATGAGATTAGCAACCACAGATTATGATATGAAACTTTGCTAAAATTAATCGTTACATCCCTAAAAAAGGCAGTTACAAAAGTCCAGATGTGATTAAATGAAAGATTGAATATTTGTTTGAAGACCTCATATTGTTCTTCATCTGGAAAAAAAGTGTCTGGTTTACGCTTTAACATAGTGACTGAGTGACACTACTGAGTCAAGCATGACACTGAGGCTCTGAAAGCGAGACTGGATGAGTGTCTGATCAGAGAGATCTTCTGCTCTGGAGCTAGATTAATGTCTCCGAGTTTAACAGGAGGAAATTAGGCCTTAAACCACGGACTGATGCAGGTCAAACAGTTTGTGCAACTCTGAACAGACAGTGTAGCTGTACTAAAAGGCGTATGTACAATAAAGACAGGATTGGCCCTAAAACAGAACCTTGTAACATGTAAGTTCTGCTATTTTAGAAAAGAAAAGCATCGAAACGTCTATCAGCAAAAACGAAAACCCTCTTAAGACAAAACCAGACAACCGAACTGGATTAGTGTTGAGGACAGGTCCAATGTAACATTGATCGAGTGGGATCATACGGTCATTCGAAACTATTTATCAAAGCTGTTTTGTTTAAATGATTCATATAAAAGCCATTGAAAACATGTAAAAAGATTGTGCTTCTCCATATGTGAGGTTAGCTGCTCTGACAAATTTTATCTAGAATATTACAGACAAATGGAGGTTTGAAGATGGTCTCATAGTTTGTAGGTTCGGTCCAAGCGTGGCTTTCATAGTGATGGTTCAACAAAGACCACACCAGACGTAAAGGACACATGTCTCAGCTTTACAATGACAGACAGATTGATTAAAAAAGAACAGTTAGAAACAGCTTAATAGAATGAACATCACTGGGAGAAGAAGAGGGCTTCACTCTCTGCAGCACAGCAGAAACATCCTGAACACCCTGGATCAAAACATGACCACATATTTGACAGAAATGCATCATCAACACACTAAAAAGATGAAGCTGCTGGTGAGATGTTGGTCCTAAGCTCTTTATTTTTAACAAAGAATTTAAAAAAAACATCATAATCTGCTAATAGTGCACAAATATTTGAGGGAGAACAGATAAAAATAAAGAGTTTATAGTTTCAAAGAATACATTTTGATTCTTTATGTTGGAAGAGACACAGTGACTAATCAAAAACATTTGGTTCTACAGAAACTTCACCTGACTACAGTTCCAAGTGAAAGCTTGAAAGGCTGGTTTGCTTGAATGAAAGCTGTTTTTTCACAGGTGCTACTTCATCCAGAAAGCTGCATGATAAATGCTGCAGAACTGAACAAGAACATCCACGTCTTCTAAACCTTTCACATGAGTGGGGCCAACAACATGCTGAGTCAGCTTAAAAGAGTCAGTGATGGATAGAAATCCAACAGCTCTGCTGTTGTAGATGTGAATGTTAAAATCACCAGTAACTGAAACATTTTCCAGTTGAAATTTCTCTAAGGGTCAAATTAATTTTAGTGGTGGGAGTAAATTGTTTAAAATTGGGAAAAGGGAAAGGTTACCAATCCACAAATCAGGTGTTGAATTAGTGTGGCAGATTTGCAACACTCGCCTGGAGACGGTTAATAACTGAAGATAAAAAGTCTACACAATCTGTGAGAAATACTTCTGCAGGGCTGGAAGAGAGGGGGAGATAAATTAAAACACGCTAAAATACCTTAAGGGTGACTACTTTTTATCAACTGTGATTCAAAACAATCCTGCAACAGACTGACAACAGGGTGTAGCCTAAAACAGTAGCCATTGGAATCATTGGAAGTTGCAGCAGCAACTCTCGTGTCCTGTTCACAACAGTAAACAGATTAACTAACCCTCCAACGCCGCTACCAATAGAACTAGTTTGCACACCTACATGTAATGAGTTTGCTGTATTTTTTAATGACAAGGTTCAGGGCATTAAAAAAGCCATCAACTCCACAACACATATAACTATCGAACGGCCACCTACTCACTCTAAGCTGACTCACTTTGTACCTGTCACTGACCAAATTGTCCAAGAGACCATCACCCGTCTGAGCTCGTCTACATGCTGCCTTGATGTGTTACCCACTAGATTTCTAAAGTCTGTCCTGAACAGTGTGTTGCCATCAATTACTCAAATAGTTAACATGTCTCTTCAATCTGGAATATTTCCAGAGGCCTTAAAAACTGCAGTCATTAAACCTCTCTTGAAGAAGAGCGGTCTTGATCCCACTGTACTGAATAAATACAGACCTATCTCTAATCTGCCATTTTTAGGAAAAGTCCTTGAAAAAGTTGTCTACCAACAGCTCACTGATTTTCTCTTATTAAACAATTCATTTGATGTTTTCCAGTCAGGTTTTAGACCCCATCATAGCACAGAAACTGCTCTTATCAAGGTAACCAACGACATCCGCCTGAACACTGATGATGGCAAAGTCTCTGTCTTAATCCTGCTAGACCTGAGTACTGCCTTTGATACTGTTGATCATGGGATCCTTTTGCACAGACTCCAAGACTGGGTTGGCATCTCTGGATCTGCCCTAAGTTGGCTCAAGTCTTATCTAAAAGACAGGAAATATTTTGTTGAAATTGGGAGCTGTGTCTCAGACTACATGGCCTTGACTTGTGGTGTGCCCCAGGGATCGATCCTGGGACCCCTTCTGTTCAACCTCTTCATGTTGCCACTAGGGCAGTTAATACGCAGTAATAACATATCTTATCACAACTATGCAGATGATACTCAGATCTATGTGTCACTGACAACAGGTGAATATGGGCCGGTGAATTCACTCAGCCGCTGCCTCCAACAGATCAGTGCGTGGATGCAGAACAACTTTCTCCAGCTAAACTCAAACAAGACCGAAGTTATTGTTTTTGGCCCACAGAAACAAAGAGAAAGAGTCAGTAGCTACCTTCAGTCTCTGTCTCTTAAACCCTCAAATCAAGTCAGAAACCTAGGGGTAATCATGGACTCTGACCTGAACTTTAACAGCCATATCAAGTCAGTAACATCAGCGGCATTTTACCATCTGAAAAACATTGCCAAAATCAAAAACATAGTGTCAAAACCAGACCTGGAGATACTTATTCATGCATTTGTCTCCAGTAGGTTAGACTACTGTAACGGCCTGCTCACCGGCCTCTCCAAACCAGCTGTAAAACAGCTTCAGTACATCCAGAATGCTGCTGCTGGAGTCCTGACCAGAACCAGG
Organism: Oryzias sinensis; assembly: GCA_037389245.1. Lineage (NCBI taxonomy): Eukaryota > Metazoa > Chordata > Actinopteri > Beloniformes > Adrianichthyidae > Oryzias > Oryzias sinensis. The sequence continues at coordinate 28,826,343 of CM074497.1, forward strand.
AAGTATGATCACATTAGTCCTGTGCTCAGGTCTCTGCACTGGCTCCCTGTACCTCAAAGAATAGACTTCAAAGCAGCTCTGCTTGTGTCCAAGTCTCTCCATGGCCGAGCACCAAAGTACATCTCTGACATGTTAGTGCCATATGAACCATCTATTACTCTGAGGACCTCAGGGGCCGGCCTCCTGTTGATTCCCAGAGTCAGAACTAAACAAGGGGAATCAGCGTTTCAATATTCTGCAGCTAAAATCTGGAACAGCCTCCCTGAAGGCGTAAGACAGGCCTCTTCTGTGTTCATGTTCAAATCTAGACTAAAAACATTTCTGTTTAGCCGTGTATATGACTGAAAGGTCCTATCTGCACTTTTCTTTCCTTTCCTTCCTTTATTTTTAAACATTTTTCAAATTTTTTCTTTTCTTTTAAAGTAAATTTTACGTTGATTATTTCAATGATGTATTGTGATTTTAATGCATTTTTCTGTTTTGTGAAGCACCTTGAATTACTTTGTGTACGAATTGTGCTATACAAATAAACTTGCCTTGCCTTGCCTAGCCGGGAAAGCCTGTGGTAGCCCCATGATCTTGAAAGGGATACAATGATTGATGCATACAAAAGACTAGATAAATTCACGGGTCACCTCTCTGCACACGTGGGCGTTATGAGTCCACCACCATCATGTGCCATACAGCAGCATTAATGAAATCCCAGCCACAGACATCCCTGCAGTTTGCTCCTACAGGTGGCTAAACTCTTCAACCGTCTGCCATGTCTCTATCAGGAACATTCAATCCATGTCTTCATGGATGAAAAGTTTAACCAGAGAGAGATGTTTATTGCAGCAGGTGTCAAACAGGGCCAGCATCCAGACTGAAGGAGAAAGCTCAGCTGCATCAACAGTTGACTGCAGTTGGACCAACATTAAACAAAGACCTGTTCTGGTCACACGATGACCAGTAGCTCAGAGTCTCTGATCATGCAGGGTGGACCCGAACACTGATACCTGGTGCAAGATCTCGTGTAAGCACACTTGAGGAGACGTGTGAAAAACATGGGGGGTAGGGGGGCTGGAAGGCAATGGAAACATCTGGATATCAGCAGCCATGTTCTGAAGAGAGACCGGTCACAACCCAACTGCATCCAAGGCATCTGAACCAAAGACGCATGGCACAAAGAGCACAGCGGCTTTCCACTAGAAAACCAGCTCTGGAGCAGTTTCTCCTGGATTTCTCAGGTTAACTAGAGCACCAGTTGCAGAGAAGAGTTGATATCCAGGTGAAGAGGAGGGACAGGCTGGTCTTAACGTTCGTTCATAGTTGTCAAAAGGTTCTTAGTTATTTGAATCTAAAGTTTCTAGATAATACATTTTTTACAGCAGTAGCGCTTAGTCATAGAATCAATATAAAGATGTAACAGGCGAAAACACGCTGAGCAGGAAAGTCACCATGCTTTACCTGGAAGTTGGATTAAATGATAAATCAAATCCAGCAGCTGAAAGTACTGACTGATCATCACAGAGCAGAAGCTGCGGCTGAAGAAGCTTCTCAGCTTTAAGTTAAAAAAAGAAAGACATGACGCAGCAGGTGTCATGTTAGAATTGTAAAAAAAAACAAGTAAACAGTTTCACTTTATTAGTGAAAGGCTTTCAGGCTTTCATCAAACTCTGATTCTTGAGGTGATGAAGATGCAGAACTATGTACATAGAGCTTGTGTTGCGCAGGTCTCTGGTGCAGAGCCACCTTCTCCTACGTTTTAGATATTGATAGTGACAATATTTAGTTATAATGAGTCATCATGTTGGTTTACTATTGAAATTTCTCTTGGTTGCTAATATTTTGGATAGGTTTTAAGGTTGTTTGTATTTTCTGGGGGTTACCTAGCTCAGGGGTTCTCAAAGTTTTTGTAACGGGGCCAAATTAGGAACTCAACATTAGACTGGGGGCCAATTTTGGTGAAAAGAAAATGGATAAAAAGAAATAGTTGTTTTAAAAAAATGTAATGACCAAGTATCATTTGTACAGTTAACCAGGCCCTCCAGATGTTTTCCCGGAGGTTGTTGTCCAGATCTTCTACTCGTCTAGTAATTGCATCATTGAGATTTATTTCTTCAAACTTTTTCTTTTGCTCTGGACAAACAATGTAAGCTACTTTACATTGTTTTTACAACCCCCCCCCGTCACTTAAGGGCTTGCTACGCCGGGCCATTTCCAAAGGCACATCGTAGCTACTACCTTCTGTCACAGGTGACAAGCCAAAACCATGGCCTGTGCTAAGGCAGAGGCACTTCACTTTTTACAGGATCTAAAGTCAAGAGAAAAGCATTTAAATCATATAGTTATACTTTAATGGGGAAAAATGCCAGTGTGGACGAAACTGTTGGTACTCCTCAGTAAGAAAACAATGAACGGTCCAAAGACAACCTCTCACTGTTTATTAAGACAGCACGACAAGTGATGGTTTTCATTCTTTGTCTTCGGAATACCACGTAGGTCTACCACAATTTTCATGGAGGCTTTTGTGGGGGTTTTACGCACAAGCCTTTTTAGCATCAGGATTCTGTTGCCACTATGAACTCACCTCATGTGAGCGCTGTTTCAAAGCCTTGGCTCGGTTGTTTTGGGTCCTTTTTTAATACAAAAGTGATTGTGTTAGAGAATTGAATCGGTTAGTTCAAAAGGGGCCCAAGTCCAAGAGGTTTGTTTTTTAATCATTCATACTTTACCCAGATTTAGCACCAATTCATAGCTTATAAATGCTATAATATGAAGCACCTTACATTTATCATTTCAGAGGACTAGCAAACTAAAGTCTCTGGACTTGGGCCCTTCTTGAATTAAACAGGGGTGCTGAAATATTGGATAACTAGTGCTGCCATCTATGGGCTAAAGCTAAACCCATGCAAGAGAGGCCCAAGTCCAGGAATTTTCCACTTAATGCATTTTAAATGTCAAGCATTGTCAATACATTACAACAGACTTGGGACTGTTTTGCACATAATCAGATAGCTTTTCCCTTGAAGACCATAGAACAGATAATATCTCTATTTTGGAAAATTGTGGACTACGGCCCCTTTTGAACTAACCGATTCAAATGGGAAGCAAAACATAAACCCCATTGGACAGTGACCACTTTTTGAGCTAATATTGGTTTCATTAAAGACCAACTCTTATGAAACTGGTGTTTTTGGTGTTTTTAACGTATTCTTGCGGCATGTTTTTCACTACATTAAAGGAGGACATTACAGAGAAAATTACACTTAAAATTACATTTCTTGTCATGGTGCGTCGGGACTCACCTCATCAGCCTGCCTGCCTACTTAAGAGGTTTCTTCACCAGCATTCATTGCCAGTTCGTTGCTCCTCTATGGTGCTTACATCTGGTCACTACGTCATGCTCTCTGGTTTAGGCTTTTTTGACTTTTTGCCTAATCCAAGTTTTATGCCTCATCTACAGGACAGTTTTCCATGTGTGCTGATCAGGGTCCTACCTGCTCACGAGCCTGTTGAAAATTCTACGCTGACTCTCACAACTCCAAGTCATGTCAAGTCTATGAGCTTCACCACTACTCAAACCACGCCACGCCTCTGAGCCACGCAACTCCTTTCTACCGCTCCACACGAGCTGCAACACCTTAGGGAGAAAACAGCCAGACTTACCTGCCGATCCTCACTCGCCCTTGGACAATAAATCATTTAAGTCAACTCACTCTCCTGTTATCCTTCCGGGTTTCAGCAATTGGGTCTTCTCAGTTCTGCTCACCATGACATTTCTGAGTAATTCTGTATAAAAATTGTTGTAAATCAGGACCAGACCATAAAATGGTTTGAAAAAGATTGCATTTGTGATGTAAAAATACTCTGGGGGGGTTAAAAGCGCCCTCCCCTGCTCCATTTTGATCATCCACCTGCAGACAAATAGATCCATGAACGTCTTTATTTTCCGCGTCTGAGCTGGAATCTGGATCTAAATTGTACGGATGGATAGATCTGATATTGGTCACCATTTTTGTTGTATGGCCCGCAGGTAATACCCACCCTCGCCACGCCCTCACTGGCTGAGCAGCTGCTACACGCCCCTCATTCTTCCCTTCTGCCCCCGCCACCGTGGTCAGAGCTGCATGTGAGCATCAGGGAAAAGCCATTTTTGCGAGCTCGCTGCACTAACGCCGTTTAAAACAAATTTTAAAGGATTTTTCCCAAGCAGCTTCCCAGTTAGCTTGGGGTTGTGAGGGGCTGTAGTGTAAACAGTATGACAGCACAAAAGACGGGAGTGGGCTTACTTCGCGGCAACAGTTCTGGGTTATTAAATTTAATTTCTGATGAACTTCTGTCGCTCTGCGGAAACTATGTCCTATATGACAGGTTTTTAGTTTTTGGCTAAAACCTGTGTAATCATGATTAAAAGACCACGGGGACCACTTTAATAATGGATCAAAAGATGAACAGACTTAAAGGACTTTAAGGATCTATTTTCAAAAACACAGTACGCTTGGAAAGAGTTCGGACCACAACAGCAATATTAGGCTATTTTCAATTGCACTTCACTTTGAGGGACTGTGCATATTTAGTGTCAGATGCAGCATAAAGCATGTAAATTAAATGCCAATTGTGCATTTTGTTCCTTTGCGAAGAAAAGGTTTCTGATAACACTAATCGTCCAAGACATTTGTATCCATTTAAAGTAGTAACTTTTATTAAAGACTAAAAACCTTCTCTGTATGCATCAGAGCACAGCTAGAACACACTGTGGTACCAAACCCTCCTGAGCTTTAGGGCCTACTCACAGCATGTCAGTTGGGTCATGCTGACAACGCCATGGGGCTGATTGCTTGCCATCACTGTCTTTGCCCACGGTGCCTAGGCATGGCTAACATCTGCCCCAATACATTAGGAGGCAGTGTTTACTCCTTCAATTAGCTGCAAAACCTGACCTGACTTACACTCACAGCATTTCTATCTAGTGCTGGAGTCCAGGGGCCAGTCCCCAGAGCAATCCTAGCTACCCAAAGAGGCCAGCTTTGGGGCCAAGTGGGCTGAGCTGTGCGTGAGCTCTAGTGCTGTACATTTACCAGCTACAATGAAATACTTTCACCTAGAGCTGTACAACTGCCTGTCTGTCTGTCTGCTTAGTTTGGTCCGGATCGAGTCCTGAACCTTGTGTTTGGTCTGTATTCAGACTGTCGTCAACCGGACATTCCTGTTACCAACCAAAGCTCGTAAACTAAACCATGTGACTAAAAATCCATTCAGTCAGGAATTTGGAGGGCGGGACAAAGCAACAAGCGATAAAATTATGGATGTCATGCGCTTTGCAGTCCTTGCCAGGATAGTTCATTTATTCAAACTTCATATTTTGCTTATCATTTTTGAACGTCTGTCTTTAAGGTCAGGTACAACACTTTCTGTTTTGCTCTAGTGGAGGCATGCTGCAGGATGGTTACTAACAAGAACCGAGACCAAGATAGGTCTTGAAAAGATAGGTCTGAGAGTTGTTTCTGGTCCTGACCAGGGTCTGCTTGGGTGCATTCAGGCTGAAAATTTATTTGGGGAAAACTAACTGTGGTTCTCTTAAAGTGGACCAAATGTGTTCAGTCTGAATACACCCATAGATTCTATGAATCTGCAGGTCGAAAAAGTGATCTTATGACAACTGAATCCTCTATAAATCCTCTATAACAAAAAACCTGACCTACTACTCAAGGATCTTTTGGTGACCACCATCTGAATCCCAAGTCTCCCTTCCAATCCTTTTAAACCCCCCCCTTTTTTTTACCCCAAATTCCTGCCTTAAGATAAAGATTTGTTTCAGTAGCGAGGATGCTTCTCCATTGTTGTCAGTCTGTTTAACATCCTTCATGGTAAAGTCAACCATCCAGGTTGAGTGCTGCTTCCACAGCTACTGAGCAGACTTTTACATGGCTATAGGCTGTTTTTCATAACTCTGTGTGCACAGTTTTGTTTTTAAAGATCATATTTTAAAGTGAAATCCTAAAATACAGTCAGCCTGCCAGATTCAGATGTCCCACAAGAACAGTTAAAACTGTTAAAGAGAACAGTTGGGCAAAAATGTTTGGTTGCTCTGTTTTCTACAATGCCAGTTGTAATAAAATAACTCAAGTATGAACCTTCTAATCTCACAGTAAGCCACATTAGATTCAATTGATGTGCTTATCTGAAGACGTTTATGGTTTATCACAGACACACATTACCAATGTAAGGTTGATGTCATACTCAGGGCTGCCAAGCCTTGAAACTGAATGGACAGTGACAGCAGGACGAAAGCAGGCAAAAAAGAAAACAAACTTTTTGCTCTGAAATCATAAGAAACCTTCGTCACTTCAGCCCCCACTCAGTGGCTTCAGTACTCCAGAAAAATGACCCACAACTTATCAGTCAGCACACATCTTTTCAGGGAGATGTGAGAGGTAACTTGAACAATGCTGGGAGCAGCCCCACACAAAAGTAACAAATTATAAGCAATTACTTTCTTTGGTAATGTTATAGTCATGTTCAGGAAAACTTGCACAACTCCACTAACCCGTGTTTAATTGTACACAAAATCTCAGACAGACAGAAAACAGCCATAAACTCCACAAGAACATTTTCTTTCCTTTGAACTGTCAGTGGGTGAAGACGCTGAAGGGGACTTATGCACATTACTTTAGGTTTGGTACACATGAGACTGCATAGTGTATAGTGCCTGACAGTGACAAGGCCCAGGTTTGATTTCCAGCTGTGACCTTCTGTGTGGAGTTTGCATGTTCTCCTAGTGCATGTGTGGGTTTTCTCCGGACACTTCAGCCTCCTCCCAAATTCCAAAAATACAATTCATTGATTAATTGGTCTAGCTCATTCAAATCAATTCAATTCAATTCAATTCAATTTTATTTCTATAGCCCAATTCACAACAACAGTCGTCTCAGTGGGCTTTGTATGTCTTGTAAGGTATACATAAATTCAAAAAGGATCATAAATAGGTGGCCCTAGGTGTGCATGTGAGGGTGTGTTTGGCCCTGCAACAGGCTGGTGACCCGTCCATGGTGTACCCCACCTTTGTCCAACAGTAGCTGTGTTGGCTCCAGCAACCGTGTGACCCTAAAAGGGGTTCAGTGGGCTTTGAAGACAGATGGATGAACACATGAGCTAAGGTAAATACAACTTTGTCCAAAACTAGAAAGCTATTGAATGCTGTGTGATAAATGGCAAATATATATCTTTACAGGTCATATTTCACAAACAGCGGTTTCAGGGGGAAAACTGAACTGACTGTTTTCATCCAGGCTGGGGACAGACACAGGGGGACTGATCAAACGCTCTAGGAATATAACCCTGGTTTCCCATGTGCCTGTCATGCACTTAAACAACTGAGCCATCCAGCTCTCCCTGAATAAAAAAAAAATTTTTTTACTGCAAAAGCTGCTCAACTGAGGGTAGTATAGCTATGAACTCACAGGACCTCTGAACAGGACAAAGGGAATGCAATATAACCAACTAATCCTAGAGTGCAACCCAAGCAGAAAGTACCAGATGCTGCAGTTCCTCAAAAGACCACTGGAGGCTGGCTTTCATTGCTGTTGTTTTCTATTTAACTGTTTTGATGCATCTTAAATTTGTGAATAGGGAATGACTCACTTTAGGCATCATTTTTGCCTTTAGGGATTTTATGTATGACACCAAACCATCCAATATATCACTCTGTTCACAACCATTTTTATATCTTGAATTCAGCTATGATAAACTGGTAACAATAAAAACAGAAGTCCTGCTGTATATTTATGTATTAAAAAAAACGCCCCTCTCACCCTCTGCGGGTGGTTTCTCCTCCAAGCTCGGGTCCTCTACCAGAGGCCTGGGAGCTTGAGGGTCCTGCGCAGTATCTTAGCTGTTCCTAGCACTGTTCTTTTCTGGACTGAGAGGTCTGAGGTCTTTCCAGGTATCTGTTGTAGCCACTCCTCCAGCTTGGGGGTTACTGCCCCCAGTGCTCCAATTACCACAGGCACCACTGTCACCTTCACTTTCCAGGCTTTCTCCAGTTCCTCTCTGAGTCCCTGGTATTTCTCCAGTTTCTCATGTTCCTTCTTCCTGATGTTCCCATCGCTTGGCACTGCCACATCCACCACAACGGCTTTCCTCTGTTCTTTATCCACCACTACAATGTCTGGTTGGTTCTCCATTACCATCCTATCAGTCTGGATCTGGAAGTCCCACAGGATCTTTGCCCTCTCATTCTCTACCACCTTCAGAGGTGTTTCCCATTTTGACCTCGGGATTTCCAGTCCATATTCTGCACACATGTTCCTGTATATTATCCCAGCCACTTGATTGTGGCGCTCCATGTATGCTTTACCTGCCAGCATCTTACACCCTGCAGTTATGTGCTGGATTGTTTCAGGCGCCTCTTTGCACAGCCTACACCTTGGGTCTTGTCTGGTGTGGTAGATCTACACTTTGGGTCTTGTCTGGTGTGGTAGATCTACACCTTGGGTCTTGTCTGGTGTGGTAGATCTACACCTTGGGTCTTGTCTGGTGTGGTAGATCTGAGCCTCTATTGCTCTGGTGCTCAGGGCTTGTTCCTGAGCTGCCAGGATGAGTGCCTCAGTGCTGTCCTGTAGGCCAGCCCTCTCTAGCCATTGGTAGGACTTCTTGATATCAGCCACTTCAGTTATGGTCCGGTGGTACATCCCATGCAGGGGTTTGTCCTCCCATGAGGATCTGTCCTCCAGCACTGTATCCTCTGCTCTCCATTGCCTGGCATGGAGGATTTTGTAAACAGCCTGAATGTTGGTCATTTTGTTACTTCCTAGTTCCCTCAAACATAAAACATGCTCTTACTGATTAAATTAAATCAATTCTTTAGTTTTTAATTAAAGTAATTAAAAACTAACACAAAAGTCATGTAACACATTGCAACTCTGCAGCAGTAACACTGTGAATTTTAAATTACTTTTAAACACTATTGAAAAGTAATATAAAGCTAATCTAATATGAAGCATACAATGGAATACAACAACACAGAACATAAACTATGTGAACCATTTATCACATATTTTAACATGAGATAACTTGTGATCAGCAAAACCTGTTGACTGTAACGAAGAGGACATTCAAACTACAGTGGAAGATCTCACAGTGTGTGAGTCTGAAGTAAATCTAAAATCCAACATTAGAATTAATGCCTAAATCCAAGTTAAGTCAATTCCTCAGCAGATTACTGGACACCACGGAGAAACTGTTGTCTTTCCAACCAACAGGCCTTTAACAACCGATTGCAAGATTTAAAAAAAAAATAAAAGAGTAAACTGTCCCGCAGATACAGTTATAAACAAATGATCATCATGTTGCAGAGGAAGACTTTAGGACAGTTTCTGGGCAAAGTGTGCAAAAATGGGAGCATAACATATGAGAAAAAAGCCTGAGGCAGTGTCCGAATTTACTCACTTCTCACTACTTAGTGCTCTGTATTGGGTGTTCACCATTTTGTGGGGGTGTCTGAATCTAAAATTCCAATATCCAGTGCATTGGAAATTTACCAGAAGTCTCTGTGAAAACCAGTGTGCATCAATATCTCTGGACTGATGAATACAGACCATAGTGCATTGTGTTTGAATGATTTGTCAATTAAACAATGTTGAAATGAAGTCACGTGAGCTGTTTTTAATAAAAAGGTGATCATGTGTTAAAATGCAGGGCACTACATAATCCCACACTGTATAGTCTTTTAGGGATTAGAAATAGTGAGTGAATTTGGAAAGAGCATGAATTGAAGTCAGCTTCATCCTAAAATGCTGCATTCCAGCCTCATCCCTGTCCCTGGGAGAAAGCTCTGCCTTGTGCTCTCTGTACAAACACGGCTCTTCAACATGACATCTGAGATTTCTCAGCAGAGGATGGAACAGGAACATTACAGCTTAATCTGTGCTAACTCAATACTTTGCTGGCAGCTGCTACAAAGAGCGCGGGTTTGAGTTTTGTTTCTAAGTGTAATGATGACTCCCACAGAGCTGCCTGCAGCTGCTTAAATATGCGGATGTGTGCATGTGGGTGTGCGCTTGTTCGTGCCCGGTGCTCTGTGGAAGTAGGTGAACGCACACTGACCACTTTTTATAGTCTTTAGTAACACAGCACAGTTACCACCACAAGTTAGGCCTCTCATGGAGGACACAAGCACGAAAAGAGAAAAATAGGGAGGATGATGTCAGCTTCATCTGACACAAACTCTCTGAAGTACCAGGAATCAAATTTAGAGCAAAACAATGAGCAGGAGGGGGGCTTGGCCTGAGTAAAGCTGGGAGAGGGGCCATGTCCACATAGACTTTGAAACAGGCTATTTCTGGGCCCCCCCTCCCAGACCCTGCCACTCACACAATCATGCATCATCCACACCCTTCAGTATCTCCACTCATCTGTCACAGCAGGACCCAATTGTGGATTTCTGCCAGGATTCCTGGTTTCCTTTCCTCCTGGAGGGATGGTGGGGAGTCAGACCGAGCCGTCACAGAGACTGCGGCAGAACCGCCACCTCAGGCAGCTCTGCAGCAGGAGCGGAGATAAGACCTGCATGACGGGACGCTCACCAGCCCAAGCTGATCCAGGAAGCAGTTCAAACTCACTTATCTAACAGCACGTTTCAGCTGCCTCCTTTAGCAGCACACCCCGTGAACGAGTGGCGGGAAGCAGCCCGGCTTTCATTTGACTTGTGTGGGCCAGAAGAACTGGCCAATCAAAGGGCGGCCAGCACGCTCCCCCTGAACTCCTCTTCTCACTCATCGCCATAATGAGCAGGGGGATGGGCAGAGCAGGTGGTGGCCTATGAACACATCCACAATCTAAAGTAGGAAATGCAGATACGTGTTGCAGTTTTCCTAAAGCCGCGAGTGATTCCCTGAAACATGGCCGACCTCCTGTGAGCAGAAGCCAGCCTCAACCGTCCCCCCCTTACAGAACCGTGCACAAGGCGGGTCCTGCCTGCATGACTCGCTTTTGTCTCGGTAAAAATCGGTCATGGTTCAATCAGAACAGTTTCTTGCTTTTAGCTCCCAGAGGTAAAGACGACTTCAAAACAAGCAGCAGCAGCTCACAGCTGTTCCTACAGGGGCGTGCAGATTTTACAGTTCATCCTGGAGACCGCCTCTGTCCTAGCAGCTGCCCGGACAACCATCTCCAATTCTAATTCAGCCATAAACCCACCAAAGAGTGCAAAAAGCAGCGAGATCTTTCCATGTCCTGGTTCATCATCTGCAGCAGGAGCCAGTTCGATTTAGCTCAGATGAAGGCCGACTGCATTGAAAATGCTGTTTTTGCTGTTTCTACCATGTTCTTGCAGCTCTGTTCTCATGATGGGGGACATATACATTGAGAGTAAAAAGTATTTAATCCCTTGCAGAGTTAGTTGATTTGCCCACTACTATAAAGACATGATAATTCTATACTTTGAGTGGTAGATGTATTCTAACACGGAGAGACAGAACATCAAAACGAAAATCCAGAAAATAACTTTAAAGAATAGATATTATATTCGTATTTCATTGAGGGAAATAAGTATTTGATCCCTCTATCCAAAAGCTCTTAATACTTGGTGGCAAACCCTTTGCTTGCAAGCACAGCCGTCAAACGTTTGTTGTAGTTAACCACAAGGTTAGCACACATATCAGGGGGAATTTCGCCCACTCTTCCTTGCAGATCCTCTAAAACATTAAGGTTGGTGGGCTGTCGCTTGGTAACTCAGACCTTCAGCTTTCTGCATAGATTTTCAATTGGATTGAGGTCCAGAGACTGGCTGGGTCACTCTATGACCTTAATATGGTTCCTCTCGAGCCACTCCTTTCTTGCCTTTGCTCTATGGTTCAGGTCTTTGTCATGTTGGAAGACCCAGCCACGGCCCGTTTTCAGCTTCCTTGCAGAGCAGAAGAGAGGAGGTTGTCTCTCAGGACTGCATGGTACGTGGCTCCATCCATCTTCCCACTGATGCGGTGTAGTAGCCTTGTGCCCGTGGCAGAGGAACACCCCCAAAACATAATGTTTCCACCTCCATGTTTGACGGTGGGCTCAGTGTTCCTGGGATCGTAGTAGATGGGTAGAGTTTAGGCCAAATAGTTTGATTTTGGTGTCATCTGACTATAGAACCTTCTTCCAATCACTTTGTGCATCTTTGAGATGATCATTGGCACATGTCTCTTCTTAAGCAGGGGTACCTTTCGGGCACTGCAGGATTTTAAAGTGTTGCCAATTGTTTTCATGGTGGTCACCCCGCGCGGTGAAATCTTCTGTGGAGTACAAGACCGAGGTCTATTGATGGTCATGTTATACTTGTTAAATGTTCTCACAATTGCACCAATGTTATTACTTTAATACCTAGCTTATTGCTGATGTTTTTGTAACCCATTCCAGATTTGTGCAGGTCAACAATCCTGTCTCTGAGGTCCTGAGAGAGTTCTTTGGTCTTACCTATTTTGGAGAGTTTGGAATCTATCTGATTCTGTGAACAGCTGTCCTTCATACAGGTGATGAGTTAAAACATGTGTCTTCAATTCAAGTAACAAGTTGATTGGAGGTGTCAAACTGGTCTGTGAAAGCCAGAACTCCTATTGCTTACTAGGGGATCAAATACTTATTTCTCTCGATGAAAACCAAAAAAAATATTATGAATTCTTTAAAGATACTTCTTGGATTTTTGTTTTGATATTCTGTCTCTCCATGTTAGAATACATCTACAATTAAAAGGAAAAGGAAAATGTAAATGGAATTTAGCGCTTTTCTACCTTCACCCATTCACACACACATTCACACACTGATGGCGGCTCCGCTGCCAAACACTGGCGCCAACCTTCCACCAGAGGTAAGGTGGGGTTCAGTGTCTTCCCCAAGGACACTTTGACACATGGGGCGTGCAAGGTGGAAATCGAGCCTGTATCAAATGATCGTGTCTTTATTAGTGGGAATGCCAACTAAATCAGCAAGGGATCAAATTTCTGAGTATTTATTCAAATATTTGTGAATCAGGAGCGGGCAAAAATTGCTGTTTGAAAAAGCTTGTAGTTGTTATTTCAAAATTACAATGAGCCGAACCAGCTCCCCACTCCGCTTCATTCTGATCATCCACCAACAGACAAATAGATCCATGAACGGCTTTGTTGTCCTGGTCTGAGCTGGAGTCTGGATCTGATCTGTACAGCTGGTTAGCTCTGATATTGGTCACCATTTTTGTTGCACCGCTAATGTTAGTTGGGGTTGTGAGGGCTGTAAGCTAGTGGATGAGAGTGTAAACAAAGGGATGATAGGCTTACTGCGCACCAAAAATTCCACCCACAATTCAGGGGTGAATCTCTAATGAATGAATTCCTGCTGCTCTTCAGAAGCTATGTCCTAGAAAATGATGCAGATTTTTCTATTTTATCTAAAAACAGCATATTCATAGTTTTAGGGCCCCTGGGAACTCTTTGAAGTTAGATTAAAAGATGATCAGAGCGGGGCTTTAAATAAGACTCATTTTTATCTGTCTCAGGTCTTCTGACACAATCGGTTTCAGGTGATGCCCCACCCACATTGAGACCAGGGCACAGTAAGCTCCTCTGTGCTGTAGTTTCACCTGCTCAGACATACAGAAATCTGGGTTTTCTGTGGGTCATGCAGGAACCTTTGGGACAGCTGGGAACCGTACAACAACCTTGTCTGTAAAGTGGAAACTTTAGCTGAGACACAGGCATTGGTAATGCAGCATTTCACTTTGTGACGGAGGATGTTGGGAGGAGGTGACAGCTTTACCTAAAAAGAGACGCTTCCTCTTGAAGGAGCAGAAACTCACATCCGGCTGCAGCAAATCCTTCTCTGACTGAAGGAGTTCAACCCTGACCTGCATGTTATTACGTTTGTCATCTCATTCCGTTAATGCAGCGTTGTATTTTAAAATGATGTCATTTCATTATGCGATCTGGTCCAAATTTAAGAAATGTTCACACGTTTCACCAAAATCATTTAGGTATTTCTGTTTAGACTGTTTTTCTCAGTCAACTGCTGAAATATTTTCTATTAGTCCACCGTTGGACAGACGTTATTTGCTTTCATTAGATGTCACAGAGAACATCTGGTTCTGATGAGCAGGTCGGAGCTCAGCACCTGTTATTTCAGCGGGTTGGCTCCTCCTCTCAGGCATGAAGGACAGACGTCCAGCTCCTTTCTGCCTCAGCATTCTGCTTCAGCTTTGACCTCTGTGTGATAGGGGTCACTGAGCAGCATGAGCGTTCATCTCCTGTTGCTGTTTCTGATGGCACCTTTTAATTCAATTCAATTCATTTTTATTTCCATAGCCCCACAAATCACAACATAGTTGTCTGAACGGCCTTCACACCGATGATTATCAGTTTCTTTCAGAAAGGCTCTGCATGGGCAGCACGCTGCAGTCCTCTGCAGACTGGAACCTGCACCACTTCTTTTTGGAAGGGAAAGGGCCTCCTTAAAATGTTCCAGATACGACAGCAGATCATAAACTGCTATAGATACGGTAACCCTGCTTGAAACCAATGCTTCTTGCATCCAAGAATGGAATTATAACCAGTTTAAAATCCTCAAACAACCCTATAAATTAAAGGTTTAACGAGAGTTCAAGAATAATCTGCTTCATATTTAGTCTCTCAAAGGCAATGTGATGATGAGGTTCAGGGTGTTTATGACGATTAAAATGGTCCTTTCACGTGTGAGAAGCTAAATACGGAGGAAATTGGAATGCCGTCATGCCTCCTCTGACTGACCACTCCTCTGGCGTGTGTGAAGCTCTGTGGCTGCCAGACGGAGGTACTGTCTGTTCTTACCTGGGTAGAAGTCTTTGGATTTGGACAGCTTAATGGTGGCACCAGTTTCTTTCTGCAGCTGTACGATGGTCTGGCCCCCCTTGCCAATTATAGAGCCTGCCGCATAGCTGGGGATCAGCACCTTCAGGAAGTACTCGCCCTCCTCTGGGGGTTAGACACACAAAGTGGGAAAAGGCCACATCATGTAAAGCAGCACCACACATTGTCATACACAGCATACGGGAGCCCAGCCCACGGATACCCAGCTTTCAACATGCAGTTGAAGAAAGACAGCGGGGGACATAGGTGAGGTGGTGTGTGATCTGGTGAGGCAACAGTCTCAGCCTGAGTCTCAGCCTCTCTGCATTTGTGTTGTAGTGCAGAATGGTGCCATGGTTTGTGTCCTGTCCCAGATTTCTGGTTGAGTAAATGATGACCTCCTTTCCTTTAATGCAGAAGTCTAATTTTAACTCTTTCCAGTCAGTTTTAGTAGCCTCTGATAAATATTCAGCCATGCTCAATGGCAGCTATCTCCCTCTGCAGCTAATCTGCTGTCAAAATGCAACACTTTGGACAAAGAAAGCGCAAAACACACAAACTCCAAATCCAGGCAGTCAATGAATGCAAATGCAGAGTTATCCAACACAACTGGCAGACCAGCACAGAACATACAGAAAATATCCTCAGATTGGTTTGAGACGTGTGCAGCCAAAAGGTTTCTGGCCTCCCGTCGGTACCGGGCCTCTGGATTTTAGAGACACTTGCAGCAGTGAAGGATTGACAGCATATCAATCTGAAGAGTTTACAGCGTGAACAACTCCTTCTAAAAGGAAAGCTTCTTCACTGAGGGGCCCAACTGAGGAGTAATCAGCAGAAGACTTAAGGACTGATGGAGCAGCAGGTGTTCATACGCACGCACAGAGAAGGAACACTCATTTGTTAATATGTGGTAGTGAATCTCCAAAAACCTCCCCAGCATCGTGGTAAACACTGTGTCTGGGTTCATCGGAGCTCTAGCGCAAATAGAACCTTCTGCATGCCGAATGGGATGCAATGACATCATGTTCACTACATTCCAGTTACCAAAAAGGGTGACGTCAGCGGAGATGTAACAAGGCACGGTCAAGCAGTGTCTGACAGAGCTGCTTTCAGGGGGGCCACAGGACGCACTGCAGCCGCGCTCTGTCGGCGTGCGGGCGACGCTGACCGCTGAGGCTTGGCGGTGTGGCGTAGGGGCGGGAGTGGACCCAGACCGACCTGTTGCCTCAGAGATGCTCTCATTAAATGAACAATGTGACATTTCTCTGCTCATGTGTGAGCTCTGCTTCTTATTGCATTCATATGCCTCTCATGTTCCATTAGGGCTTGGCTCGTCCCTGTGACCATCCTCCATGACAAATATTAATGATGCAGTTGCACCTCACATCTACATTAGCCAGCCATTCGCATGGGGGTAATCCTACATCCCCTGGATTATTATGGTATCTGCATGAAACGACACTGATGATATTGCATGCACGGATCGGTCCTACGCAATGTGTTTGAAGATTAGAAACAGGTGGAAAATCTCAGGATTCCATGCTTGCACAGATGATCTCTTCCGTCTTTTGATATTTGGATTTTGTGCAGTGTTGCAGCTCTGCTTCATCGCAGCATTAAATGGAAAATGACCTTGGTGGGAAAAAGCCCTTTTCTGAGCCTTCCACTCCTGGTGCATGACAGGCGCATAAAGAAATTCCTTCAAATGATGCTGATGAGAGCATGCCCACATCCGAAGAGGACCTGTTGTTGACAGACGAGCTCAAACCCACTGCGTAACTTTTGGCTCCTCTTTAGCCACAGCAAAGCCAGCAGGGGACCCAACCACAAAGGTTTCCTCCGTCACACTCGCAACCCGTTTGCTGTCATTAGTCAATAATTGATTCGGTCCTGGTGTCTGAGATCACAGTAACAGGTTTTAATGGCGTCATGTGGTAGAGTAAACATGCCAATCTGTCGCCAGGGAATGGGAGCAGCAGGGCACAGTGGGCATCTGAGCCAGTGGGGTGTTAGTTCAAACCCGAGCTTCCAAAACTGGAAGGATGACTTGGAGAAGCGACAAGGTGTCTGAGCCAAATGTGTTTAGTAAAGTCACTTGAGGGGGGTGGGTCAGGAGGAAATGCCTTGTGACCGTCCTCCCTCCTTCTCACAACCCCTCCAAGTACTCGTTCTGCATTTCAATGCACTAACCTGCTCCTAAAGAGGAGCAAGGGCGATGGAAGGAAAACAGGCAAGAATGAGATAATGGGCTTCAGATGAATGAAAGTACTCACAGTCTGGCATGATGGATTAATTCAACAAGTCAGGGGAAAAAAAGAGTCCGAAGCTTACCCATTCTGAGATCTGCTGCTGCTAAAGTCCTCCGTCAGATCGCCATCAATGCCAGGGCAAAATCTCTGAAGGGGATCTCAACATTAGCCTAGGCATAGGTGCAGTGATGCTGTTGAGGAATGCGGCCAGTCGACCTTTTTCACCGAGGTCTTATTCATCAGTGGGTGCAGAAAAAGCGATTTCACCGCAGCATCCGAGCCATGCCTGCAGTTGGCCAGAGCCTCAATTGTCTGAGAAAATGCTAATGCAGGCGCCGAGTGTTTTCAGTGAAAGACGGCACACATTGTTCAAGCCTGCGTCGGTTTGAAGGGGGGGGTCTTCCCTGCCGCATCACCCTTTTCACTGCTCTCATCCATATTCATCGAGTGGCCTGTCTGTCTGCAGCAGCACGCAGGACTGACGCCTCCGTCGGCCAATGGGCTGCCTCTTCCTTTCAGCGCGTCACGTCCCCACCTCCCCTGGTGCCGGTACCAAAAAATTGAATTTCTTCCTCACTCCGCCTCTTTTGACGCAGCACTATAAAGTATGGCAGTCCATTCACTGAGTCTTTGTAGCGAAAAGTGAGAAAGGTGAGGCTGCCGCGCACTAAACGAGGACGGATAAGAAACGACCTTCAGCAGAGGCAGAAAAGGTGCATGGATCCCAGAAGCAGCTGATGGAGGAGGTGGAGTGATCAGGAACAGTGTGCCTTACGCCACCCACCTCCTTTTCTCCTTTCCCCCACCCCCAATCCCTTAGACGGCCATGTTTGAGAGGGCGGAGGGGCTCATCAACCATTGCAAATGGCAGTGCCGCAGAATAGTGGAGGGGGGTGATGAAGCCAATCACTACGCCTATATATCTCACACCAAGAGGTAACTTAAGTGACTGGATGTGTGTAACACTGGAAACAGGCTCCTGCTTCATTCAAGGAAGCCTAAAAAAATGACACCCTTCGCCTGGATGCAGATCAGTGTCATGCGCACATCAAACCCCAACATTACAGCCCCTTTTTCTGTCAGAAGCAATGCCTTCCAGAAAATTCCCTGAGTCCTCTCTCCAAACCCGCTTCCCTTTGGACTCTTTCAGAGACCATCTCTCTGCTCCGTCTTCATCTCTATCCCTCTCATCCTCTCTTTCACTGCCACCTGGCAAATTCACAGTCCGCTCACGTCACATCGCTCTGCAAGGGCACCTGTGTCCTTCCCACCAAAAATAAAAAAATGAAATGGAGAAAAACTCACATTACTCTGCCAGCCTTTCCATTAGGAGCACAACCTTTTGGAAGGGGAACATTTTGAACAGAAGCTGATAAAAGAGGAGCAATCTGACTCATTCAGAGTCCACAGTTACTACAGCACATCCGGGCTCTCAGAGCAAGCAGGCTTTCTGCTCTTTGTTGTAACTGCCAGTCATGTTAATGATCAGTTCAGTACGAATAACCTGATCAATATCAGACGTAGTCAAAGGGCTGGTGATTACAGGGTGGCTGAGGATTATCAGGCTGTGGAACACAGGCAGGCTGTGGCCTGCATATTTCAGTGTATGTAATAACTGACATTTATTAAATACCCATTTCGAGGCAGAAGCCGTTTTTTTAGTATTTTCTCTGGTAAAAATGCTTTAGAAGGATCATTTGGACTCAAACTGCCGAAGAGTACTGAGCATGATGTGTCAATGAGAACCAGAACCAATAAGAGCCTGGTTTGAACATTCCATTCAAATTATAATAATATAGAATGGAAGCAATGACATTGTTTTTGCTTCAGTTACCAGATTAACACAGACTGCATGGGTGTGATTGTGAGGTTGTGTCTTTGGTTACTTAGATGTATATTTAAGTTCTTTTCTGGACTGCCTGGCTTTTGTGTTTTTTCCTTTTTGTGTCGACGCTGAACTCCTTCCCACTTCTAAAAGCCGGTCCTGATTCAAAAGATCTGACTTTGAATAGTTCCACTCATTTACAAACTGATCTAGAATTACTGCTCACCTTTACAAGGCTGTCATTGTAGCTGTAACTGTTCTGGTGCCCTTTTCCCTTATAATCTTTTTATGATTTTTAAAAACATTGCAACAACTGCATTTATTAAGGTCATCCAGACCTGCTGCTTCAGAGGTTCATTGGTTACTCTAAGGTGTCCCTAAGTGTAAATGTGTGTGTGATAGTCTGTATTACCACGCGATGGACTACAGAACTGTCCAGGGTCAACCCCGCCTTTGCCTGTTGTTTGGAAAAGGTAATAGTGGAGGCGGTTATTAAAATAATCATGCATTTTGTGGAATAAGCGCCAAATGAGGCATGGATGTACCTTAGAATCCCCTCTTTCATAAAGGTGCGTAGCCATGAGAAATCCAAGATTCATATTTATATGTATATATTAATTTATAAAAATAATACATTTAATAGCATTCTGTAGGTACTCCTAAATGTTAAAGACTCTATTTTGTGGATGAACAGCCCATATTGTTGAGACTGGGACAATTAGACATTGAATATTTTTGTAACAATTGACTGTATGGCCACCATTTTTACAAACGGACGCCATTTTGTTTTTGTTTTTTTTCATGCTAACATGCTTTTCTGAAAGAGGGGATCCTAAAGTAAATCCATGCCAACTTTGGTGCTTGTACCACAAATACCCAATGTGTCTGAAATATCAACCTAACTCTCCATCAGAAAAGCTGTGTTCAACTTCTTCTTATGCAAAATCTCACTTCAGCTTTGAATCCAATTCACTTTCAAATGTTTCTACTCTTTGGAGCAATCAGAATGAAATGTTTTGCCTTGACCCAAACCTCCAGCCAGGGACTTGACCCTCTAACCTACCCACACATTTTGCATACTGGCTTTAGAGAAAAGGAAAATGGTGATTTGCAGGAGTGACCGTTTGTAGACGGTAACTGCTGAGCTGCTGCTGCACAAAGAAAGGTGTTATTTCCACAAGGCAATGGGGGGGGGCTCTTTCCCTTTTCAGTCCAAAAGCTTCATGTTGTGCTGAAAATTGTTATCTGACTGAAGAAGTAATCAATTCTGTCTTCTGTGTGTAGCCCATCAGGTGACTGGGGTTTTAGCTCACAGACACAGGCGTGACCATGTCACAGGTGAGACCATGTCACAGGTGTGACCATGTCACAGGTGAGACCATGTCACAGGTGAGACCATGTCACAGGTGAGACCATGTCACAGGCGTGACCATGTCACAGGCGTGACCCATCAACAGCAGCTTCCATCCAGTTCAGGGTCCTATCAAAGTTCAGAAAAAGAGCTGAGAAGATTTTCCCACAAATCCAATTTATGAGTTATTAAACTGCTCAAATGTTTTTTTCTTCCTCTTTGGCTTTGGGTCTTTTGCGGTTCACATAACTGCTGTTCAGCTAATCCTGATGTGGTTCTGAATGAATGCTGAATTTAACCAAATGTGTAAAGTATGTTTTATTAATCTCAGAGGGAAGATCGGACTCTGTTATAGATCTTCAACATGTAATCAGAATAGATTGGGATGAGATCTGATTACTAGAACAGGAATTCCTGCTTTGAAGCTGAAATATCAAAGAAAGCAGCCCAACAGAGAGATGTCAGTGAACGTTTTCAGGAGTCATCTGACACCATCTCATGTTCCCGTGAAAATGATCGGGAAGTTTGGGCAGAGGAGAACCTTCCTTCAGGCCGGAACAGGATTGTTGCTGTAGTTTCAGAGGTGCTAATGGAGACTCCAATGTGTTGGAAAACTGCTGGCAGTAAATGAGTGTGGAGGGGGAAACAGACATCTGCTAAAGAAACTGTCTTTTCTCTGCAGACTTCCAATTAACATGAAGCTGTGGAGTGAGCCGTGAGCTGCAGACCGACACAAACAACTTCAAAAAGACAGAGGAATCAGTGGTGCCCCCTCTGCTCAGGAGACCCCCCATACCATAATCACCTCCTGATGAATGTTCTAGTAAAAATCAACTGTGTTCCAATACATTTATAATTAGTCATTTGTTTTCATCCATCTTTGTTAAGCCCTTCATCACTGAGGAGCCCTGCAGTAGCGTGATGTCGCGTCGGGCTGCTGCTGATGAAAGTCTGCAAGGTTTGGAAGGACTTTCAGTTTCACCTGAAGACCAGGGAACAGAACTCAGTCATGTTCTCATTGGTCTGATCTAAAAGATCCACAGGAAAACTCTTCCTCCACAGACATGTTGAGCTCAACGAATCCCAACAACACAATCCAGCTGTCAAGGAGAACGTCTTACAGACCAGCGCAAAGGAAAATAAAGAGATCCCCAAAGTTCTGCAGATTACAGGATCCCGACTGTGGATCAGAAGATCCAGACTGTGGATCAGAGGACTCTGACCCTCTCTGCCCGCACGTTCAGGCTGCCACACGCGGAGAACCCCAGACTGAGAGGATCCCCACTTTTTAAGGAGAGCAGCGGCGCCCTTGTCGCCTCCTCCGGACTCCTACCTCCGGTGTTGGTGCGCTTGGTGCAGCCGGCCTCCTCCGCCGGGGCGTCCAGCGGCCGCTTGCGGGAGTCCGCGTTCTCCGTGTCCATGTGGGGGTGCTGCGGGCTGTGGAGGCTCGGATTGGAGAACATCCCGTTGTGGTCCACGGCTGACCCTCCACCCTCTCCACCGGCCGTCATCATGGTTTCCCGGTGCCGTCGCTACACTGAATGTGCGCTGTTCCGCTCGCACGCGCAGCGCCTTCACCGCCTCATAGCCGGGGAACCGCCGCGGGGGGGCTGTCTCAAGGATCGGATGGGGGCATAAACTCAGCTGGTAGCTTTCGCGCACGGAATTGTTGCTCTCGCGGACCCAAACAGAGGAAGAAGCTCGTGGAAGTCGCACGTGCTCGTTCAGCGGCTCCTGTTGACGCTCACAACAACCCGCACCTTAAAGCGCAGCGGCACTGGCGGGAGGGAGGGGAGGGGGGACCTGCGGGGGGCCTTTGCGCTCGGCTCTCTCCTACAGGATTCCCGCAGACCTCTGCGGGATGAGCAGCTGCTCCGGAGACCCGCAACAGGATTCCTGCCTCCGCAAACAGATTCACGCGAATAAAGTCTCGTGTTTTTCTGATTATTTAATTCCGTCTTGAGGTAAAAGCGCCAACTGCTCCTTTGCATCCCTAACATCTCTTTGTTTCGTGGTATTATTCAGCGTTTTTTAATGAATTTATGATTTAATTCAAAGCGAAACTCAAATGAAGTATTTATGTTCGAAAAAAATATGATTATGTTTTCTCCAAAACTTCAAAGATAAAAGTTTGATCCGATTCCCCCCAGATGGCTGCCACGAGCTGGGGCCCTGTATTAGAGGGGATGTTTTCAGGGAGATCATATAGGCCGAACACATGCTGAGAAAACTGCAACTAGCTAGTTCTTTGGCAAATGGAAGCTTTGGCAAAAGTACAACATGAACCAACTTAACTAAATCTGTCTACACTTGCTTAAAGATCCAATCCAATAAAAATTCAGTTTTAAGTGTTTTTAACATGTTCTTGTAGCATTTTTGGTGAAATCCCCTCACTCCTAAATCTTCCACAGTCAACTGACAGCTCTATCAGAACAAAATGGAAGATTTTGGGAACAACAGCAACTCAGCCACCAAGTGGTAGACCATGTAAACTGATGGAGAGGGGTGAGCGGATGCTGAAGCACATAGTGCAAAGGGGTCGGCAACTTTCTGCCGTCAATTACTACAAATTTCATGTGACCTTCAGATTAGCCCAAGTACAGCACACAGAGAGTTTCATGGAACGGGTTTCTGTGGCCGAGCAGCTGCATCCAAGCCACACATCACCAAGTGACATGCAAAGTGTCTGATGCAGTGGTGTAGAGCACACCGCCACTGGACTCTAGAGCAGCGGAGACGCCTTCTCTGCAGTGATGGATCACACTTTTCCATCTGGCAATCTGATGGGCGAGTCTGGGTTTGGACATTGCAGGAGAACGGTACCTTTCAGACGGCACTGTGCTGAAATTTGGTGGAGGAGGAATCATGGTGTGGGGTTGTTTTTCAGGATTTAGGCGTGGCCCCTTAGTTCCAGTGAAAGGAACTCTGAATGCTTCAGGATAACAAAACATTTTGGACAATTCCAAGCTCCAACCTTGTGGGAACTGTTTGGAGCGGCCCCTTCCTCTTCCAACATGACTGTGGACCAGAGCACACAGCAAGGTCCATAAAGAAATGGATGACAGAGTCTGGTGTGGATGAACTTGACTGACCTGCACAGAGTCCTGACCTGAACCCAATAGAACACATTTGGGATAAATTAGAGTGGAGACTGAGATCCAGCCCTTGTCCACCAACACCAGTGTGTGACTGAATGGTCAAAAAGTCCTATGAACAATCCTCAGCCTTGTGGACGGCCTTCCCATAGGAGTTGATGCTGTAATAGCTGCAAAAGGTGAACCAACATCCTACTGAACTATATGGGTTAGGAATGGGATGGCACTTCAGTTCAAATGAGAGTCAAAGCAGGTGAGCCAATAATTTTGGTAATAGTAATAGTTTCATTTGACATGTGTGGACAAGATTTTAAAGTCTGATATGGATTCATTGTAAATATTCCACTACTTTATTCCTCTGAGTTGACAGAGATCACTATTAACCCTTTGTATAAAGTGTGTGTATGTGTGTAAAACTACTTTGACTTAAAACCTAAACACTTATAAATAAACACAAAAAACAAAGCAAGCTACAATGAAGCTCCTGACTAGAGCTTTTAGTGGAACATTTGAACACAAGAACATTTTCAACAAAACTGCCCCGTGGAATGTTGGTTCACTTCTCTTCATTGGTCGTGCCAAGCTGTGGGATATTGCGGGGAATGGAACACGGTATCCCAAACATAATTAATGGGTGAAATGTCCGGCGAGTATGCTTGTCATGCAAGAACTGAGTTGTTTTCAGCTTCTGAGAATTGTGTACAGATGCCTGCAAAATGGGGCCGTGCATTATCATTCTGCAACATGAGGTTATGTTATTGGATGAAAAAACCAAAAATAGGCCCAGGATCTCATCACTTTTTTTGGCATTCAAAAAGCCATCAATATAATACACCTGTGTTCTTCATCCATAACATACGCCTGGCCATTCCTGAACCCCATCGCCACCATGGGCCACTCAACAACCTATACAAACAAAATGTGTTGCACTGCATGAGGCAAATGGTGGTCATACCACATATTAGTGACGGAAAGATTGAGCGATTGTTCCAGAGCATTTCGAATCTCCTTTGGAACTTCTGCTTTGAACCATTGTTCTGAGCTCTAATCAAACTGAGGAGATCATGTGACTGTTTCATTTCCTGCTCCATTACATCCCTAGCTTTTCTGAATCGTTTCGCTTGTTTTCATACACCCTGGAAGAATAGTTCAATGAAAGGCAACAATGTGGCAATCTTATTGGTTTGAAATTATCACCCACTATTTTACAAATTCTAGCAGGGGATTTCTTTATTCTTCACTTTCTCTCATTATTTTTTAAAGCCAATAAATCTTTATGATTTTTTCTGATTGATGGCTGATAATCACTGTTTATTGGCAGATGATTTTAAAAGTTTCAAGAAACAATGTTTACAATGGTCCCCAGCTATAACACAGTTCACCTTTTACTGCTTCTTGGATTTTTTTCATGCATTTTCACGTTTTTTTTCTTTTCTTATTTCAAAATGAATCGAGTCCTGATTGCCTGCCGACGAATTCTAAAAATCTCACTCGTGTCGAATCTGCTGTACAGTACAGTACAAAAATAATTTAGGGTTTCATTTTAAAATACTGGACTTATTTTTTTTTACAAAAGTTTAAACTTTGACAGTTCAAACAAGAGAGAAAAGTGTGAGGGGTTTTACTGCCTCAAAACATCTCTTTGGGATATTTTCTTATTAAAATACATTTTGTTATAATACAGTATCAACATAGCTGGGAGAAGCAGGGCTTGAACCACCAACCCTTGGATGACCTGCTCAACCAGCTGAGCCACCAACGCTCTCAAGGACCACAAGTGAAGACATAACAGAGTCCCAAACATTTATTACTAAGAAGGTCACCACACATGGTGGTGGCATTGAGAAACCAAACTACTACTACTGTGTGGCCTATCAGCAGAGTGCAGAAAGGTGTGACTGCTCAACAGGATCCACAGGTGGATGTTAAAGCCAGCCTGCAGGTGAAGCAAATCCTGACATGTTCAGAGCAGGCATTTACACATTTTTACACGTGTCATTAAAATTAAATGTATTAAAAACTGCTTTCTCTTTAACCACACAGTTCAAACTGCTGCAATGTTAATATTCATGTATGAGAAGTTTGCCTTATATGAATATGAAAGACTGAGAAATACTATCTCTGTCATGTCAGTTGAGAGGGACTGTTCCGATTCATTGACAAGAACTCCTGGACTCAACATTGATGTCATCATGGTTTTATTAATTGATATTTACAGTGTGTCATTTACCAACATTGGCACTGATAATAGAACAACGTGCAGGACCCCCTCCCGGACTAAGAAGGGCACCACCTGCCGCTAAATTAAAAAAATCTCACCCGTGTCATGTCTTCTGTTCAGTACTGAATGAGTGTTGTACCCCAACCCCCGTCAGATGGAGGGTTGGGTGCTTTGATATTTGACTTGGTAAAAATGCAGAATGAAAAGATGAATCATTCTGGACTCTTTCTTACCTGATTTTTCAAATGAAGGATTGATTTATATAAGACCTCTATTGAACATTTAGTTCCTCACTCTTCCTCAGCAACTATCACTGACCTGACTGCATTCTAACCACTGGAGAAAACATAATACAGTTGTCAAGAAGACGTCTGACTGGAACCCTCCAGTTCCAAGGCTGATTCATGGTCTGATGTAGGCTCTGGCTGAAGCTCAGCACTGTCTTTCAGAGTGGAAACCTTCTGGGCAAGCCTTACTAGAAGCAGCTCAGCAGTGGAGGTAAGACTGTGCTGAAAGGAGAAAGACAAATAATAGAAGATACCTACAGTTCAGGTGTCAGAATATTATTTTTCTTTCAGTGATGATCAAAGGTCTGAGGCAGATGAAGATCCCAGATTCTGCAGCACACCTGTAAGATATGAAGACCCTTCAAGGTGAGCACAGCCAGTTCTTTCAGACCATCTCCCGTCAGGTCTAAGTAGGTGATGGACAACAAGGGACTCTTGAAGCTCCGCCTCCACTGCAGCTGAAACTGCTCGTGTCTGCTTCCTGTTGACTGGAACTTGTAACAAAGTAGTTCCTGTGAGACGGACAAGAACATTTCTCCATGAAGACCACATGTAGAAACATCTGTGAGCAGAGATTTGTCCTTCCATGCTGGGCTGCAACATCAAGAACAAAGGTCTTTCTGGTCAGGACATTTTGACAGACATGAGAAGATCAGGATCTCTGCTCCACGATTCTAGGACGTTTGAAATGTCCTGACCAAAAAGACGGCCTGTTTTGGTCTTGTAGACCCGTGAAAAGAACCAGCCCTCCAACAGGATGATAGCTCTGACTGACTCATCCCTCCGTTTGAGTGTGCAGACCTGTCCGTACGTTCCCAGTAGCACCTCCTTCTGTCCGTCAAAATCCAGGTCGATGACCAGCGCACAAAGAACTGCGTCCCACTGATCGCTCTCTGAGAGACAGGTTGAACAGGACAAGCCTCGCTCCTGGACGTCTCTGAGACACAAAGACATCCATTAGACTTCAGCTCTGCCTTTCAGGAGAACTGAACCTTCGCAGCAGTGTCCAACACACACCTGTACACCACTGCCATCTCAATCGTGCTGGTTATCAAGAGGTTGTAGCCCTCTGTGTCCTCCCCTGGAAAAGAGGAAAGTAATTATAAGGCCCACTCCCGATGAAATGCAGAGGAGTCTGTCTTCTCTGTCCATGGACATACTTTCCTCCGTGTTATGCCGGCTGGACTTGGGATTTGAGCTCAGTGGGAAGAGCAGCACTGTAGAGATGGGACTGTCAAACTGCATCCGCCAGGTCTGCAACAGTTCTTATCAAAACACAAAAAGAACCCTCCGTTATGAAAAATCAGAAACCTCTGCAGAGCCGCACAAATGTCTGAGCAATGCCTCATTTCATTATCTGTACTTTCCTTTCCAGAAGCTGCATTTTCTTTTAAAGTGGCGTAGATCAATAAACTCCATTGATCATCTGCATATGTAAACAAACAATAGTAAAAATGGAGCCTAGTCCTCTCCAATAATTACTGAGCTGTCCAGCGGCTCATCCACTGACATGTCTGCCCCCACATGTATGTGTGAACCACATTATCAGACGCTGATAAACTACTGCTGTCCCTGATTGACCCATAAAATAAAAGACAAGTGAAAAGTGTGTTAACATTTCATCGTGTTCTAAAATTCAATGCCTTTAAGAATAAACCACTTCATCCTCTTGCAAAAGACATGTTTCAATCTATAACCAAAACTCCTCTGTGTTTCATTTCCGTTTTATTTCAGACATACAGTGAGGCAAAAAAGTCAGTCTCTGGTTCTTCAAGTTTTTCCACTTAAAAAGCTGAGTTTGGTCTGTAATGTCCATGATAGAAAAACTTCAACTTTAACAGACAGAAAGTAAAAGAAGAATCCAGGAAACAACATTTTTCTAGGAGTTCAGTGTAAATGTATGACCTGGGCCTCAGAGACCCGTGTTGCACACCTGGAAAGGGTCTAGATGGGTTCTGGATAGGGTCTGGATGGGGTCTGGATAGGGTCTGGATGAGGTCTAGATAGGGTCTGAATAGGGTCTGGATAGGGTCTGGATGAGGTCTAGATGGGGTCTGAATAGGGTCTGGATGGGGTCTGGATGGGGTTAAGGTTCTACAGTGTCTGTGTTCGTGGTGTCCTGTATGTGTTAGACCTGCAGGCTGTTCATTGTTCACCTACCAGGTGCAGCCTGGTTGACCAAAGCCAGTCCAACACAGCCGTTCTGACAGCCAAAGGCTGAGAGCCGCCGGCCCCCAGCTATGCTCAGCATGTCCAACCATAACACACTGCAGAAGGGGGGCACAAGTGTTACAAAGGTGTCAGGTATCCGTGGTGTTTCTTCTGAACTTTCACCACCCGTTACCACACGATAAACCAGAATTTCAGAAGACTCACTTGCTGGGCAGCTCCTGTAGTTCAGGGAACAGTTTCTCCACTGGCTGCTCTTCAAACTGGTGCAGGGAGGCATTCTGTTGGAAGCAGGAGATTTAAGCTGAGCCACAAGCAGAATCCAAAGAGAGACTGTCACTAAAGCACCCAGACCACAGACTGGGGAGCAGACCTGACCTCCATGTACAGATGGATTCTCTGGTCATGTCCGCTCAGCAGAAACACCGTCTCCCTCCCTCCATCAGCACACTGCACTCTGCCGGGGGGAGCACAAACACTTCCATGGTTGTGTTCCACCAATCTGTAAACACTCTGAGACCCAAAATAAAGCAGGAGCACAGCCAGACAGAATGACGGGGACTCAAGTGTCACTGGGACTACAATAGTCCCATTTTCTGAGATCATTCCTAAAAACTGCTGTGAGTTTTCGAGCAGCTCTGGCTCCAGGATGGAGCATATCTACCCAGGATCAAACCACGCACACTGGAGTGTGTCTCATGAGCAAACTGTGAGTCCTTGGTTGCCTCAGTGGATGCAGAAGTAATGTGTGTGTGTAAAGATGCAGTGAAAATAGACCAAGAGTAATAATAGATGAGTGCAGAATGACATTGTCATTACATGTTTATTACCATCATTATTTAAGTCTTTAGGTCTTTGTTATGTCATTGATTATTCAAATGTGAATCACTATTATCACAATGTTCCTTGACATAACTTATTGTTAAACCTAACCCCACCTCTCTATGGAATTTCTGGGTTGCCACTTCTAGCAGTTAACTTCTTGTTCTTTTTACTGCTGAACATTAAAGCAGCCAGATTGAATTTTAGATTTATTGTAGTTACGCTTTGACCTCCAGAATGTTCCTCTAAATACTTTTTCCTCCACCATGCTGAGGCCACATGGTCCCTGTTCAGTGTTGTCCGATATAGTCCTGGTTTTCCAGCCCAAAACTCATCTAAAGACCATTAGACCAACAAAAAAACACTCAAAATATTAACCAGGGATTCATTAGCAGTAATTCATCTCTCTACTTTCTGACTTTCATGGGTGGCTTTGTCAGATCCGTACCCTAAATAAACGATAGACAAACGTAAAACCCTAAAAATAATGCATTACATTATTAGTACACTGAGTAAACTAAAGGCACACCTTCACAGTTTCACAATGGTGTTGCCTCACCTGCCTCCCCTCACCGCATGACCTGTGTGGGAAATGTTTTAATAAGGAAATAAAACCAGCTAACTGATCCCCAAACTCATCTAATTTATGCCTACAGTAATCTTTTGCCAACAAATTCAGACTCCAAAGCCACCTAATCTGAAAACTGTCCTGTGTCTAATCTTCCTCTGGAGGAAGTAGAACAGACATCCTGACAGATCTGGTCTCTCTAAAATTACTTATTTTCATGGAGAAAGGATCTCTGAAGATGCTGTGCTACCAATCCAATAAAATGTGTGTTTTTGGGTGTATTTAATATATTTTGTATTCTCACAAGTAGAGGACAGTGAACAGGTTTAAACTGATTTCCTTTACTATTTCTTTTATTCAAATCAATGCGATTCCGAGTACATAAAAATTATGTTGGAAAAAGTTTGTAGTTTTTACGCATAAACTACAACTGGTTGCATCACAAGCTGCTCTGCTCCATTCTGATTCATCCACTGTCCACGTACGTCTTTGTTTTCCTTGTCTGAGCTGGAATCTTGATCAAAACTGTACGGCTGGATAGATCAGGGGATATTCCAGGAAGCATGTTTAAACTAGCCTGACTTTAAGCCTGAATCAGCTGAAATCCGCCTGAACGCTTACTCGGGTATGCTTGTTCCAAAAGACCGATATGAGTTGGTAATACGCCTGACTTCTGGTAACTCCTGTTAATGCACGGCACAGCAAGGATACAAAGACATTCTCATAATGATCGGCCATTTCTGAGCTATCATGAAACGAGAAAAAGAGAGCGCTTATACTTCAGTGAGATTTAATCTGAGATTTTAATGACGGCGATGAAGATTATACGCCCATCAAAAAAGTAACACGAAGGCATCATCAGCAAAAGAGTTTGCTGGTAGTAGAAGAAACAGAGAGAGTAAACAAGATGTGTATAAGAGACAGGTGCTTGTCTTCCTAAGATGTGTATAAGAGACAGGTGCTTGTCTTCCTAAGATGTGTATAAGAGACAGTATATATATATATACTATCCAATAACTTATCCAATTTGACAACTTAAATGAATTACTTCTATTGGTAACAAGTAATTGAGTCAAATTTATTCAACCTAATTCCTTACGTCTATAAAACTCAAATTTACATATTTATTTAACTAAATGTCATATTACTCCAATTCATTTAATCTTTATTCCATCTTATTTAATTATATTTCTTGAACTCTCATATGTCTCAGTTTGAGCCTGCAGATCCTCATTTTTATGACAATAAAAAGAACAAAACAGCATGAGTTCAGCGAATACATTCATTTAGGAATTTTCCGACATTGTTAATATATTTCTAGACTGTAGGGGTTGTATATAAACTCATCATCCTCTCCCTCATGGTGCAGAGACTTGAGCAAAGTAGGACAAAGTAACTCGGCAAAACACAGTAAAAGAGCTAAACAACTAAACACATTTGGTCAAAAACCCACACCTAAACCCAAATCCGTCCAGGCAAAGGGAATGGTATCCCACAATCCTTTGCGGTGCCAACCTAACAGCAGCACCAAAGTTACACCTTCTTGATTGAATTCATTTGAATGAAAGTAAAATAACCGTCTGAAAACTACGTGTTATTTTTAAGCTGACTTAACAAAAAAAAAGATTTTTAATTATCTTAACTGAAGCAAATAACTAAGTTAGATCAAAGTAAAAAAGTTTCTCTTTCCAACATCCATATGTGGTCTTATCACCCTCTCACGGTGGAAAAAGTATTATCTGAGCTTCTTCATCCACTAAATCATCTTCAAATGGACACTCCATGCTGCTTCACCTGTCTGTAAACAAACTAAGCTTCAACTAAACCTGCTCCAGACCAGGTTATGTGCAGAGCATGAGTTGCTATGGTAACTTGACCTACCCTGAAACATACCTCCATTTCTGGAACCGAAAGCTGAGGTTATCAACTTCCTTAGCCTCAAACTTACCGTAGGAGCTAGCATAACCTGCTTTCTGGAATACCCCCCTGGGGTTTAATCCATATCACCCGCTACCATGAGAGGGTGATATGGATGCTGGAAAATATTATTTTTTACTTTGATCTAACTTTATTATTTGTTTCAGTTAAAATAAATCATTTTTTTTTGTAAGTCGGTTTAAAAATTACACGTAGTTTTCAGACAGTTATTTTACTTTCATTTACATTAATTCAATCAAGAAGGTGTAACTTTGGTGCTGCTGTTAGAGCGGCACCGCAAAGGATTGTGGGATATCATTCCCTTTGCCTGTCTGGACGGATTTGGGTTTAGGTGTGGGTTTTTGACCAAATGTGTTTAGTATTTTAGCTGTTTTACTGTGTTTTGCCATGCTTCGCTGAGTTATTTTGCCGTACTGAGCTTACGTCTCTGCACCATGAGTCAGAGTGAAGGAGAGGATGGTTAGTTTATATAACACCCCTACTGCTTCGCATTGTGATGACACTCAAGATTAATTCTTTAACGAATTTTTGCACTCCGTGCATTATTCCCCCCGTCTTTTTTATTGTTATAAAAATGAGTATATCTGCCGGCTCAAACTGAGGCATTTGAGAGTTCGAGAAATGTAATTAATTAAGATGGAAAAAAATATTAATTGAATTGGAGTAATATGGCATTTAGTTAGATAAATACGTAAATTTGAGTTGTATAAACAATTATTGAGTTTTATAGACGTAAGAAATTAGGTTGAATAATTTTAACTCAATTTTTGTTACCAATAGAAGTAATTCATTTGAGTTGGCAAAATTGGATATGTTATGCGTCACAAGGAAAATGGAAACAAGATCAGAAACTCGTGCGTTTACTTTGTCTGCTCTTTTTCTACACGCAGAAACTCTTTGTTTTTGATGATGCAGCCGTGTTACTTTTTTGATGGACGTGTAATCTTCATACGCCGTCATTAAAACCTCAGACTCCGTCTCACTGATGTACAGCGTTTTCTTTTTTTTCACCACGCGTTTCCATGGTGACTCCAGAAATCGGCGATCTATTGAGAATGTCTTTATGTACCGTGCGTTAACCCAGGGTTACCAAGTCGAGCCTAATTACGCCAACTCATATCCGGTCTTTTGGAACCGACATACCCCGAGTAAGCAAGTTCAGGCGGATTTCAGCCAGAGTTCAGGCTTAAAGTCAGGCTAGTTTAAACATGCTTCCTGGAATACCCCCCAGATATTCCTCATTGTTTTTGTTGCACCGCTAATGTTAGATTAGGGTTGTAAGCTAGCCAGAGAGAATGTAAACAGATGGATGATGGGATATGGGGGTAGGCTTACTTTACACCAACAGTCCCAATGTCTAATGAACTCCTGCCACTCTGTAGAAACTATGTCCTAGAAAACAATCTTTTACCTGCATCTAAAACAGCAGAATCCCATTTAAAAGACCACTGGGACCACTTTGACTATAGATCACGATGATTGGAGTGGGACTTTTAGAAGAAACGCACAACCTCATGGCCTAAGGAGAAGGCTGGACTGTAGACAAAGATCCAACTATATAAAGTTTTTATTACTTTTCATTTCAGAAAAAAACGGTTTTAAATTATATTGGAAGTATTTGAAATACATGTTTGTTATTGTTGATTAAATCTAAACAAATGAATTTGGTCTGAAGGATGAAAAACACAGCCTGCAGATTCACTGCAAAGCCCTCTCGGTTGCTGTGGATGTTTCACTGAGTGACCCCCCTGGCTCTGTTTCTATGGCAACCAAAAACTGCAAGAAGCTCTCCACAGGCAGACACACTTACTCTGTGTGGTAGAGCTGGAAGGGGGTGAACTGCAGCTCCAGGTTCAGGCAGCTTTCTGTGCAGAAAAACACGCATCAGCACGTGCACTGTCACAAAGAGCTCGTGCACATGCGTCTTCGCTCACGCGCAATAGACTCCAGGTTAAACTCGGAGCCGGGCTCATAGTCGCAGTAGATGTTCAGGAAGGGGGTGGCTTTGTCCCCGGAGTCCTGCAGGAGGAGGTCACGTGATCAACAGAGCAGCACCAATGAGAAGGCCGAGGATCGGTTCGGCTCTACCTTGATGAAGGTGATGCCCACCACCAGTCCCCTCTTGGGTGGAGACTTGTTAAATGCATCTATTGATACAATCTCAGCATCAACTAGAAGAGGACACTGGAATCAGTCAGCATGAAGAAAACACCGGCAGAGCGAGCACTTCACCTCCTCTCTCTGCGGTACCTGGTATGTAGGTGAACTGGACCTCCCTGGCCACCGGGCGGACCTTCTGCTGCAGCTCCTGGTACCTGAAACACACCACCTTTCCTTTGAGGGTGGCGGCCAGCAGCTGCTGCTCCCCGGCCTGACACAGTCCGTAAATGTTACTCTGCGACGGGAAGCGGCTGAAGCTGTCCTCCACGAAGGGGTACGACTCCTGCTGCATCCCGGCGGATCCACGCGAGCCGATCCGCTCTGAAATAACACCAAAAACTCACAATGGTTTGTTTTAGTGCGGCTTTTCTTTTCCCAACTCTGTTCAAAACACGGACAGACTGCTTTTCCGGTCAATAATTTCAAAATAATAGTGGACCCCTTTTAAAATGATTGGTTCGCCCTTCAGTTTCACAGGTGATCAGGGTTTTGTTTTGAAGGTTCGTCATTTTCTGCTGATGGTGAAACTAACATCCGGGTTTGTCACGAGTTGCGTTCACTGACAGAGAAATTATTGTTTTTTTATCTTAGCAATGCAGCTGATTAAAAAAGACATTTTATTCAGATTCAAGGTTACTTTCTGTGAGTCTATGTTTTACTCTAAACACTTGCCTCTTGAATATAAATAACTTTTAGCCTTATTATTTAGTATTTAGTATCTAAAATGACAACATTTGCCAAACAACCACGAGGTTCTGAAAAGCTTTGTTGTAAATTTAAGACACACGAACTTTTTTCTGTCCACTGCTCAACCGTGCAGAGATGTATTTTTATGTATTTATTTGTAGATATGTTTTTCAAAACCCACGTTGGAAAACTGTCTGAGATTAAACAGCTGGAGAAAAGAGTGGGATTTAATTCCCTTGCTGCTGCACATAAAGCTCACCACGATTGATCCCACTGTCAGTCTAAACACGGTACATGTCTAATGCATTTGCTGTCGGGAAAAATGTTATTATAAAAAGCAAAATTCCCTGCAAAAACAGAAAAATCTGTCTGGCTGGACTGTTCGTAGATCACGTCGCCATCTAGCGGTAATTTTGTGTAAATGAGTTGAACGAAGAAAACTTTAAGTTTGGACTTTCTTCTTTCCGAGCCTTTTCACTACAAAACAAGACCAAAAAACAAACAAACTGCAGAATAATGTCAGCACAGTTCTACTCAGCAGCTACTCCTCCCCTTTTCACATTTTTTATAGAAATACTTTCCAAGTTATCAAATACATAAAGAGATGAGTCCAGTATGGATAGGCTGTCTGTGACATGAGACCCCTGCAGATCTGAGTCCACAGCCAATGACAGGGATTTGGTTTTATAGAGTTGGTTTGTCTGAGAAGAACAGAGTCCCAGATTTTAACTACAGACAACTACGTACAGTTATTAAGCCAAAAAAGCTCTCCAAAACCTTCAGCCTACATTCATGAACTATTTTAATTAGATTAAATGCAAATGAACAGTTTAATGAACAATTTTTTGCAAAGGTATTTTCATGTCTTCGCATAGAACACAAACACATCTAAAAAACATTAGAACCAAAATGTCTGAATTCTACATTTGAAGACTAGAAAATCAATTTAAGAAAAAGTCTGTCTGGAAACTAAATATCTGGGTTTATACGAAATGTTATGTTTTAATCACTATTAAATGCTCACAGTAAACTTCTAAATTTGAAACGTTTGAACAGGAAACATCAACACAAACTGTTGTGTTTTTCAGTACAAACCACTGAAGTTTTAACCACACCCACAAAATACTACAATTTTATAATCAATGCACCTCAGAAGACTGAACAAACGACTTCTCTGCACTGATGTGACGGTGATACTGAAATCTGGATTGCAGCAAAAAGGCCAGATCTGCCTCAAAGACTTGATGTACAAGATGTCCCACACCTGGTTTTCTTATTATGTCCACCAGAGTCATTGTCCATCGTGTACTTGTGCTATACTGATTCAAGACATGTCCAACCTGCTGGGCGCAGACAATGGACAGGCCGATTTAACAGCTATTCGTCTCAGGGCATCGCTACAGATATGAGTTAGCGTAATTACGCTCCTCGCGTTTCCATGGTGACTCGAGATATCGGCAATCTATTGACAATGTCTTTATGTACTTGCCGTGATTGTGCGTTAACCCAGGGTTACCAAGTGGAGCGTAATTACACTAACTCATATCCGGTCTTTTGGAACCGACATACCCAGAGTAAGCAAGTTCAGGCGGATTTCAGGCAGAGTTCAGGGTTAAAGTCAGGCTAGTTTAAACATGCTTCCTGGAATACCCCCAGAACGACCACAGAGATTGGTCTGACCCGTGTGTGGATGTCTACTGAAACAAAAGAAGAAAAGCTTAGGATGCTCGTCCACCAGAGGTCAGTGAAAACTCTCTATCCAGGCTGCATCTTCACTCCTGAGGAGCGTCAGGGCAGGTTACTGTTCGGTTGTTTCTGAAAGCTGCCTCTTCAGAAAAACAACACTTCTCTGACCGTATACTGAGACATCTTCTTCCTTCCACACAATCTACAACTATCCACTTGTACTTCTATTGTTTCCCATAGTTCTTACAGAGCAACATGACATACTGTTGGTGTGGTAAACATTTTAGAATCGAGTTTTGAACTGAACAACATTATCATGTTAATACCTTGTAGATATCTTATAGTTTTATAGGCTTTCTTTCGCTTAGATCATTTTCAGACGAGAAGAAAGACGAGAAGAAGGATAAGATGACCATTGACATGGTCAATGGTCATCTTATCCCCATAGGATGGCACAAGGGTTAAGCCACTTTGTGTGTTCATGGCTGTTTGACTGATGAACTTGGAATGACTAACTGGTAAAATCAGCTTTTTGGACTCACAGAATGTTGGCATTGATAACACACTGAAAAGGTTTTTATTGAACTTTTTTTTGGTCCCAAAAATTAAGACACACTGAACCCAGTGAGACCATTAACCCTTGTGCTATCATAGATTACCCCCCCCCCCTTCCATTGACGTGTTCTTCCTACCATGACAAAGGTGGATAAAGGTGGAAAGATTTCATGTAATCCATGGACACCAGTGAAGATCACAAATCATTGAAGAAAAAAGGTTCAGAGCACTGTCTAGTGGGTCTAGATGACCCACCTCCCAATGTTAAAGTGTCTAGGATAGAACAAGGGTTACATGGTCTCACTGGGTTCTAAATGAGGTGTGTTTATCACCTCAGAAACAATGACCTACCTGTCCCTAAATCTGTGTGGTGAAACAAACACTGTTTTTCACAAAATCCCTAATTTATTGCGAGTTGTGTATTTTTTAAAGACAACATTAGGATTTATTTAGAATTCAGTACTGATCAACCTTTGCTGCCATGAGCCTTGTTCAGGGTTTACCAGAAAAGTTTAGAAGAGAGATCCTGGATGGATTCACCCCATCAATTAACTATTGGCCTGATCAGGTTTAGGGTTAGGATTTGGGTTAAGGTCAGAGTTAGGGTTAGCGTTTGGGTTAGGGTTAGGTTCGGTCTTTGCACACTAAAAGCATAAGTGGAGGTAGTCATCATACCTCCCTTCACTCTTCTTGACTCCTCAGAGAGAAGCCCCCCCATGTACTGATGGTCCATATTGTTACAGTTCAGAGGTGGAGGTGTACCCCCCACACTTCTCCTAATGCAACCTCTTAATCCTTGTGCAGGATTACTGTCCACTGTAATCACTCATCCTCCTCTGACACAGCTCACCTAACCCACAGCTCCTGAGTCATTACACACATGTCTGCAGGAGACATCTGTTGGAGTCTTACACATATTGTAGTTTCACATGTCACAGCAAGTTGAAGCTTGAGGAAGGCGACATGGGTAAAACTAAATAAAACAAATAATCAGTGATGGTAAAAGGATAGAAGAGCAGCTCTGGTCCAGTGAGGCTCTGTTGTTTCAGTGTGTGTGGGGACGGTGTGTCTCCAACCACCTCCAGCTCGACCTGGGGAGACAAGGCGGTGAAGAGGTGACATGGGTCCCAGGTCTGTCACGGTCCATGAGCTCCTTCTGAGTTTCACACACTGCCTTCATGGGAGACCTCAGCCATCCTAAAGGAACCTCGTTTGCACCTGAAAACCACGCCCTCAGGCTTGAGGGTGCCATCTCCCTCAAAGATGCCCGAGCATCTGGTCTGGACTCAACTGCCTCCTCTGGATGTGGAGGAGCAGCGGCTCTACTCCGAGCTCTCCGGGTGACCAAGCTTCTCACCCCATTTCTAAGGGGGCGCCCAGCCCCCCTGGAGGAAGCTCATTTAGAGTAGGAGGCTGATTGGTCAACAACAGCGACAGTCCTCAGGCCTGTCACTGTTGTAGCACAGGTGAAATGGGACATGTAGTTGTTGGAGAAGACCAAGCAGAATGTAGCAGGCCGCCAGATCCACAGCAGCACCGCTGAGAGGGGAGACCACAGTGTGCAGATGACGGGGCTCCTCCCCAGACACCAACCATAAAGTCACCACTGCTCCGTCCAGCTCCCTCCACAATGGAGAAGACCAGTCCAAGTCCCCCACCCCCAAAAGGTTGTAGCTCCTCCTGGGTTGAGGTTTCAGCTCTGTAGGAGAGGCTCCTCAGACAGACATTCTCAGCAGATCTGCACAGCCGGCCTCCTGTTGATACCCAGAGTCAGAACTAAACAAGGGGAATCAGCGTTTCAATATTCTGCAGCTAAAATCTGGAACAGCCTCCCTGAAGGCGTAAGACAGGCCTCTTCTGTGTTCATGTTCAGATCTAGACTTAAAACATTTCTGTTTAGCCGTGTATATGACTGAAAGGTCCTATCTGCACCTTTCTTTCCTTTCCTTCCTTTATTTTTAAATCAATTTTCTAATGTTTTCTTTTCTTTTAAAGTAAATTTTACGTTGATTATTTCTATGATGTATTGTGATTTTAATGCATTTTTCTGTTTTGTGAAGCACCTTGAATTACTTTGTGTATGAATTGTGCTATACAAATGAACTTGCCTTGCCTTGCCACAGTTGTGTTTTGATCCTCGATTTTTACCCGGGGAAATGTAAACTAGAAAGAATTCCAGACATCAATTGACGAAGGAATCCCATTTATTTGGGATGAGGCTCATTGCCATAGAGTTCTATTTATCTATATACCCAGGCTGTGTCCCACCAAAGTGGGGTAGCCAATTCCCATACAGTTGAGGATTAAAAAAAATGACCAAATATCCTTAAACCAAAAACAAATGAACTGTTCAGCTTGTTACAAAGACATCCTGTTACTTTACATGGATGCTTCAGGCGAGTCACAATAGAACAGAAGTTTTTCCATCTTTGTGCAAGGGCCTCCATGGATCCAGACTTCCAGCAGTTTGAACTGGGTCTCAGCCTCAGAAGGCCCACTGCTTCTCCACATGGTGCTGCTGTTGTTACTGGACTCAATCTCTGTTTGCTTGCAGACATTTTCTACCTGACTGTGTTTGTTTTTGGATGTTGTGTCTTTTTCTTGGACATCTTTGTTGCTTTGGTGTCTGTTTGTGTCTCCAGAAGGTAGGAACCACAGCGGAACTCTCCACGTTCTTCACTGGTGGGGGCAGATTGTTTGGTAAGGAACGTTGCTGTCAAATCTGCAGGTCATAATTGGATCTATGATGACTCAGCAAAATGAGAGAAGCACATCTTCATCACAAGTTTTAATCTGCATGAAGCCACCTGTTGGCATTCTGCATGTCTTCTCAGGGAGGATGCTGTGCTGACGCCCTGGGATGATGTGGGGGGGGGGGGGGGGGGCAAACCATGCTGATGGGAGGAGGGGTTAATGTTGGGCCGCGGCGAGCTGCTGGTGGCACCTGGTTAGCAGAGGGGGGATTAGGCCGGCGTGCGTCTGTGTGTGCGTGCTGGAGCGCAGGCTGAGTGATTGGAGCTGACAGCGGCCTCTGTGCTGCTGGCTGGCCTGCAGATTTAGCCGACCTGTTTTAGACACTCTAATCTGGATTAATTGCAGCAGTGTGTCAGTGGGGACAAGGACCGGAGCCTCCCCCACCCTCTGCCCCTTCACCTGCTTTCCTCTCATTCCCCCCCCCCCCCCCCCACACCTATCTACTTGCTTTGGTGCAACCCAGGTTCTTCAGTTTTTGGGCCTCGAACCCTTGACAGATCTGTGCTCCCCCCCAACCCCTCTCTGGCTGAACACTGATGCGCTGTGAATCCATCTTCCAGGGGGAGGGGCATCTGAACGGGATTAAAGCAGCCCGTTTGCTTCTGCAGCTGGTGTAGAGCGCACCCCCAGAATGAAGTGAGCTTCTGGAAAGCACACGAGGAGAAAAGGGGTGAAAATTTGGTGAACATCCCATCCCACCAGAACCAGAATCTTCTGAGCTTTTCACAACCAAAAACAAAAAGAAGAACTCTCATGAGGCTCAAACATGGTTCCTGCATAGATGATGAGCTGAATGTAACTCAGAGGAAAAACAAAGCAGGAAACATGCACATGTACAAACTCACTAGATTGTTTTTCATACATGATGACGAGTTCTCCCCAAAAACCAAAAGAGCCAGGTTTTCTCTCATCAGTCCGCTTTCCTGTCAGGTTCAGCAGTCCTTTCTCTGAGTCATCCATCCCTCAGCTTCTCATCTTCCACTGTTTTCTCTTCTTCCCTTTGCTGGATGTCACCTGTCCATCACCAGCGGCCGCCGCCTACCTTCAGCCTCTGCCTGACGGCAACACTGAACGGATCGCTCTGCCTTTCCTCTCTTTATCTGGAGATAAGATACTTACTTTTCAGATAAAGCATATTATGATAAATCAAATGAGCTTTGTTGCTTTGGGTGTGTGTGTGTGTGTGTGTGTGTGTGCATCTGAATTAGCGATAGATCCCAACATGGGATTGAAGTGTGAAAGTGCGAATGAACTGCAGCAGCTGTGCAGCAAATGATCAGACTGTGGTGGAGAGGCCAGAGACAGAGGTCAGAGGTCACTGAGAGGAAACTGGCATCATTCTGCAAAAGAGCTCTTCCTTTCTATTGTTCTCTCTTCATCATGATGCAATTTTTAAAATTATTTTTAAATCGTTAACCCCTTGATGCCTGAAATTATTTCCAGCCATGAAATAAATCACACATGTTTTTGCGTTCATGTCGATGCCACACTAAGGAGCAGAAGTTAGCCTGATAGTAATTGCAGAAGGAAGTTTTGTGAGAAAAGACGTTACGCACGAGGACACTAAATTATTTTGAGCTCTCTGCTAGAGCTGCGCAGACTCCAAAGAGGCTGAATTATGTGACTGTTGTGGTTTACCCACTGAGGCCGCTGTGCGCGTGTCTGCTGGTGTGAGTGTGGGAGGGGTTTTCTGCAATCACTTGCTTCCTCTAATTAGCAGCGAGTGCCGGTAAAGAAACTCAGAGGAGTTCCGCACCAAGGCGCAAAGGAATCTGGGAGCAGCGCACCTGAGCGTTTCTGTGCGCGCGGGGTCAGAGTGGAAGGAGCTGTCCGAATGCTGAACGAGCCAGGCGGGGCTCTGCAGCAAAGCTGACAGTCAATGACAGCACTCCGAGCAGTTTGAAAGAAAAAAGTCTTGAGAACGCGGAGCGCGCCGCTCGAATCGGACGCGTCCACTTGTTGCCGCCGTTGCGCTCCGAGGGTCCCGCCGCTGCTGCGCTGCGTGTCCGAGCTTCGGGGAGCTCTTTAAAGCTGCTGCAAGGATGATGTCCTACATAAAGCAACCCCATTACACCATGAACGGGTTAAGTTTGCCTGCGCCAGGAATGGATGTCCTTCACACCACCGTCGCTTATCCACGTAAGTTTGAATGTGTTGTTGTTGAGTTCATTTATTTTATTTGACCAAAAATGCTGTTTGTCTTCGCGTTTGCTTCATCCCATCCCTGTAATTGAAGCGCCTGCTCCGCAACGAGATGCGTAAAACGCGCCGACTGGTGCGTAAAGACGAAGTCAAATAAGAAAAGGAGCTCAAATAAATGATGTTTGTTCCGTTAGAGATACTGTGTTTGATTACAAAGTTGGAAAATAAATCCTAAAAAATAAATATGCGCAATCTTACACTTTTATTGAAAATTGTAAATTTTGAGACGAATGCCTCTTTTTTTATCTTTTACAAACCTCTTTCCGTGGTTTTTCACTGAAGTTTTGTTTTATTTTAAACTATTTCCACCATTTAGCGTCACGCATAAATCTGATCTGTCTGCGCGCTCACCAGAATGTTTCCCGGAAACATCCCTGAAAAAAGGGTTTAAAATGTTTGCCTTTTTTCTTCATGAATGAGACACAAACCAGCGCAACACAATTACAACAAAGAAAACAAAACGATTTATCACCTCTAAATAACGCGATTCTTCTGTCAGGAATTGTTTTTGGTGCATATTTAGTCGCGCGCTCTTCCGTGGACTCCGGGGAACTGTCCAAGGTGACAAAGACACACAGCCCTGCCGACATTGAGTGCATATAGACTCCATAGGGAAAAAGCGGCCACATGTACATCTGTTGATATATTTACGGACACTCTTATCAGTGTTTGTTGGTTTTGAATCATTTTTCTCAAACCGCTACAGATAAAAAGTTTCCAGAGTTTCCCCCAAACTTTGGATTTTCAGTCAATCAGATGTGACTCCATAATGCTGTTTTTGTGTGTGTACTTGATCTGCAGCCACTCCCAGGAAGCAGCGCAGAGAGCGCACCACCTTCACTCGGACACAGCTGGACATCCTGGAAGCTCTGTTCTCCAAGACCCGCTACCCGGACATCTTCATGAGGGAGGAGGTGGCCCTCAAGATCAACTTGCCAGAGTCCCGTGTGCAGGTATTGCAGCAGTTCACGCTGGACGCCATCATGTCCGGTCAGATCACACCTGGAGGAGGTGCAGGACGCTGCACATGTACGGCCCCACTGCTGGATTGTCTGACGCGGTCTGTTCTTCTTTGTGCTTTCTCAGGTGTGGTTCAAGAACCGCCGTGCCAAATGCCGTCAGCAGCAGCAGCAAAGCAGTGGCCAGTCCAAGCCCCGCCCCCCAAAGAAGAAGGCCTCCCCAGTGCAGGAGGCCAGTGCACCCGATCCTGTTCCCAACCCATCCGGCTCCTACAGCCCCTCCTCCGCCCAGTCAGGGCCCAGCCTGGCCGCAAGCTCCAGCACCGGGAACACCGCTGTGTCCATCTGGAGCCCGGCCATCTCCCCCCTGCCCGACCCCCTGGCCTCCTCCTCGGCGCCCTGCATGCAGCGGCCCTCGCCCTACCCCATGAGCTACGGCCAGCCGGCGTACACGCAGGGCTACGCCAGCACCACCTCCTACTTCACCGGCCTGGACTGCAGCGCCTACCTGTCGCCCATGCATTCACAGCTCTCAGGCACTGGGGGTGCTCTCAGCCCCATCACTGTGCCCTCCATGGGGGGCTCCCTGAGCCAGTCCCCAGCATCACTGTCTTCACAGGGCTACAGCACTGCCTCCTCCCTGGGCTTCACTTCCGTTGACTGCTTGGACTACAAGGACCAGCAGGCCTGGAAACTGGGCTTCACGACTATGGACTGCCTGGACCACAAGGACCAAAACTCCTGGAAATTCCAGGTCCTCTAGACAGAGTGGGTGGGTGGGGGGGCTCGTCTGTGTGAGCACAGGGGGCAGCAGTTCTGCCAGAAGACGAATTGTCACCAATTATCTGTTTTTTGTTTGTGAGAATTAGTTAGTTTTTCTCTTTGTGCAGCAGCTTTTGTAGAGACGCTTTTCTGTGGAGGAACTTCAGGAAAGAGCGGCGGCGGTCCGACTCAGATCCCTCCTTCATCCTCATCCCGTGTTAAATGAAACGACTGAGGCCTCGGATGATGAAGGAAAATCTGCGGTTTGCTCCAGGAAGTTCACAGTCATGTCACATGTGCACGTGTTGATGTGTGGCATGTGTGGCATGTGCACGTGTTGGTTTTGTTTGAAGTTGTGTTCCAGCCACCAGTGTAAATGACTCTAAACTCTTCATCATTATCGTTGTTTTCCTGCTGCTGTTAGTGCAGTCGTCTGATGTTGTCCAGCATTTTGGATCATTTGTGTTTGTGTTAGTTGGACTTTAGTGCTGTCAGCCTGACATGTTTGATGGAAAATAGATCTCGTGTTTTAGTAGTGTGACATATTAAACTGATCTGCCCTTCAGATGTTTGTGCTCTGACTCAGATGAACCCGAGAGTGTCAGTCCTGAGTGGGTTTGGGATGGAAGGGGGGCTGCAGGAACCTGCTTGGACCCTTCACGCTCGTCGTGCAGCGTGCGCACTCCTCGGCGCTCCATCTTGGTTATTTTGGTTGATCTGTTTCTGGGAGTGTCCCAATCCTCTTAGCCTCCCCACAGCAATGCTCTAAGTGAATTAGTTGGGATTATTGCCATATCCTCCTCTGTCTCTCACCCACCTCCACCTCCGTCCATTCTTGGCTCTCTCCTTGTTTTCCCCGTTACTCGTCTATCTTTGCCTCCTCCATCCCTCCACCTCTGCACCACTGCTGCCTCCCTGCTGGCGGCACCTCCTCTGCTCCTCAGAAAACGGACTACACTTCCCTAAACTGTGTCTGCAGTTGCCTTCATGGATTTTTGCATCTTTCCGTCCTCTCTGCGCTCAGCGGTTCCCTCTTTCTCCCCTTCCCCTTCACTCGTCTCCACAGGGTAATCCCCTCATGACCTGATTACTGCTCTGTGTAAACTGAGCAGTGACATGGTCGTGGTCAAACATTTTATGTGGAGTTTTGGCCTGATCCAGAGGCTTTAGTTGGGTCTTTGACTCAGTTTGGGATTTTTCATTTGAATAAAAAACATTCTTTTATCTGAAAATGTTCCCTGAACTTCAGATCTAAATTTGTTTACCAAACTGCTTCACAAAGTTGCAAACTCCTGTGTGGAGTGGAAATGGTAATAACAATGTTAGTTTGTGTTCCTGTATGTCATCACATGCTAACCTTCCCCAGTCTTTAACATGCAATACTCAAATGTCTGAAGCAGACATTTCAAAGCATGTTTGCACTCAGCACTGACCTAATCCCATTCAGTGCTCTGTTAATCCCTCTCCCCTCCCTCTCTGTGGTGCCATTGGTTAATCCCTGTGTCCGCATGCCCTGATTGGTTAACCCTTCTGCAGGATGCAGAGCATTTCTAATCCGCTGTGGGTACTGTGTGTTTGAGACAAACATTCACAG
This sequence comes from Oryzias sinensis, assembly GCA_037389245.1. Classification (NCBI taxonomy): domain Eukaryota; kingdom Metazoa; phylum Chordata; class Actinopteri; order Beloniformes; family Adrianichthyidae; genus Oryzias; species Oryzias sinensis. Next base: position 28,871,043 of record CM074497.1, read on the forward strand.
TGTAATCCCGCAGAGCAGCAGATGTGATGGGGGAGGGAGAGCGCTGAGCAGACCTTGAGGAAGGTGAATGCTGGGTAAAAAACAGACACACGAAACACAAAAGGGAGAATAAAAATGAAGTGGTTTTTTTCTGACAGTCCCATGAAATCAGTTCTGAATAAACACACCTGAAAGCAGCAGCAGAGATCCTGCCTGTGCGCCTGCTCTAACCCTTGTTCTATTTTAGATGACCCCCCCTTCCATTGAGGTGTTCTCCCTACCATGACAAAGGTGGATAAAGGTGGAAAGATTTCATGTAATCCATGGACACCAGTGAAGATCACAAATCATTGAAGTAAAAAGGTTCAGCGCACTGTCTAGTGGGTCTAGATGACCCCACTCCCAATGGTAAAGTGCCTAGGATAGAACAAGGGTTACGGACGGCCTGAAGCTCCGGACCACAAGCAGCACCTACACTTACCAATGCTGCAGTCACAACAGCAGCATCTTGGATTTAGTTCTTTTGTTTGGTTTTGTGAAACAGCTGGACTTCCTGTTTGTCCACTGTCACACCACAGTCATTGATCACTGCTTCAAGACCAGTGTTTTTCAACCAGTGTGTGCGTGCCGCGGCACACTAGTGTGCCGTGGGAGATGGTCAGGTGTGCCGTGGGAAATGACCCATTTTCACTGATCTAAAAACATTTTCCATCTCCAGGATATCAGCTCTGTGTTCATCCAAACAGGCCCTGAAAAACACTGAGTAGTTAGAAATATGAAAGATCATAAAATACTTTTTTCTTTGTGTTTATTTGATTCTATTAAAGACACTTTGATCAGAATGACGGTACCGCGATTTAACTGCAGCTTCAGCTCTGTTTTTGCAAAAGTCCCGCCCCTTAAACTGTCTCCACCAATCATTCTTGGAGGCTTAATCATACATCATCAGTCTGACCAATCAGAAGTGGTTCAAGTCTTCACTTCCTTGTTCAGATTTAGCTCGTAAAGTCGCTCAGTTCCAACAAAAATGGTCATCTGACTGTGCTGGCGTCCTCCGTTTGCATATAGTACATGTTTGGTTGTTTAATATAGTAAAAGATTTGAAAAACTTATGAAAAACTCATCTTCTAAACTGGTCTGTTGACGTAAGACTCTGAGTTATTCGGTAGCCAATGAGCTTCTAGATGTCAGAGATGTCCCGCCTCCACTCCCCTTGACTGATGTGTTGTTGATTTTACCTGTTGACAGGTTTTAGAATCAAAACCGCAAAAATAAAAGCGCGACTCAAAATTTCAGAATGTTATGTGTTTTGTTTGCAAATTGTGGGTTTTGGTTCTCAATTTATGCATTTTGATTAGCAGATTTTGAGTTTAGATGCGCAATGCTTTAGGCACTGAATTGACACCATACAAGTCTGTCTGCCATCTGCGGCAGTTTTCGCACTACATCTCCCATGATGCATTGGGTTAAAGTGACAATGAGTCTTTCCTGTTAACGTCTTGAAACCACAACGAACACACAACAAACAGTTTTTCAATCTTCTTGATGACATCAGAGGTCAACAGTTTAGTTCTCCTTCAAGGTTTGTGTTTGTTACAGTTTTCCTCCATTGGTTTGGCTCATTTCTTGAAACAGAAATTACATTCTGAAAACAACATGGACAAACCTCCAAACCACTCTGCAATTGTTCACAACAGAATGGCATTTCTCATTGGTTTCATCAAATTGCAAATGTCTTAGTACATGTCTCAATGTCTCAGTCCATCTTTCAAATAATTAAGTACAGGCAGCCTTCATTTAGCACAGATTCCAAGTGAATAGATGTTGTTTATCTAAACTGATTGTTGATTCTCAGTCTAATGGTTGTTCTCTCCAAAATGAGTCAGCATCATTTCATTGTGTAAGTCATCACATGCACAATAGTCTGTTCAATTGTCAAAATCAGTCAAGAACATAATATCATGAATACGATATATAAATCCCTTGGAACATTTGATACATTTATTAATTTATTACAGCAATTGACAGTCAGGTGAAACTAGAACTTGACTAACAAAGGAGGAAGTCCCAGGCCAGTGAGGGGGCAAAATGACTATGTGTGCTGCCATATCTGAGAATGGTTGGGCCACTCACATCCCCAGTCTTGGCCCATACAATACACAGAAGATCCTCATCTTCTTCATTTTGATTTGATCCCTGAAACTAAGAGAGGTCTCTTAGGGCCTCACCTTCCACTATATGTCATTTTATGGGACAATGTGAATTTCCACCGTGGCCCCGCTCATCAGGGCCTGGTTCACTACTCATCCAAGGATGGTCATAGTGTTCCTTCCACCTTCCTCTCCTTTCCTCAATCCTATTGAGAAGTTTATCTCCACTTGGAGGTGGAGAGTGTCTGAGCATCGGGCTCAACATCAGAGGTCCCTGCTCCATGCAATGGATGCTGCGTGTGAGGATGTTACAGGAGATCAGTGTAGGGGATGGTTGCCACATGCACGCTGATTCTTCCCTCGTTGCATCACAAGGGAAAATCTACGCTGTGATGTGGACGAGAATCTGTGTCCAGACAGACAGCAGCATGAGGACGATGGCCAGGAGAGGGAGGGTGAGGACAGCGACCAGTGAAGAACTGTTAGTTGAGAAACTCAACCACTATTTACAGCACTGTAGGCTGCATATCATTGTCATTGTTTTTTGTTTGTGTTTAAATTATAAAGTATATTATGCTGTAAACATTTTCTTTTTACTCTGGTGTATGAAAGTTACTTTATGTGTGTGAATGATAATGGTTAGAATTTCCTTGGCAGTATGAGTCCAATGTGTGCCGTTATACCTAAGAGGCTACTCTCACCCTAAAATCCTTTTTCTTCGTTTTATACAAAACTGTGATCTGTTAGCTTTACAAAGGCGCTGTCAATAAAGGACTGAGCTAAGACTGAAAGGTGGACATGAGGGATACTTCAATGGTCCTCTGCTATAGTGACCAAACATCTAATCATTCTGACCTGCAGTGCCTACACAATGCCAAAGGGATGAAGTATTTTGGAGGCACTGACTGTTTAAATGAGAAGGAAACTTAGTTTTGACACATGAGTGAATTGTTTTGGGAGAGATATGAGCTTTTGCAGGTGAACCATGGCGTTGTGCTGAACCATCCACATTATTTTGACAAAAGCACTAAGAGTGTTGAGAACGTCCGGTCTGATCAAGAAATGAGCCAAAGCAACTGAGAAAGATCTTTGCCTTTTTGGTGGCACTGACTCTTTACATGGGAAAGGAATTTAGTTTAGAAGCATAAGTGAACAGTAAGACTGTTTTTCCAAATGATCTTAGAATTTTCAGAATGTAATTTCTGTTTCAAGAAATAAGCCAAACCAGTGGAGAAAAACTGTAACAGGCAAGCATCCCAGAGTTTGGTCCACGTCATCTTTCTAACTGAAACACTTTTCTAAGAACCTCTGGATTATTTCATATGTTAAACTAAAGAAGAAGTAAGAACAACATTTAAGAAACAGGATGAGGGTGAAACAGACACAATTAAACTAAATTGAAACAATTTAATCATCTAAAAATAAATAAAACATTTTTGTTTTCAAGTTTTCAAAGACTTCATCTTTGATTAAGACAAAAGAAAAACAAATAAAACTTCAACATGTTCACTTTTTGTGTAGCTACAGAAAACATAAATGTAATGTTAGTTTTTTTGTGTAAAATGTGTCAAACATATTGTGATCGTATAATTGTTCAAAACAATTACAGTTGTCTTTGCACCAACATTGAAATAAATACAAAAAATAAATCAATCCCTATTTAGAAAGAATATATTAGTTTTTTGTGAGGTTTTATAAAATAGCATGTTAATAAACTGAAGGGAAAAACAACTACCAGGGTAAAATGTCAAATAATTCAGTTGAAAATTACTACTGAGAACTAACTTAACCTTTATTACATCTTTTAGATAAAACATTGTGGAGGGACAGAACAGCAATACAGACTATGAGTTTCTCCTTTTTTAATTTTTGGATGCTGGTGTGCCACAGGTTTTCTGTCAAGGATAAAGTGCGCCTTGGCTCAGAAAAGGTTGAAAAACTCTGGGCTAGATAATGGAGGTTTGAATTGTCTGTTTTTCTTCATGTAATGCCTTAAAGTCCCATTCTAATCATCTTTTGATTTATTTATTCTCGAAGCATCCCAGTTCTCTTTTAATTGTGATCATCCAGTTTTTAGACAAAATCTTAAAACTTGTGTGGCTTTCCAGGACATAGTTTCTGCAGGAGTTCATCAGAAATTCCCCTCTGAGTTGTAGGCAGGACTGTTGGCACAGAGTAAGCCCGCCCCCATTTACGGAGCTATCTGTTGAAACTCTCCCACTAGCTTACAGCCTCTCACACCTAACATTCAGTGGTAAAACAACAATGGTGAGCAACATCAGATCTATCCATCCGTCCAGTTTAGATCCAGATTCCAGCTCAGACCAGGTAAACAATGACGTTCATGGATCTATTTGTCTGCAGGTGGATGGAGCAGAGCAGGGAGTTTATGGCCCACCCAGCGTATTTTCTATGTCACAAATACAATCTTCTTTAATTAGCATTTTTTCATCTGCATCTGGTTTACAATGATTTGAATCCATACATTTTGAGTTGAATGTTTTGCTATATATGTCTTCCATCATCAGAAAAAGGCCACAAGAACATGTTAAAAAGGCCATTACTCATTTTGAGTAATGTTTTAGTAAACTGATTATATTCAGTCTGGAGTTTCGGTTCATTTGGGTTTTCCATCATCTTTCATGAAAAGATTCTGGGAACTAGGGGGACTCTTGTCCTGCTAGAGATGTCCTTAGGAAGAACATTACATTTACTTTGGAAGAGGGATGTACAGAGTTTGATAAAAGCTCATACATGACATAGTGACACAAGAGGAATGAAGAGCAGACTTCTTGTTTCTGAACTGGAAATAGTCTGACAGTAAGAACAAATCAAACATGAATGAATGCATCTGTGAAAGACTTCTCCCAATGTCAAACTGTCACTCAAACCCAGGAGCTTGAATATACATGTTAACCCTTAGATGACCCCCCCCCCCCCCTCCATTGAGGTGTTCTCCCTACCATGACAAAGGTGGATAAAGGTGGAAAGATTTCATGTAATCCATGGACACCAGTGAAGATCACAAATCATTGAAGAAAAAAGGTTCAGAGCTCTGTCTAGTGGGTCTAGATGACCCAACTCCCAACGTTAAAGTGCCTAGGATAGCACAAGGGTTAATCTAACATAAATAAAAAACAATTTGATGTCATTTAAACTTAATCCAATAATTTCTTAGAAAATGAAGATGATGGGACTGTAAACTCAAATGATCAGTTTTTCTTAGCAAGTTGAGCAACATGAAGGACAACACTGCCATCTTGTGGTGGAAAATCGCCTAGCATCTCGGTGCCTCACTGTTCTAGTTGTTCTACTGTTCCTGTTCCACCTAACTGCATGTCATGGTGTAAACTGAACCACCCAAAGGATGTCTGACACAGTAGTGACAGTTTTGTTATTTCAAACTTTCTTGCCTTTAGTCAAAGTTAACAAGACCCTGTGGTCTCATTCTGATCCTCTTGGTGACCAATGAGCTAGAGTGCTACTGATGCTCATGAAAGCCCCTCACTCACTTGACGAGTGACACACTGATCAAACACCTGATAGATCTATAGCAGATAGAAGCTGAATGCAGTAAACAGAACCATGTGACTAAAGATCTCTTCAGCCATTGGCCAGGAACAACAGGAGAAAGATGGATGTGCTGCACTTTACAATTCTTATTCAAACTTTTTATTTCGATTACCCGTTTTATTACAACCTAAGACTTCAACTACTGACATGGTCGAGACCAAAGAGCTGTCCAAAGACACCAGGGACAACACTGTAGACCCCCACAAGCCTGGAAAGGGCTACGGGGCATTTGGTGAAAAAGGATTCACTGTTGGAGAAAATTCCAGAAAATGGAAGAAGCTAAACATGACTGTCAGGGTGTATTCAGACGGGACACGTTTGCTTGAAGTGAACCAGAGTTTGTTTTCCCCAATAATCCAGAATAAATTTTCCGTCTGAATCCACCCAAACCCCTGCTCCAGGACCAGAAAACGCTCTCTGCCGTCTTTGCAGGTGGTCTCGGTTCGTTTTCAGTTGGACTGAGCTTCGGTTCGAGTCCTCAGTCTGAATATGCTCTGTGCTCTGAGAGGAACAAAGGGACCAAAGGCCACCATAGCCAACAGAAACAGTAGGAATGAAGCATCAGATGAGGAAATCCCCTCCTGCAGCGTGCAAACCTGGTGACACACTACAGGTGTAGCATTCCAGCCGGACTTGATGCAGACGATGGACTCAATGATGGTAACTGATGGACTATGACGGGGTATTCCAACCATTTATTTACTCCACAGTCATAGTCACACCGTAAGAGCTGAAGAAAAGCAATAATTCCTTTTTGATATACAATCATTCTTTACCTCAGCTAGTAGCGTTAGATTGTTGGATAACTTCAAAAAGAAACATATTTTGTTATTTTACATAAAACAATTGAAAATAATCACAAAATGTGTACAGTAAACATAACCAAAAATCATACCTGTTCACCTTCCAGCTAGATGCCAAAAACACATTACAGCTTTACACAGTTATCCGTCCGTTTTCTGTCTGTTTTCTTTGTTGCCGTAGCGTCAGCTGTTAACCGTTTTTTTTGTTTCTGTTAAACTGACACGGGGATTTCACAGAAGTAGGTGAGACTTTCACAATAAAAGTCTTCAAAACACATTACAAATATTAACACTGTTTTTTATAATGTTCTTTTACATCTTCAACATACTTCTTTTGAAGTTAAGGACATCTTCAATCAAAAGAAATGTTAAACAATAATAAGAAAACAATTAAAATGGGTCTTTTACAACAGGAAACATCTACCCTGTGGAATCACAAACAACGGTTACTGTACCGAACACTAATATTGATTTTCTCAGGTGTCCAAATACTCATTTGCACCAGTAGAACACAAATGAATGACCTAAAAAGCTCATGCAATGGGATTTCCAGTTTATTTTAGACCATGGGCCTGTGACCCCATGTCACATTTCTGACAGTAGGTTAGGCTCCCTGTGTATTTCAGGATTGATTTTTAAGATTCTTTTAATGGTTCATAAATGTTTTAACGGTCTTGGGGCTTCCTATTAAAACATTCTTTTAAACTATGAGCCCTTGTGGACCCTGAGGTTGTCGGGGACTTTTAGTCGTTGCTAAGGTGAGGACATAAACTTATGGTGAGGCTTCGTTCTGCCATCACAGTCCTCATCTGTGGAACAGTCTGCTGGAGAACCTCAGACTGCAGAGAACGTAGAGGTTTTTAAGAAGAGGCTCAAGACCCACCTTTTTAATTTAGCTTTTAGTTGATCTTATCTGCTTATCTACTACTATGTTTTATTAGTTTTAATACATATTTATGATTTAATTTAATGTTTTTACATTCATCTTGTGTATTTAATTTAAACCTCTCTACTCTGATTCTACCCCTTTGTGCCAGAGTTTGCCAGTGTGGTCCAACTACCCCTGGCTGCAGCCTGCAGAATAGCACAACATAGTGGAATGCTAGAACGCTGAGGAATGTGAACACGCTGTGGAATGTTAACCCCGCCCACATTGAGCCTGTCTTCTTCATTGGTTTTACAAGTTTCCATGTGCAATATTGCCACCTACCGGTTTTTAAGGAGTTTTTCTTTACCTTGAAGGGGGGGGGGGTGTCTACGGGCAGGAATATCAGTTTAGTTTAGTCTGTTTTGTTAAAGTTTAGTATTTTCCTAATGCATTCTTTGTATTCATGATCCCCTTTTTATTGTTTTTCATTGTGCTAAATTAAAAAAAATGTAATTGAATTAGAGAATTTATACAGTGATTCCTGTCTTCTTATGCCTTTTATAAGTTTCCATGTGCATGTATTAGGGAGTTAATAAATTCTGTCTGGCCTCACAGACTCAAAACAATAACTCATTGGATGAACTCAATTTAATTGTGGGCAGGATTTCCATCCAATAAATATGAGTAACCCCACCTCAAAGAAAATTCTTCCATGTAATGAAATAGAATCGAGTTAGTCGAACTCAATTTTATCAAGAAAGGCAAAGCAAAAAGATCATGCAACAGAAGTCTAAAGCCAGATTTGAATTCAGAACCTGTGTTTTATAAACTCGCTAACTAAGCTGCTGAGCTAACACTCCAGTGACAAAATGAGGCCGCCGGTATAAAGACATCCATTCCTTATTTCTATAAATGAGGCTCTTCGTGTCTCGTCTTATTGGGAGAAGCCGAGTTGAAACGATTTCATGCCACAGTTTCGTTTTTTACGTGGAAAAAACGAACTAAAGTTTTCACTTTTGAAAAGTCGAAGGATTTGAAGGACTAATAGTCATACCAGGCATTACATTAGATGAAGGAGTTGAACATTTTAATAGTTCAATGGTTAAAATAGGTGAAAAATTGTAGCCGTGAGACGGCAAAAAGCATAAAGAGAAGCAGGAAAACAGCATTCAACAGCATGCCCCTTACTTGAACTCAATTATTTTGGATTACTGGAGTTATAGGGGAAACTATTAATACATTTTGTGTTAGGTCAGTTAAATTTTAAAATAAATATTTTTAAATAAAACAAACAGAATTTTATTGTGTTACATGAAAGAGGGGCTTGAATCATTTTTTTGAGTGATACATAAAAAAAATTGCACCATTCAAATTTTCCTCCCCTCTGTTCTCTTTCTTCCTCATACAATTCACAATGACACAAAATGTGCTCCACTGATTCTTCCCCTTCCCTGCAATCACAACTGCTGTGACAAAGGTGAATCAAATGCACGGGCTCAGCGTGGGCGGGGTTAACATTCCACAGCAGACGGGCTCAATGTGGGCGGGGTTAACATTCCACAGCGTGTTCACATTCCTCTGCGTTCAAAGCATTCCACTATGTTGACCCATTCTGCAGGCTGCAGCCAGGGCTTACTCGTCTGATCTGGGGTTGTCTCAGGAAAGCTTTCAGAACTTCAGAACACTGCATGTTCTCCAAAAACAAAGATGACAGCATTTAGAGACCACAGACAGACATGGGAGCTTCATGCTAAAACTTGATGGTTTTCCACCTTTCTGCGTGTGGTTGAGTTAAAACATGTATGAGAATATATTCACCAAAATCTTACACAACGATGATATTAGGGCATGCTGGGTAAACTGGGGTGTCTTAAGTTGCAGCAGATACTTGGAAAAGCTGAAAGTTGCTAAAAACTTGTTCATCAGTAAACAAAAACCACATCTGAAGGTGAATATCTGCTCCTGAAAAAACTTTGTTAGTTATTGGAGATTATTTAAACATTTAGAGTTTTCTGTATTTCTAAATATTTATATTTTTTTCACCATTGCAAAAGAACACAAAGCGGCTTCTGATCTTTTTTAACATCTATTTATTACCACCAGAATATGAGAAATTTGGAAAATACAAAGATCAGCTTTCTTACATGTCTCAAAATCTTAAGAAAAATATAAAAGAAAACAAATATGAAGTTAGATTCTGTATCAGTTTTGGAGAAGAGGACAGATTATAGGATCACATCTACAGAAACTGCAGAGGACAGATGCTAAACATGCAAAGTGAAACGTTAGCTAACTAATGTCTCTGTGACGTAGACGGAAGGGAAGCAGACCGATGTTCAGTCAGAGCAGCACTGGAATAGCGCCCCCCTGTGGCTGCTGTTGACAAACCGCTTCCCAGGTGTTTCTGATTCACTTCTGGGATGTGCAGGAAAAACACAATTTACCTTTATTCTCCTATTCTACTCATTTGGGAGGGGGGGATAAGATACTCCCCCCTGGATCAAAGACATACAAAAAGATAAAGACCATGTGCACCACATTATTTCATTATTTTAAGCCACCAGGACATGTTTTCATGAAAACCACTGATTTGGAAGATCCAGCTGCACATGGTCCCACACAGAGCAGCAGCCCCCCACTCTCACAGAGGATGGGTGGGGGTCACACTGTGTGGGACGAGGGGCAGACGGGCCGCTGGCCTCGGGGCTAGCTTCAATAGCACCCTGCTGTGGAAGTTGCAGCTCCCCTTAAGCAGACTAGCCCGTCGGCTGGACCCTCAGCTGCCTGCAAACGCATCATCTGACACCTGAAGAAAGAGGAGCGCCCACTGGCTGGCTTCAGAGCCCCCACCCGTCTCAGGGACAGATGTTTGAATGTGCGCCGACATGTGCGTCTGATCTCCAAAACAGCGTCCGTCTGAACCCTAAAGGTACATCTGAAGAGGAGAGACAAAGCCAAAAACCTCTAGGAGACAAGAATATCTGTTCATAATCAGGATGTCTAAAGTCTATCGAGTAGCTGGCAGGAGGGGGGCAGGGGAGCAGACAAAATGGACAGGTGGGGGGGGGGGGGCAAGAAAAACAGGACTGAAGTAAAACAGAAGGGGGCCTCTAAGCCCTCTCTCCGCGGATGCGGCGGGCCAGCTGGATGTCTTTGGGCATGATGGTGACCCTCTTGGCGTGGATGGCGCACAGGTTGGTGTCCTCGAAGAGCCCCACCAGGTAAGCCTCGCTGGCCTCCTGCAGAACCAAGGTGTTCACACATCAGACAGAGCGGCCTGGGTTCACTGCCGAGGCCCCAACATGCACGTGTGCACGCACCTGCAGCGCTCCAATGGCTGCACTCTGGAAGCGCAGGTCGGTCTTGAAGTCCTGAGCGATCTCCCTCACCAGGCGCTGGAAGGGCAGCTTTCGGATCAGCAGCTCAGTGGACTTCTGGTACCGACGGATCTCTCTGAGGGCAACGGTACCGGGCCTGGAAGACACAAGCCGCTGTGGTTCAGCGGTCGGCCGTAGAGCAGGCAGAGGTTCTGCCGTCCGGGGTCAGACAGCCTTTGCCTCAGGGCTTTGCCTTACACAGGTTAGGTTGGTAGAGATGATGACAGCTGTTCTGAACCATTTGGACCTCAGTGGAGACGATCATCAGCTGCAGCGTCTGCCCCACAGCTGTAAATATGACTAAAGTCATGGGCAGCGTCTGCAGGATGACGTCTGTTCTCCACTCAAAGCTTCATTATCTTAACTAATACCAACCCAGGCCCAGTTTTTCTTTCTGATTAAATTCCTACAAACCAAGTGGACCACAGACAGAATCCATTACTGATATTTTTCTGTTCCACTGATGCCATCATGGGTTCTTATGGGTGAATCAGACCAGAGGAGCCATAGCATTCACATTTCTCTTGATTGTAAAGAAAGGCCCCTCAGTCAGTCAAATGTCTCCTTCACCTATTCAACAAATGAATTCCTTCATCCTCGACTTTAGCAGAAGATAACTCTGTTAAAGCACAGAGGAGACGGTTCAGACCAAGACCTTACTGTCATGCTGTAAATCCATGTTTTAAGTCCCTCCTGTTCAATGGATGAACTTGACAGCTAGAGTAGAAGACAGTAGATCCAAACCAATGATTTTTAACATGACATCTAGAATTATTAGCCTACATGTGCTGCATGATGCAGCTGGAAGTGCGTGCTTGTAGTCCTCAGTCAAACATTTGTAGTTCTGGACCGATGCATCCGCCTGCTGCGGTGGTTTTCTCTGAGCAGATTCCTGTCATCAATTCTAACCAGTTTGCTTCTGATATTAAGCCAAATGTAAACACGTCAATCACAGACTCAGCCGTACCTGTAGCGATGGGGCTTCTTCACCCCACCTGTGGAGGGGGCGCTCTTGCGGGCTGCTTTGGTGGCCAGCTGCTTTCGGGGGGCTTTTCCTCCAGTGGACTTACGGGCTGTTTGCTTGGTACGAGCCATGGCGCCAAATGATCACCTGACAAGAAACCCACACCATAACTGACCGGCTAATATGTATTCTAAACCATTTATTTAGAATACATGTTTGTTCCTCCTAGGACAGCAGTGCGTGTTTTAAACTGTGACTCGTTATAAGTCTGAATCACGCGTTTGCCAAGGAAAACAACAACAAACGCGCAGCGCGCGAGAAGGAAACCTTAATGAAGCAAAGATGGCTGCTTTATTTACCTGCTCAATGTTTATGTTCATCTGTTTCAACGCGTCCCCAGACCAGCCAATCACGAAACGGCCAACTTCCCATCCAGCCAATCAGTAGGCTAGGACGACCGTTTGTTACGGCTGAACCAATTGGCCGCGTGTCTCCATAACTTTACGACCAATAGGGTGCCGAGTTTAACGGATAGTGGGCGTGGCCAGCACCCAGAGCCCCGCCGCATGCCGCAAGATTATGGCCACAGGCTGAAAACAACCAACTCACCAACAGAAGCGGCAAACTGGACCGAAACCGAACAGTAAAGGCAAAAATGCAGAACAGGTCAATTCCGAAACACAAGACACGAAACCACCATCGTCCATCGACATGGCGCCGTTCGCGAGAGAAAATAGTTTTTAAAACGTTTCCCTTGCTTGGTGGGGCGGATGTTTCGGCAGTAATCGCCAAGTCCTCTTCTCCTGCTTCTCCGTAACAGAAGCGCTGTTTTTCTTTCAGCCTGCGTCTAGTTTTTAACCGAGTTTGAGCTCCGAAATAAAATGTGGGTAATAATAAAGAAGAATGGTTAAAAACAAGAACCAGGAATTACTTACCAAGGGTGAACGGTTCGGTGTGAGCAGTCAGCGGCAGAAGGGACGCGTTTGTGCGGCAAAGCAGGATTTTTACGATGGAAGCGGCAAAATGGCGCCGGGGCCAATCATCTGCTTCCCACAATGCACCTGTGACGTCTGTAAACACCGAAACCGGTTTTTCTGTTACAATTTTTTTTGTTTGTGGCAGTCAAACCCCTCGATTTTACTGACAAAATTAGTAATAAAAACATGAAACTGTTTTAAAGTTTTAAACTATGAAGATATCTGAATAAATAAAACCACAGAAAAGATGTTAGAAATGATCAAGCTGAGCTCTCATACGAAAGTTACACAGTTCTCTGGTAATAAAGGTTTGTTTTATTCCTAATTCACAGTTTTCAAGAATTGGATATGGATATATATATATATATATATATATTATATAATATGTATATATATATATATATATATATATATATATATATATATATATATATATATATATATATATATATATATCTCTCTCTCTCTCTCACACACACACACACACACACACACACACTGTATATATCTATAGATATATAGATATAAACACTTAATGGTTTGTGCAGACAATGTTGTCTCTGGATCATTGACAAATATGACAACAATACAATTAAAGGCCAAATATGTTTCAACAGCACTGAAACATGCCGTCCTGCCTTTTCTGTCACTTGCACCCAAACCCAGAATCTGACCACTAGATATTTATGACAATACATTATACCTAACCCAAAGTAAGATGACCAGGATATGAACTACAACAAAAACCACAGTCAGTGTTGAATCAAAAACAAGACTTTGTGTGTGAGTTGGGGGGGCTTCATTAAAATCAATGAATAAAAAATAATTTTCAAAAAATGATTGTAATGGTACAATGCAACTTTTTTCATGGGTTCTGCTCAAAGATGTTTTTATTTTATTTTATTGACCTGTCAGAAAAAGGACATTTTATTGTCGTGAATAAATGTGATGCATTTGTGTTAAATATTAAAGCACAAAGATCAGTACTTTAGGACAGCAGTCAGGAAGAAGATGACTCACAGGAAAAGTCCTACTTTTGCCATTTCAATGGAATTAGACCCACGTTCTCACTTAGATTAACCCTTGTTCTATCCTAGGCCAGTTAACATTGGGAGTTGGGTCATCTAGACCCACTAGACAGTGCTCTGAACCTTTTTTCTTCAATGATTTGTGATCTTCACTGGTGTCCATGGATTACATGAAATCTTTCCACCTTCATCCACCTTTGTCATGGTAGGAGAACACGTCAATGGAAGGGGGGGGGGGGGGGTCATAGGTGATAAGGGGATTTGTGTTTTTTCCTTTGGTCTTTGGGCTGCTGGAGCCTTTAGAAAGCTTCATGTGTTTCTTGCAGCAGCTCAGGCCGATACCTCAGAGGGGTCCAAATAATTCAACTGGAATGATGAATGTCAAAGTTCTCCCTCAACGCCTTCAGGAACAGCTTTTGAAGTGTCTCCTGCATCTTATGAACGAAAAACAGACAAACTAAGTAGCTGACAGACAAACATGTCAGTCAGATTCTTCTCTGCTAAGAAAGTTCAGAGGTGAGGAACAAAAAGCAAAATGAGCTCGGAAAACAGAGGGGTGTCCACAGGTGCGATCATGGTTGTATTTTCACCCCCCACCCCCCAGCACGGTTTTAAAGTTTAATCAACAAAAGCTTCAAATAGGCTGTTATCCACCAAATCTTCAGGTTTGTCTGTCAAACCGATTGTGTTCCTCCAGACTCAAACTGAGATTGCACATCCAAAGGCAAAACAAAGATCTGTTTCTTTTAATTTCATATTTCTCTGAAATAAACATTTTTCCCGTTTACAGCACGGATCATGAAATGACATTTTCCTGTGTGGGATGGGACTCATGTTTGCTGGTAAAGGTGAACACGAACCTGAAAATGACTTCAAACAAATGTTGAGAACGTCACATGGGTTCATGTTCAGGAGGTTCCTTCAGCACGTCAGACCAACAGACGCTGTTAGAACAGACTAATAAACCAGGAGACCTTTGCTTCATTCTACCGGCCTTTGTCAGCTCACTGTCCATTTCAGATCTCTGAGAATCTAAAGCACAGGTGAGGATCCACAGATGTCAGTTTGCTTCAGAACATCCTTCAGAAGTGAGAACCTCCTCAAAATGAGAATTCTGAGGCGGCCGTCACTTCATCCAGACCCCCACAGTGGAGATCCTGCAGAGTTCCAGCAGGCTGAAGCAGCTGGACCTGCAGTTTGGTTTTCTAACTTTGATGGACTTCACTCTGGACCTTCTGCTGCACATCTGAGGGTCAGCATGGAGCTGCAGTCTGCTCTGAAGGATGAGATGATGGAGCAGAGGCCATCAGTAACAGTCTGACCGGAGGACAGAACAAACTCTGCATCTGACGGGCACCCTGCCTTTTTCTTCACATTCAAGGACTCCAGCTGAGCAGGTTGAGGCTTAAGGCAGGAGTGAAACCTGTGAGGATGGTTTTCCAGATACCCTGCCCTGTTCTCTGCTGGCCCAGTACCTCCAGGTTTAGTGGACCGACCAGGGCAGGTAATACCTGGAAAAGCACTGGTGTCATTTTCCTGAGGGACCTTCAGTGTCGTTCAAACTCCAAATGGTCCTAGTCCTCCCCAAAAGCTGCTGGATGACAGAAACCATGGAAGCTAAGTAAACTGCTGAGAAAAACTTTGAATTTGTGCATGACGTTAACAACTGAAAAAAATTTAAGGCTCATTATGGAGTCCCACCCCCCCCCCCCCCATCACCACAAAAAGCAGTAGCAGCAGCACCTCCTTCTGCATGATGTTTGAGAGGACTCAGATTCAGCTTTATTCAGTTAGTCCATTTCCTGGAAGTAACACCAATCATAATACCAGAAAAATAAAAGAACCTTCTTTGAAGCATCCACATCCCAGTCTTTACCCCACATGTGGGGTAAAGACTTCAACCAGTTGGTCCCTGCTCTACAAATAAGCCTGCACATACAGTGACGCTCCACCAGAGGTCGCTGTCCTGCACGCGGTTGCCGCTGCAGACGGCGGTGAACAGGCTGGACTCGGACTAACCCAAAGCTCTACAGATGCAGCAGAGGCTGCAGGTGTGAGTCAAGCTTCTCCACCTTCAGCCGGTAGTGCTGGAACATTCAGAATCTCCTGCAGACGGAGTGCATGCATTTCTAAAATGCAGAGATCAGACCCGCACCTCACCTTGACAAAAAACTAAAATTTCCTTTTCCTAGTGATTCTGTTTGTATACAGATATACACATTAGTATATATAGTAGGTAAGGTTTACATTGGTGTGGCTCCTCTCAGATCATATACGTTTATCAGCGGCTGTTCAACCTTTAGCACAGTCATTTCTGGTACATTCAGTACTTTTTACAAAAGTCTTAGAATTTTCTTTACAATTCATCAAAAATACAGAGAAGCAAAACTCTGGGTGCTGTGACAGTCCGCTGACCCGCAGAGGCTGTTGGGTCGGAGCTCCACCCCCCCTGCTGGAGCCCTCCTCACTGGGTGTGGACCTCCCCCTCTGGCCTCTGCATGGCCAGCTCGCCCTGGATGAAGGCGCCCTGTCCCAGTGCTGTGGAGTACGCTCTGCTGGCGAGGCTCGCTGGGGGCCCCGGGGCCGGGAAAGAGCCTGCGTGTTTCTGCGGGGGGGCCTGAGGCTGAGGTGCGGGGTGGAATTCGTCCAGGTTGTCATAGTGGGACTGCACAGGTTTACTGCTGGGTTTTGGGTGGGTGTGGTCTCTGTCCGGGTCTGGCTGGGTTTGGTTATAACGCTGGTCCTCCTGGGGGCCGTGGGACCGCTCCGCTTTGGAGCGAGCCGCCTCGTTTGTACCGTGGTGTCCACCGGTCTTTACTTTGACCTGCTGCTGGTCCGATTCTGGTCCCTCGTAACGTGGCTGCAGGTTCCTCTTGCCGGGATACTCCTGCCGGTATTTGGACCTGCCGTCTCCTCTGAGCCGGTCGTCCCGGGCCTCGACCCGGGCCTCGTGCCGGGCCTCGACCCGGGCCTCGTGCCGGCTGCTCTCCTGCTGGTGGGGAAGACTGTGACTCAGGAAGGCGGGAACAGAGTGAGAGGACTGGCATTTCTTTGGGATGCTCGACTTGGACAGCGAGTTGGACTTGTCAGCCACAGTGCTGCCGGGGCCCTGCCTGTCCGTGTCGAAGTACACCAGGACGTCGGGGTCGGACGCCATGTGTCTGCTGGCGTAGCGGCCCTCTGTGTTCTCGGCTGCAGCCAGAACGGCTTTGCCGGGGTCAGATTTACTCCGTAAATGCGTGCTGTCGTAGGGCGACATGTCTGCGGGCGTGCACAGTTGTCCCACGTTGTCGTACTGCGAGAGGACCAGACCTTTCACCTTTAGTCTGGCCCTCCCCTCTCTGCGGATGGAGTGAAATCGGAGACTTTCAGCCTCCTCTGGATCCCATGCATGGTAGGTGGAGGCTTCTTTGCTCCCATGACTGGGGGGGATGTCTCTGCTGACAAAGCTATGCTCTTTCCCCGGAGGAATAACGTAATTAGACAGGTAGTGGTACCCGGTGGTCTTTCCACCTGGCCGCCCTGGAGCGGCCCCCCCATCCCGGCCTCCGTAGGCGTGGCAGTGCCGGACTCGGATGGTGCCGTAGGGATCTATGTCGTAGTAGGGGAACTCCAGAGGGCTGGAGCCATAGCACGGACTGTAGCGATACTGGACCCGGCCGTTCTCGAAGTAGGGCTGCAGCTGAGTGACGTGGTAGTCGGTTTGGGAGGACTGTGGGGGGGGCTGCGGGTAGGGCCGGCAGGAGAACAGCGGGCGGTGGTAAAAGAACATGTCGTCGTCCGGGGGGACCTCTGTCCTGTGGATGGGTACGGAGTGAATGGTGGAGGGGGCGTGGAGGGAGTGCACCCTGCGGATGGTGGGGTAACCCTGGGTTCTGTCGTGGCTGTAACCCTGGTGTCCCGGTCCTGGAGACACGTACCCCCCCCGGGGGTTTCCTCTCAGCTTGATGGAGTGGTGGTAGGACCTGGGGCCCAGCGTGCTGTACCTGTTATCCATCCGGGTGCTGTAGGGGACCTGAGGCTCGGACCTGGACAGGCAGGGGTGGGGGGTGACGCTCTCTGGTCTGTAATGGTACGGGACGGGCTGGGGGCCCTTCAGCACAGCCCTCTGGTGGTAGTATGCCCCCCCAGCAGACTCTGTGAAGATGGGCTCTCCCTTATGGTGCAGGTAGGCTGGGGGGTGAGTGGACGACTTACGAGGAGAGAGAGGGCAGTGGGGCAGAGCTTCGCTCCCGTGGGGGGCCGGGGGGCCTTCATCCAGCCTGTGGTGGGAAACCTCACTGAGAGCGGCAGCCGCCAGCTTACTGTCCATGGTGCGCATGGGGGGGGCCGGGGGCGGGTCCTTCCGTTTGATGGAGTCTGTGGACGGCTGCACGGGCTTGATGGCCTCCCAGGGCTTTTCAGCAAGGTCAGCAGAGGTGGGGGCAATTCTGGCACTGGCTTTTGACAGATGAGGCTGGGGGAGCACATGGGGGTGGGGGTGCGTCAGTGTGGGGGGCTTCTTTTGAGCTTGGCTCTGCTGCGGAGGCAGTGACACAGCAGACTTTTTGGCTTTCTGAGGGGGGGGCTCAGGTAACTTCGGGAGGGTTTGGGGGGGGACAGGATCCTCTGGTCTAACCTGAAGTGAAGAGAGGAAGAAAACCAAACTTTAGAACAAGCTTCCAGGAAAAGTCAGTAAAGACAGAGCAGGAACATGGGAGGGGGTCATTCTGACAGAAACGGGGTCCCTGAGCTTCAGTGCAACAACAATAGCCCAGAGCGAGAGGACAGGCTCCAGCATCCCAGACTGACATTATGGGATGTTCTCCTACATCAGATGTAAACCATAGGACATCATGGTGGGGGTCTTCTGTTCAGAGACCGGCTTCAGGGGAGACATTTCTCTGAAACTGCAGACCAACAGCTGAGGATTTCCTACAAGTAAAAAGGTATTTTGAGGCAGAAATGGTTCCAATCATCTCCTTATTTGTGGAGACAACTGTCTGAAATCAAGTGGAGCATGAACATGAATGGGAACAAATAAATATTGAATGATTGAATAGCAACAACTAAATGTTTTGCAGGAACTATTGTTCATTAAATGTAATCAGCTCCTGACTGCCGCTTCAACAAAGGGTCATTCATGTTCAGTCATGTATTATTAAATGTGATGGAATTTGAATTTATCGTCTTTGAATGTGTTTTTGTTTGAAGTTGCATAACTTTGTACATTTCATAACAACACCTTCTGCTGTAAATCTTTGTCAACTAACTAAACTAAACTAAACTATTAGTTTTAAAAGTTTTACAAAAAAGATCTTCTAGTTTGATTCTTTATTTGTCCCTTCCTGAACTATTGTGGGTCACAGAAACATGGAAGCAGCAGCAGAAAGATGTTTTTGCAGCGGGAGACTGAGTGACCTGATGAACCTGGAGACGAGATCACCAATACTTTTGTAGAACTTTTAAAAATAAATAAATCCAAACTCTAAACTTCCTCCTGTCTTCCATACATTATAATGAGATCAACACAGGCAGAAATGTGAATGGATCTGCTGTGAATCAAAGTGTTGTTCACATCCGTGTGCAGTTTATTCACACAGTTACGATTTAATGGAATCAGTGATAAAGTTTTGTCCATTCATGTCATGAAAACAGACTGCATTCAGTTTTATACAGTCAACAACGCGGCTCAGGAGATATTTATAAGCCGTTAAGAACCAATCTAACATTTGAATCTGCAAAGGGTAATCTGCATTTGTCAACCTCATTTCCTATTTTGATAGTTTTTCACTCCAGGTTCATCCGGTTGAGCCAGAGAAACACGGGAAAATCTCTGTCGTTTTTTCAACGCTTCAAAAAGAATTAAAAGTCAGAAAGAAAAGACCTTCACAGTCGGCATGGATGAAGTCTGCTGTCATTGGCTACACAAAATATGTTCAACGTCAGACCTACAGGCTTCTACTGAGGCATGTGATTGGAGTTGGCAAAATAGAAAGGAGTCTGCATCAAAGTGAATTTGTTTCCATCATTTAACTTAACTTAACTCTGGTGTTTGACAGACAGAAAAGTCTATTCAAGGTTGTGGAAAATGGACAAAAGATCAAAGGAAACATCACACTCATAAATAATAAAAACAATTAGATTAAATAATTAAATAAATATCCTGTCTGGAACATTCTCATGTATAAAGTAAAACGTTTTGTTAAAAAAAAACAATGTTGTTGCATAGTGAGGAAATAAAACACTTTATGTTCTTAATTTGTTATTTATTTATTTTTTTTCGTCCTCAAAAAGTACCGATAAGAGTACCGGATCGATAAGCAGTATCGATAAGAGTAGTAGTATCGTTAAAACCTTAACGATACCCATCCCTAGTAATAACTGTCTGTCTCTCAGTAGTCTATGGGCTTCCTGCTTTAAACCAGCAAGTACTTCCTGTTTGGGAACACAGGAGGGGGGGGTTGAAACTGTCCATTCTTTTTAAATATGAATTGGTCCTGATTCTACATCATTAGGTCTGGATGGAGTTCTGAAGTTCAGAGAAAACCTCTTTACCTCAGGAATGGGCGGGGCCAACCCTGTGATGGTGGGAGTGGCTTCCAGGTCTAGTCCTGGGACGGTCTGCTGGCTCTCTGGGCTCGTCTTGGCTGGAGAGGTCAGGCTGGCTGTTGTGGACACTGCTGGGGGGTTCAAGGGGGTGAATTCAGCCTCTGGCTGGCGTTGAGGCTCGGCTGCTGGCCTGCTGGGCTTCTCTGGTTTGACTGGAAGACTTGGAGCGGGGCAGTGGAACGAAGCGGGAGCCGCCGTGCTGATGGGTGGGGGGACAGACTCCTCCTGTGGCTGCAGAGGGGACACGGGTGGGGGGGCCTCCGAGGACCGGGGCCGACTGCAGACCAGCTGAGTCGATTCAGCAGAGGCCAGGGACAACATGAGGGCAGGGTTTTTAGGAGGGGGAGGAGCTACAGGGCTGAGAGAGCAGGAGGGGGGGTCCGTGGCAGAGTCTGGAGGTAGGACTCCTATCAGGAACACAAAAACAAGACGGGATGTGCAGATGAGCAACAAGCAGACAGAGGGTTACAGTGCGTGCAGACAGCCACAGGGGGGCAGCAAACGTCCCGGTTCTGGTGAGACCGGAGAAACCGCTTTGGAGAGACGCCACAGAAACGTTTAGAAACGCATCAGAGACAGGTCTGCGTGCGTGAGTGGGGGTGTGACGTACCTCGCTGTTCCTGCCTGCTGGCGGCCGGTGCGTCCTCATCTCTGCCGTCCGCAGACTCAAAGGCCGCCAGCTTGGCCTGCAGCTCCACCTGGAAGGCTTCGCTCAGCGACGGCTCCGCCCCCCTCAGCAGCAGGCTGCCCGCCACAGGGGGCGGGTCTCTGAGCGCAGACAGATTTGAAGACGTGGAAGGTTCAGCTGGACCCCTGTCAGGCGTCTCTGAAGAGGGGGGCACTGAGAGGGGGGCAAATGAGGTCAAACTGGGGGCCTTTGAACATTTGATGGGAGAGACGGCCTGTGTGGGTTTCTCCGTGTAGGAAAAGGAGGATGTCAGCCTCCTGCTCTCCGTCTTCTCCCCTTCAGAGCGGCTGCTGAGGGGGGGCGCAGAGAGCATGTTGGAGCTGCTGATGCTGCCGGGGCTCCTCTTGGTGGGGAGGCCCTCAGCGGCAGACGAGTCGTCGGCGGGGAAGGCGAAGGAGCTGTCGGGGCCGCTGCACTGGAAGGACATGGGGTCAAAGTCCAGGGACGCCATGCCGATGTCTGGCGGGCTGAGGTCCACGTCATCGCCAGCGGAGCGCGGCGGCGAGATGAGGGCCGGCACACAGATGGGCCCGTCGTCGCTGTCCTCGGCGGCGTCCATGTGATCGTAGGAGTTGCAGTGATGCTGGCTGTCCAGCAGCTCGCCATTAAAGGACGCTGACAGGGCGTCGCTGCTGGAGCGTGGCCGGCGAGGACGAAACACCTTAGACTCGCCTGAAAAAGGGCGGGGCAAGCGGGGGGTGGGGGGGGGGGGGGGGGGGGGGCACTGCTGTTCAGAGCAAGCCTACCTTCAACGTTGTGCAGAGAACTCAGGGACTCCTCACTTTTGGCTGACCTGAGCGTCACCGTGTCTCCTCTGCCTCCTGAACACAACACAGATCAGACAGAACTTACTCAACATCCCATCATGCAACACTCACTGCAGCTTTTCTTCCAATCTGCTTCATTCTGCAGGAAGAAAAACCCCAGACCAATGAAGAATGTGAAGCTTTTTCTTTGTCGGTGAGCAAACACAAACTCCTGACTTGGTTTGCTTCTGCAGATATCTAACATGACTGAACCGTTACTGCATCCTATTTCTGGCTCGTCTCTTTGGTCGTGAAGATCCAGCTTCTGCTGATCAGACGGAGAACATACGAACCTGGTGGATCTCCATCCTTCTGTCTATGATCTCCTTGTTTGTGGACGTGGGGGCAGCAGTCTCAGTAAGGAAGTCCAGGTCTTCTGGACATGTGTCCAGCCAGACTCATTGTCTATATATGGGAATATATATTTGTTCCCGAAGGCCTTTTGCTCCAAAATGTCATCGGAAATAAGATCAGAAACTCGTGCGTTTACTTTGTCTGTTCTTTCTCTCCAAGCAAAAACTTTCTTTTGCTGATGATGCAGCCGTATTTCTTTTAGATGGACGTATAATCTTCATACGCCGTCATAAAAATCTCTGATTCCGTCTCACTTAACTATAAAGCTCTTTTTTTTTCTCCACGTGTTTCCATGGTGACTCTGGAAATCAGCGATCCATTGAAAAAGCCTTCTTGTCCTCACTGTGCACGTGCGTGCACAGACATCCACAGAGTGAGCAGGTTTAGTGTTACTTAACTGAGAGTTCAAGGTTAACGTCCGGGTAAGTTAACCTTGCTTTCTGGAAGCCCCCTCTGTCCCTCAAATTAAAATGTTTGTAGAGAAAAGAGGCTACTGCCCCACAGTTAGGATGATGCCATCTTCCACCCAAACTTGAGCAGAGCTAACTCTCTGCAGAGGCACTGACTCCCGTCTCCGCTGAAGAAGGTTGTGTTGCAGCCAGGACTCACCTGCCAGCGCCATGGCCTTCAGCTCGTTGGGCTCACTGGGGTTGCGCTGCAGTTTGCGCTTTGACATGGAGGAGGACTTGCCCAGGTTGAAGAAGGAGCGCCAGCTCCCCACAGGAGACTTCTTGGATTTGACAGGAGGCCTTTTCCTTTGAACACAAAGCAGCTTTTTGAACCGGTCTGCTGGAAAGTCAAGATTCAACAGAAAAGTTCTCCGTTTTTGGGTCAAAAATAAAACACAGGTGAAACTCTGCAGGCTAAAACTCCAGCATGGGGGGGCGGGGAGCATCCAGCCCGATGCAGCAGGGGGGTCTGTGAACACACCCAAGTGCTTTCCACACAAAACCGGGCTGGAAGAAGCTGAAGGACCAACCTCTCCGTGGGGAACTCGATGACGGTGTGAAACTTGCCCTGCAGGGCAGCAGGACCCTCCCCCACCTCGATGTACTTGCTGTCTTCGGTGACGGGGGAGTTGATCTGAGCCTGGGTCCTGGCCTGGGCCTCCTCCAGGCTCAGCAGCTTGGTGGAGGGAGACGACACCAGCAGCGACTTGGGCCGGGACAGAGAGTTGTGACCTGGAGGGAGGGTGGAGCTGGTGAAGGTGGAGCTCACATGGATGGAGGGGTGCAGCAGGACCCCGCCCCCCCCGTACCTGTGCCTTCTCTGATCAGAGAGCTGAGCTTTGTGCTGAAGAGCACATCCACGTGGTTGAGGATGAACTCCACCACCACAGACTGGATCCGGACCTCCATGAAGGCGGCCGTGCCACTGAAGCAGGCAGACTCGATCTGTTTGGACCTGAGACAGAAACCAGAGGATGACCCCCCCTCGTCTGAAACCATGCTATGTTTGGAACAGGAAAACGCCTCACCTCAGGAGGTTGGGCGCCCAGACGATGGCCAGGTTCTTGGTGTGCATGTTTGTGATGTAGCTGAAGGCTGCCAAGTGGGACAGGTGTCTCATCAGGAACTCCAGAGTCCTGAGAACCAGAAGGGAAGAAGGATTCACAGAGCAGCCGCCACTCCTACCTGTGCAGTCAACCGACGCTGCATCACACAACCTGTGCTGGCTGACTGTAAATATCAAGACATGTTGGAATTCCTGCCTGAAGCTTAACCCTATTTGTTACTTTCAAATGACCATTTGCACACCGGGAAGCTTGTGACATCACAACCACGGAGGCTGGGCTCATCTTCCAACACCCAGTGAATGAATTAAAGGGCCTAGAATCATGTTTTTGAGCTCAGAAGTGTATTTTAATGTTCATTCCTCACTAGAAACAACCTCAAAGTGGTATTCTGATCCATTCACATATTTCTGAGTGTAAAGACAGTCTGTGCCGTCAGCCCTGCCTAACACACACACACACACACACACACACACACACACACACACACACACATCCGTGGTGAGCACGGTGTCTGGATTGCTTTTAAATTCGGGGCAGTAGACAGTGCTGCGCTGGTTTTAGTAGTTTAGGGTGGGAATTCGGACACAGCTGAAGTGTCTCGGTAAAATTGGCACATATTGAGGATTTTTTAGAACATTTTTGAAAACTTTAGGCAAACGTCTATCATCATTTTGCAAATAGCTTTTGCATTTTCAGCAAATCCTGTCTGGACTTAAAGGAAATTGCTTCAGCATCTTCAGCGACCACATTATAGCAGATAATGGAACTTTTTTGTTTTCTTGAGGTTCCAGCTGCTTTGACATCAACTAACTCCTGCCGTGCTGTTTGGGGAGGATTTCTCTCTGTTCAGGTGACAGGTTGATTGGGGAGTCTAACTGATCTGTGTGAACCAGAACTCTGCATGGTTACCGGACGATCAAATTCTTATTTCCCTCAATGGAATGCAAATGAACGTACATCCATTCTTTAAAGTGGATTTCTGGATTTTCTATGTCTGTTCAGATGAACCTACCATCAGGATGACAGACCGCCACTCCATTTTATTCCATCAAATACTTATGTTCTTCCCTGCAGGAAGACATTTGATCACATGGTCCTCTGGGTTCTGCTTCCTGAGCAGATCTCAGCAGAAACATGATCAGGATGGTTCTGCTCAGAGGGTCTGCAGGGACCAAGCCCCTCTCACACCCTTCAATCATTTCTTTCTGTGCACGTCAAAGTCTACATTTCCCAGAATCCAACACACGCAGCGGCAGTGCCCTTGCACTGACCTGTAATGAGGGGGGGGGAGCTGCTGGATGACATCATGGATTTTGATGAGCCTCTCCTCGTCTGTTGCCGCGGACACCGCCTCCTGTCCCATGAAAACAAACACAGACGGATCAAGACTGAATCAGAACGAAGCCCGCTGCTGCACTGAGGTTCCAGCCATTAGGCCCCGCCTCCTTCCTGCTGCCTTAGCAACCAGGAAACATTTACTGCACCCTCAGGGACGTCCGTGCACGGAGGCTTTTCTCCGGGCTGCAGAGCAACTGGCGGGTCGGTTCTAACAGAGCTGTGAGAGAGTTGATCATTTACAGGAAATATGATGAAGAGGATGATGAGGCTTAGGGTAAATGTGGGGCATCTCCACTAAAAAGCGAGCTGCAGGATGCATGAGCACATGAAAACACTAGGTGTGGAGGAGCAAAAGCTTCACCTACAGAGAATTTCTCATAGAGCTGGTAGGTGAGGAGGGGGTTTGGCAGCTCTCTGAAGTACAGCTTACACAGGGAGCCCACACAGTGGATGTCCTGGATGTACACGTCTTTGGTCAGGTCGGGGATCTGCTCCGAGTCGAACTCGTGCCTGACGGAGGAGAGCGGGCAGAGCCACCATTAAACACTTCTCAGCGTGTGGCGCTGCATTTGACACAAAGACCACGCTTCTTCCTCAGAGCAAAGTTTCAAAGACAAAAGTCTGGGATCTGGAATAACACCAACATGATTTGCAGTCAAATGACATCATTACACATTGACTCCACATTTCACCGCCTGCAGCCTCAATATGGTAAATGTTTAACAACTAAACTGTGTTCGCAGAACAAACAATCATTCTGTAGTTCCAGGTTCTGGTGGGATCAGGTCTTCCTCTGCTGGACCCGAGTCTGCTAAGGCGTCCTCACCGCAGCTTCTGGATGTTTGAGGCGATCCCAGACAGGCGGTAGATGCCGTCCACCACGCCGTGCTTCTCGATGAACTCCGTGCAGCTCTTGAGGACCTGGGGCACTGCCGAAGGAAAACACAAGCGGGTCAGAAGCATTTCAGGAGGAACGTGTGCGTCAGAGCTGGAGGGGGGGCGGCACTGACTGTCACCACAGAAACACGTCTACCTGCTTTAACGTTCAGCAGAAATAAGGAGAAGCCGCAGAAACGGGTTCAACTCTGGTTCTAAAGGGTTCCTCTCTTTCCTGTTCTACAAACACTTTCAAAGAGAACGATGGAGTTTAAAACTTTGTTTTATTTGAAAAATAAAGCAGGTCCTCTTTGTGCTGCAGTTTTCATCATGTCTAGAGAGGAAATAGAAATGAGTCGACTCGTTCCAAACGGAGCAGACAGGAATCTGAGCGTCTCTACTGCAGGCAGATCACCTGAGCTGCTGCTGTCAGAAACCATGAGGAACACCTGGACGCTGAGGAAGGAGGACATTTCTGAGGACACAGAGAGTCCTATAACACTCCAGAGTCCATCAGACTCACGAGAACATGGGTAGAACATGCAAACATCGTCTCTGTTCTCCAGAGGGACATGTTGTCCTGCTGAGAAGGGGGGGGGGCATCACGGACTCACCATCGTGTCCCGAGTTCAGGAGGTGCTCTCCCAGGTCGCAGCCGAACACCCTCTCCCTGAGGATGCCCCTCTGCTTCAGCTTCTGCTTGGAGGGCCTGGACTTCATGAAGGAGCGCAAGAAGGTGATCAGCTTCCCGTGTTTTTTGGATACTGGGGGGGGGCAGAAGGAGTAGATATGTCAGAGTTGTCAAAGATCCATCTCTGTCTGCAATTAAGGTCCAGAGAAGCTGATCCAGCTGAACTCTGCAAAGTCCTGCTCTGTGCACTGAAACGTCCAACAGCAACCCCCCCCCCCCGACCTTCGGTGACCCCTGTGGGCTCAGAGCCCTTACAGACGGCGGCAGCAGCTTCTCTCTGCACGAGGACCAATCCCCAGCTTGAGCGGAAGGCCTGTGGCTCACAGACCGTCATACTTCCTGCACTTCCTTCAGAGGAACACGTGACCCTGAAGCTGCAGGACGTCCAGCCATCAGAGACATGGCTCAGTGATGAGGGACACCATGAGAGTCCCAGCAAGCTGACTTTTTAGTGATTTAAACTTCAGTCATTTGACGGGAGCCAGGAGGCCTGATCATGAGTAGTTTCTTCAACGCCGTAAATGTTTTCCTTTGAATTCAGGGAGAAGAAACCTGCAGCTGCTGCTCCACCCACTGTAGGGGCATCAGTGTCCCAACAGCCCCCCAGGCGCTGGACACGTCTGCACAGCTGGGAGGAGGTACAGGAGCACCTGGGCTAACTGTTGGAAACCGTCTCTACAAAATAAAAGCTTGTACAAAAGTCATCCAAAACTACATTCTAGCAGGTGAAAACTCTTCAACTGGACTTCCTCGGTGCGTTCAAGTGCACCTCTGATAACACGTGTTCTGGACCTGTCAGGATGAATTGATATCAATAAGAGCCTCCACATCCAGACTTTCTTCAGCTCAGCCGCTGGAGGACAGAGACCTTCAGCCAAGACGAAGCTCGCTGTTGAACTTCCTGTTTCAGCCATGATGCCGACAACAGCTTTGTCAGGTAGTGAGGTCAGCTGGGAGGCGTTTGTGTTTGCAGATCATTTACCTGCTGCTTTGCAGTCAGTGAGCATTTATGACGGCTGGGAGGGAGGGAGTGGAGTGTGACCGACTTTCAGTCACTCTGAGTCCCACCCCAACCATCTGTTTTCAAAGCGTTCTCTGTCTTTGGACTATGATTAAAACGATTTTAGCCAGAATCCAAAAACCTGCCGTTTTCTAGGACATAGTTTCTGCAGAGCGGCAGGAGTTCATGGGAAATTCACCTCTGGGTTGTGGGCAGAACTGTTGGTGTGGAGCAACCCCACTTTCCATCAACCCTAACTGAGAGCTCTCTGTTTACATTCTCTCCTACTAGCTTCCAGCCCCTCACGCCCAGAACCTAACATTAGCAGTGCATCAATAATGTTGAGGAATGTTGCAGTTATCCAGTCGTCCAGTTCTGATCCAGATTCCAGCTCAGACCAGGAAAACAAAGACCTTCATGGATCTGTTTGTCCGACAGTCCATGATCAGAATGGAGCAGAGCAGAGACACCAGCATATTTTCTCACAAAAAGTATTTTTCCAAATGTTTTCATCTGCTCCTGATTCCAAACGATTCAAAAAGAAAACGTTCAGAAAACCAATTTAATTTTCTACATATACTTTACAATATGACATATTTTCAGTTTCATAATTTTTTCTTATGTATATAATTCCACATGTGTTAATTCATAGTTTTGATGCCTTCAGTGTGAATCTACACTTTTCATAGTCATGAAAATAAAGAAAAGTGTATATATATATATATATATATATATATATATATATATATATATATTATATATATATATATATATATATATCTATCTTGGAAGTGAGTCTTTAAAGCAGCAAAATCCCAGCTGAACTGAAGGGGACGCAGATATTCAAATCTGTTAAACAAACAGTGGCTTTGAGTTTGGAGGCATCTTCCCTGCTCTGGATGTTAGACACTGGCTGACACCACTGCAGCTCCCCCAGTG
This sequence comes from Oryzias sinensis, assembly GCA_037389245.1. Lineage (NCBI taxonomy): Eukaryota > Metazoa > Chordata > Actinopteri > Beloniformes > Adrianichthyidae > Oryzias > Oryzias sinensis. Next base: position 28,899,561 of record CM074497.1, read on the forward strand.
GGAAAACAGCAGAGCAGTGAGGAGCCGTCATGGCCCCCGCCTGCACAGAGGCTGCAGACTGAGCTCCGCCATGGCCCCCGGGCTGCGCAGAGGCTGCAGACGCGCTGGCCATGGCCTCGGGCTGCACAGAGGCTGCAGACGGAGCCGTCATGGCCCCCGCCTGCACAGAGGGGCTGCAGACGGAGCCGTCATGGCCCCCGCCTGCACAGAGGGGCTGCAGACGCAGCCGCCATGTCACTGCAGAGGGGCGTGCAGACGCGCGCCATGGCTCCCGCCACAGAGGGGCTGCATCTGTAAACGAGGGAGGCCACGGCCTTCAATGCATGCTGCACAACACCAGCTAGCTACAGGTTCTGCTGGTTCTGGCGATCCTACACCAATCCAGATGTTCATTCCTGCAGCTCCCACTGTCATGAGACTCCATCTATGGGCAAGCGGTGAGACCTGCGACAGGTGAGGGCCAGGTTCTGAGGGTCTCCTGCATTTCAGGATGAAGGCTCTCTGACCTCTACGGCTTATTCTTCCAACACTAACTTACACGTAAACGACCCTCACCAGAGAAGGTGATTTCTTGAATTAAACTTACTCTTAGCCAAAGCAGCTGCAGTAATGATAGCGTTGTTGTGTCACAGTGCGTCTCTGCAGCATCAGCAGACAGACAGCAGCTCGTGAAGAGATCCGGGAAAAGTCCTGAAGCTCCCAGCGCCGCTGCTCACTGACTTCCACCTGTTCCGGTGGTCCTGTTCCTGCTGTCACGCTTCCACCGGGAGCAGCACGCTCTCAGAGATGAGTAATATTCAGAGAAAGAAAGGGCTTCCACCACCATAGCCAGATCCCACAGACAATGTTCACCCACGGAGGAGCACAGCTTCCCTGCCGGCCGCCACCCAAATCCAGATGCCACCAGGCGGCGGCTGCCCTTCCGTGTTTCGGTGAGGACTGGCGCCTGAGCAAGGAGCTCAGACTCGACTGTCTTCGTCACAGCTCGGCTCCGCTCGAGACCTGCGTCACCGCCTGGCTACCACGGTGCTCAATGAACAGTCGCCGCGATGATGACCACACCTGCAAACTGACCAAACCGTCTTAAAGCTTTAATGTTTGAATGAACAAACAAACAGATTTATTCCCGACGCTCCGTTCACGAATCCTGGTAAACCAAAACCTCAACTGTTGACTCTGTAAAACACAACGTCCTCACTGCAATTTAAGTGCAGGCAACAGATTGTCTCTGATACCTTTAACCGAGAGAAGACCTTTTGAACACGCACGTGCTGCAAAGCGCGCGCACACGTACACCCAGCATTCAATGCTTCCTTTGAAGGAACATTCAGACTAAATAAACTTGTCTAGAGCCAGAAGACTTCGTTTTCAGATCAGGTACAGGTCAGATTTCTGCCTTATGTAATGTTTACATTACTGCTGCATTAATGTTACAGAATGGCGTTTGTTTTATATCTTAAGAACTTCTCTGAACTATTAGCTAAAAACTGCTTCTCTAAACGTAGAAGACACAGAAGTTATAATAAAAAGTCAAACTTTCCAAAGATGTTGTTGTTCTGCTTTGTATTAGAGTTCTAGAGCGCAAGGGCAGTGAGGAAGGAACTTCACATGTCACGCCCATCACCCACACGCTGTGCTTTCTCTGGAACGGCTTGATTCAGTTCTTCAGACCAAACCGACGACAGAAGGACAGAAAGAAAGCAGGAAGCGTTCAATTCCTGACCTGATGACTTCTTCCAAGAGGCTATTGTTCATACAACATTTAACAAGATATTTAACAATTTCATTTTAACTGGGAGCTGAACGTTATCAATAATGAATGCGTGCTGTTTCAGATAGTTAAACGGTGGAAACCACACCATGTAATCCAGAGACTACATGCCGTTTCAACAGAACCAGTATACATGCAGATCTGACAGCATAAAGTGAGGGAAACCAGCAGAACAGGCAGCAGCAGCAGCAAGGCGCCGTCACCAAACAGAGGATGGAAGTAGCTCCAGGTTCCAGTTTCCCCAGCATCCTCTCTCTCAGTGTTTCTACATGTCAGATGGACTGGATCAGTGAGGTTCTGATTTCAGCTTCAGCAGATTGGCACGTTGACAGTTTAAAACTGAAGAATCAACACTAACTACAGTTCCAGAAAAGGAGCCAAAAACTCAAAGGTTGAGTGTGATTTCAAATGTACGGATTTAGCACACGCCTTTGCCTTAGACTTTGGGGTTTTTTCAGCTTTTGTTCTAGTGGATGAGCAGTGAAACGTCTTCCAGACCAGCAGCTGAAGAGCCAGCAGGACATTTCTGTCCTCTGTGCTCACAGCTGCTCAGACCTCCTGAACATCACCAGCAGCTGCCTGAGCTGCACTCATCCCGTTTAATGTCCAAACACACAAGGCAGCATGACCCCCTGAGACTCAACCTGACACAGTCTCACAAAAATCCTTTGTGAGATACCGCTCTTTAACCAGAGCAGGCATCCCTTCATTCACGGAGGCTTTTACCAGATGTCTGCTTCAGTTCAGCTGGACTTCAGCAGATCTGCATCCAGCAGAGGTTAGCGGGAGAAGAATGGATCTGGCAGAGCCAGGACAATTTCCAGCACTGTGTGGCTTCCTGCAGGAATTTGCTCTTTCAGTCGCCATGGAGAAGCAGACGGAGGCTCAAGCTCCTGCAGGACAAAGTTCGGCGCTCTGCAGATGGGTTTACAGGCCCCTCCGCTTGTAAAAGGATGAAATTAAACTGGCAATGGCGGGTCCTGCACCACAGCGCCTCTGCAGCCACGCTTTTCAGCCTGCCAAACAGACCTAAACAAAAGCTGCTTCTACAGTCAGCCATGAACAGAGCCCTGCTGCAGGAACTAGCTCTGCACAGTTCCTCTGCAGAGCTTCAGCTGGCCAAGAGGACCAGCCAACGCCAGGATGGGGGCTAGCTGTGTGCACCATCAACAAGCCTGAACCTCTTTAAAGACCCATTCCCATGAAAATGCTGTTTAATTAGTTCGATACTTCATGATGAACTCTGCCACTGAGGTCCTGAAAACCACACATGAAACAAAGACATAATCCTCTAATTAAAGAGCACTGGGAACGCTTTGAAAAGAGATCAAAAGATGACTGGAGTGGGATTTGAAGGTTTTAGGATCAACAAATGCAGCACAGATACGTTACAACTGCTTCCTGGCGTCACAAAACACAGCAGAACGCAGGCTTGCTCAATGTTAAAGTCACACGGAGCAACGAGTGTTAATCCACCACAGAGAGGAAACACGCAGAGGGGGCCAGTGTCCGGAGGGCCGAATGCACTGCGCGATCCTCTGCAGAGTGGGAGGAAGAGGCCAGAGGTCAGACAGAGAGGAGAAAAAGGGGGACAGCAGAAGGCTTTTGTCTACCTGAACTCAGGTTGTAGGAGCATGGATCGCCACCCATGAACTGTCCTGCATGACACTCTCCATCTCCAGGTCTGCATGCAGGGACAGACGGAGCAGGACATGGAGGATGATGATGATGATGGATGGAGGAAGAAGAGCAGGTCAGTTTACAGGAACACAGTAATGTGGGACTAACAGGTATATTTAGGAGGTTTTCAGTCAAAGGTGTAAAATGTTTTCTGATAAAAAGTAACTTTCTGTTTTTCAAATGAAACATTTTCCTGCATGAAGCTGAAGTGACAGAAACGCAATGGCGAAAGCAGATTACTCATGCTGCCCTCAACCTACAGTGAGACGGAGGGACATGAAATGTGTGTGTGTGCAGGTGTGAGCGTGATAGCCGACGCTGAGGTGTGAATACCAACACGCACAGGGGGGGAAGAGGCTCCAGGAAGCAGGCTGCAGGCCCGGGCAGGGGGCGCTTGAGGCAGATGGGTTACACAGAAACAAATGAGTCAATCACATGCAGAGATTACACAACATCACAGTGCAGTCACACACAGCATGCAACATGCCCTCCCACTTCTCACACACGCAGCCAGACAGCATGTGGAGTGGGGGCATCATACTGCAAAGCACACTCAGCAGGGGAGAGAAGAGCGAGTGATGATGCTTGGAGGAAGAGGAGGATGAAGACGACCACATGTGGGCTCATCTTTAACTACAGCAGCTGTGTGTGTGAGGGGGGGGGCTGATGTCAGACCATCAGATGATTTGAGTCGGCGTGAGCTGGGGGGCGTGTCCGAGCAGCAGGCTCCTAAAAGTGGTGCACATTTGCTGTGCTGACTGGCTCCTACGGACCGTCAACGGCTGAGCGAGGAAAGGAGGCACCAAGAGAGAGAGAGCAGGGGGGCAGTAACTGATGAGGGACGCAGCCTGGAGAGGGAGGAGGGGGGCAGGACAGATTCACGTCTGCCCCATCCTCAGTCCTGCAAGCCGTTGAGCAAGGCCCTTCAGGCTAGAGCACTCCAGGAGCAGCTGACCCAAAGCTGCAGCTGACCCAAAGCCGCGAACCAACAGGTTCTGAAGGTGACCCAAACGGTCAGGTGGTTCTGGGAGGGACAGGAAGTGCGGGACACGGCCGCGCTTTTCCGGACAGGAACGCCACGCCCTCTCTGAGTACAGCGAGACTACAAAGCCTGCAGCCAACCAAATCTCAGGGCGTGCGTCCGTCTGTCCATGTTCCTTTGTGAAGCACAGGCCTCGTCAGAACAATCTGGATCCAAACATTAACATGCTAAATGTTGAGCCGGGCCCGGGGGCAATCGGGTCCTCAGAGAGAGTGACAGCTCTACACACACAAACACACACAGTCTGCCAGAGACAGAGCTGTGGCCGGGTCAGGCGCCACGCCCGGCTTGGCCCCAGCAGACAAAGACGGCAGTACCTGCTTTGAACGGGCGTTGGTCATGGACTGTGGCACTTTGTCGTTGATGACCTCCACACACTCGCTGGGGAAGAAGCCCACCTGGAGAGGAAGAGTCAACGCTGATGAGCCACTCAAGTCAAGTCTTTCCTTTGGAGCATTTCTTTGATCTGTGTGCACCTGAGAATGGGTTTCTAACCTCACCTCAGTTTTTTCTCTTATCAGTAAAACAAATAAAAGTTTATAATTTGACACCCAAAGAAGGAAAATCCATTGGTTGTAAAGCAGAGAGGCGGTGTGTGATCACTCCGAAGCTATGTTTGTCCCTCTCCACCACGTGGTGTCTTCCTTTGGGGCATGTCAACTACAGATGACGATGTTCCAACCTGCAACAAGTGGCAGAGAGAATGGGTCTACAGAGAGGAGACGGACCTGTGGGCAAGTGGCCCTGTGCTGCAGTGTCCTTCATAGACAGGCTTGATCACTTCTCAAAGGAGAGCCTGGCTCTGAGGCCCGAGTCACAGAGCGCTTTAATGACGGAGCAGCAGCGTATGGCCGGCACGCTTTTGGATGGAAGACCTCATGAACCAACAGGATTCTGGTTGTCAACCCAAAGTGTGCAACACACAAACACACACACACACACAGCAGGAACAACAGTAATTCATCCTCATGGATTCCAAAGACAGAAGTGACCATTTCCAGACGGTAAACTAAACTGACGCATTTAAAGCTCCAATAAGTTTGTTTTCTTCAAACTCGCTGCGCAAAAGAATCAATGTGATACAAACCAAAATAAAGTCCTCGCAGATGTAAAGTGAACACCTTTACTCTCCATCCAGGTGAGGGTCATTCACAGTTGATCTTGTTGTCAGCGATGGTCGAGAGGCGTGAGAGGTAAGCCAGCAGCATCTGGGAAACTTCCTGAGATGAAGAAAGCAGCAGTTAGAACAGAGACTGTCCGTCTGAGACTGCAGACGGGCTTCCTGTGTTTCTGCCTCATGGGTCTGAAGCAGCTGAACACACAGGCCGGAGGAAGACATCAAGTTTCTTGAAGCTCAAGACACATTTCCACAAGTTGATTATATTCAGACAAAAGCAGATCCATTTCCTCTCAGTGCAGCTGTTTTAGTATTGCAGTTCATTTTCCCATCAATGAATCCACTAGTCACAACATGGTTCACGTCCTCTGCAGCCATGACTTCATGCTCCAAACACCTCTGATGTCTGTTTTAAACTCTCTTTTCTGCAAATAACTTTAGGATGAGTCGCTTTTACAGCTTTTCAGAGTGAGAGGGGGAGAGGGTGAGAGGGGGAGAGGATGAGGGGGGAGAGGGTGAGAGGGAGAGAGGGTGAGAGGGAGAGAGGGTGAGGGGGTGAGAGGGGGAGGCCCTCCCATGAAATAAATGGAGTTCCTCCAGGGGATTCGGTCTGTCTGCAAACAAGTTTCCGAGCTTTGGGCTCGGCCTTCAGCGGCCCGCCTCCTTCAGCTGCTAAGCCGTCAGATGTTTGAGATCTTCAACATTTTGGCAGTTTAAAGTTGCACCAGGGGGGGGGGGGGGGGGGCTTTCCACCTGGGCTGCGACCAAAGATTCAGTTTTCCCAGCGTTGACTGAACAGGTCTATTGAAAACGGAGGAAACACATCTTTCCAGTGAGGAGGAAGCTGAGAAAGGCGGCTGCGAGCCTCGCCATGCGGCCTTGCCTCTGGCAGGTCGGTCAGACTGTCCAGGCGGGGCAGCTCAGGCAGCTGCGAGAAGCGCCGGTCATAGATGCACAGATGCAAGTGCTTGTCCAGGACACGGAAATCCTCATAGCTGCGCTTCACCATCCAGCTGCGGCCCTGCAGAGCACAGACAAGAAGGCAGCCAGTGAGCAGAAAGAACCACAAACACGTCTGTCCACGTTAAACACACATGAAGGTTTTCAGGTGGAACGTTCCAGTGAGAGCTACAGCTTGTTCTTTTTCAGCCATCTTTAATGCAGTTCTTCTACCTGACCATCTTCAGAGGACAGTCTGCGCCTGGGTCAGGCCGCCTAAAGCTGACCCAGACTCATCCTTCCTCAGCGCTGAGCAGTGCTGTGACGGTACAGGTTCTGCTCCATCAGTGCGGTTCCACCATCATCTGTGGGGAAGCCTGCCCCATTTTCAGAAGGGCCTGCTGGACACCCTCTGAAGAGGGTTGGCTGCTGGGAGTGAGGTGAGGAGGGTCGGGCTGAAGGAAACCCCCAGCAGACCTCAGACAGCTACATTTCTGCAACATTTCATCCATTTTCTGGTTGTTGCTGCTGCAGACAGTCGTCTTCTCCCAGCTCACCTGGAATCACCATCACAGCCAACGTCAAATAGAATCTAGCAGAACCCTGACATCTGGCTTTGAGTGTGGAAAGTTAGTCACATAAACAGGTTGATCTGCGTCTCCACAGATAAATGTAGTGATGAAAAAGTTCCAAGCGTTTTTCTCCACTAAAGAAAAGTCAAAACCACACAAAGATGAAGTGTTGGAGGAAAGGTCTGCTGCTCTGATCCGTCTGAACCGAGTCCAGGACCCGTTCTGAGACCGCTGCGCTCCTTACAGCGCCGCTTCTAAAGTGCTGACCCACTTTCCGTTTCCCCGCCTTTCTGGGTTTGTGGCGTTCAGCACAGCGTCCAGCGTTAGAGATCAGCCACGTGGTTTTTCCACACGGCTGTGGAAGGAGCCCCGCCGTTTCCAAGGACGTGGCTGCAGACCTGCATGGAGCGAAATGTGTTTGTGGAAAAGAGCCACTGGGATCAGAACGGGCCGTTCAGGATGAAGCTGCAGAGCAGCGGGTGGGGAGGGAAGCCCGCTGCAGCCGGAGGAAACGCATCCCTCTGAAGTCTGGGTTTGGCTTCAATCACAACAGATGAACAGAATGTTGCAGTTCGTCTTCTCAGCAGAACCATCAAGGTTTAAAAGTGTTGCTTTACTGGGGCAGTCCTGACAAACACAGCACCTCCCAGCTTTCTTCCATTCAAACCAAGTCAAAATGGGGACCGGACCACCCTAAAGGGGCTGCTAACTGCTGATGTGGAAGATTCCTGGAACACCTGACTGCTTGGAAACCCAACAGAAGCGAGCGCTGGAACCTTCGGCAGTCTTACCTGGCAGTAAATGTGCACCAGGTACACCAGCTCTTTGGAGTCGTGGCCATTCCTGGTCACCTCACACTGCTCGTCTCCCAGTGAGAGCTGAGGAGAGAGGAGAAACGTGCAAACCTTCAAACAACCTTTGCATTCTGCATTTGTCTTAGAAACCAGTGAGAGTAAAATGAGAAGAAGCAAGGCTCCACAGAAATCTGAGGTGCAGTGTGTAGTCACTGGAGGGGAACGAGCTGAGTGTTAGGAGAAGCACCGTGTTTGTCGGTGTGGTCGCTGAGTGAGCCGCCTGTCAGAAGACATTTAGGAGCCGGGCCTGTGAGTGGAGCTGTGACGGTGTGGGATTTTTGATCACCGCGGTGATTAACCAGTAGGGGGCGCGGTGACCCCCGACGCAGGAGGCCTCCCAGCCTACAGGAGGGGTAGCTTCTGTGCCTGTCGCCCCCCCACCCGCATGTGCCACATTTGACCTCACTCCCTCTCTGCCACAGGCCAGAAGGTCAGCAGTCATTACTGACTACCCTGAGAGGGGGGGGGGCTGCCTGGCACTTACAAACACACCAATGATCAAGTAAAGAAAGAACAGCCTCAATAATCCAACACAAGCATTACTACTGCAGACAGACCAAGTGAACTCCCACAATGCACCTGAAACCACTGAAAGCCTGCTAGGTCATTACAGAACACCCCTTTAGTCGTATCTGTAAACAGACAGACGCTGCATGAAAAAGTGTGGGAAGCGCCGATGTAACATGTTCCAGTTGAGTGGCGCTGTGAGGTCAGATGTTACCTTCTGTAACCTTCCATCTTTGGAGGAAACGTGCAGTGAGGCCGACAGCATGTGGTCATGTGATCAGTGCCACCTCCCCGAAACCACGCCTCCTCGATTGTTTCTACTCAAAAACCAAACTGTGAGCTGTGAGGATGGATGATGGGAAGAGAAGCAAAAGGACCAGATACACATGGAGGAAACATCCCTGAGAATTCTTCAGAAATCCCCACTGTGTCTCCTCCCTCTGACCCCACAGACATCAGCAGCAGCAGGACCCCAGAAACCGATGGAAAGAAACATCACTGAGAATTCTTCAGAAATCCCATGCTTCATAGGTTGATAGATTACTAAGTGTGAATGTGAGTGTGATTGTGGCCCTGCCACAGACCGGTGACCTGTCCAGGATGTCCTCTGCCTTCTTCCACGACTAGCTGGGATAGGCTCCAGCAGCCCCGTGACCCCGAAAGGGACAAAACAGGTTTAGAAGATAAATGAAGAAAAGCCCAACTTCAATCCAGCATAAACCTTTTCTAATGCTTTAGGGAAGCATCTGCAGCAGCCACAGCCTCAAACATCTGCGGCAGCCTCCAACATCTGCAGCAGCCTCAAACATCTGCGGCAGCTGCAACCTACAACATCTGCGGCAGCTGCAGCCTCAAACGTCTGCGGAAGCTGCAGCCTCAAACGTCTGCAGCAGCTGCAGCCTCAAACGTCTGCAGCAGCTGCAGCCTCAAACGTCTGCAGCAGCTGCAGCCTCAAACGTCTGCAGCAGCTGCAGCCTCAAACGTCTGCAGCAGCTGCAGCCTCAAACATCTGCAGCAGCTGCAGCCTCAAACATACTTACAGGCTCTGCTCCACACTAAGCCCGCCTCCATGCCGGCCAGCCTCAGTCCTGCTCCAGCAGCGTCCTTTCTCCACCCAGCCCCGCTCAGCCTGCTCCCTCAACTCGAAATGTGAGGAGTCTTCTCTGGAGGGAGGGAGCAAGAAGAGGAAGAGGAGCAGCTCCAGATGCCAAGTGAAGGATTCCTCAGTGGGACGGCTCTCTTCTTCATTTCTTCTTCTGCTCCATCCCTCAGTAAAGTCCACTCTGAGCCGCTCAGCCTCTTTTCTCCTGAGCACCAGAACGTGACAGCAGAGGAAAAACAACCAGGAAGGACAGAAATGGAGACCAGACTTTTCCTTCAAGGTCTGTTCTCCTGGTGTCCTCCTGCGCTCCTCCTCTGTCTGTCAGGCTGGAAACCCCTCCCCCCTCTCCTCCTCCTCTCTCTGATTGGTGCATCCCGGACAAAGAAAGATGGAGGGAGCGAGCCGCCGAATAGAAGCAGAGAAAGGGGAGACAAAAGAAAGGGGGCTCCTCCCTTCCACATGTGCAGCCCCCTAAACTGCTCCCACAACCCCACCCCCACCCCATCTGACCACAGAAACATGTGAGCCAGACTGAAGACATGGAGAGAAGCTGAAGAGGGGAGGGGCTACGGACAGGAGACCACACCCACACACATATACACACATGAACACACACAGACACAAACACATGAACATATTCACAAACACTAAAATATGGGCTCCTCCCAAACACACACACATGCATCCACAAATACACATGTGCACACACACACTTCCACACAGCAGTCAAATCCCACATGGACTAAACAAGCAGACGTTCCACTGACCGCTGAACACTGTCCAGGGTTTACCGTGGAAAAAGCAGCTGACACCCCCCCAGAGTTCAGTTAAGGACAGTGAGAGTCCAGACACAGAGCCTACAAGACTACTTACAAAAATAAAATATAATCTGGTGATGACCCAGTTCAGGCAACAGCCCGGCAGATGACTATGAGGGGAAAGAGTCAGAGGATATTTCAGCCCAGACCAGTACCAGCCGTTGGCAGTGGTACTAGCCAGCTGTGGGCCAGCCCATTGAAACGCCCCCCCCCCCTGCAGACCGGGACACTGTCGAGAGAAGGTTTGTTGGGAGCTACAGCTCAAGCCCCGGTCCAACTGAAGGAAAGGTGGGTCCACAGAGTTTCGGCAAAGAAATGCCCAATCAGAACGGCCCGATCAGGACGGCCCGATCAGAACGGCCTGATTGGCACAGTCCAATCAGAACATTTAATAAGCACAACTTCCCTCCAAAACCCTTGGAGCCACCAAACAGCTGGTGGCAGAAAAACATGGTTGTGCAGATATGCAGCTCGATCTTTGCATCTTCATTCTTGTTCACACTGATAGGATTTTGGAAATATCTTGTAATTTTTTCCTAGTCCTCCCAATCCTATTTCTACCACACTGATGTGAAACTAAAGCTGCAGCCAGAGAGCACGTGGTGGAGCGGAACGCCGGCTCAGGGACCAGGTTTCTGCTAGTAGAAGGTGTGCTGAGCAGGGCTCTCCTCAGACGCTATGCTGGAAATAAACTTAAAGAAAGATCATAGAATGACTGATATAAACATCAAACACCTACAAGCATAAAAACTCTGGTGTTTCACCTCAGCAGACGTAAAACACGACTTTAAGCGTAGTCACTAAATCCAGGAGAAGATGAAATAACTTCTCTCGTCTCAATGAGATGTTTTTGTTTGTTCAGACACATGGCTCCGCCTAACAAAGAACCAATCTAAGGGCTTCCATTAGCACCAAAATCAGACGTTAGCTCACTACAAACAGAGAAATGCTTTAGCCGTTTATCCATCTGCAGCTGCACTCTGATTGGCTGAAGTCTCTTTCTAAGAGGCAGATGCAGCATTAACCCTCAGCAGTGACATCATCACCTGGGTCAGCAGGAAGCAGTGCGGCCATTGAGGCACTGCGTGTACCCCCCCCAAATGTGCAGCTCCACCTGCAGGGACGGGCGCCTCCACTCACGCCATCGTACACTCATGAGAAGCAGGATGGCAGCTTTTGAGGCCTGAAGTTGTACAAGAAAGACTGAGAGTGGGTGGACCTTCCTGGTTGAAGTGGGCGGGGTTTTGGTGAAATGCAGCACATAATGTTTCGGTGAAGGAGGTCCAAGGTCCAAACCAAAGACATCCTCTAGTGTGGGCCGTCCCAAAGAGGCAGCATGGCCGTATTGACGCGTTTGTTTTAGTCTTTTCAGTCTTTTCATTTGCTCTTTCATCAAAGTGCTCTAAGTGAGGCTGAAATAGATTTCTGCTTTGGTGCCGAGTTTAACGTCAATATGTGCATCCGGCAGATTTAGGCCACTTTCATCAGACACGAGCTGGTCAGCAGAGGTAGAGGTCAAACAAAGATCCCCGTTCATTAACTTCACCGTTTGAAGAACAGCCGCGATCTTAGGAGTTCATTTGTTTCCTTCATCCAGATGAAAGAGGAGCAGGAGCGGCTCTGCTCTCATCCATGAGAGGGAAACAGATCCATCCAGAAAGTGGAGGGAGATTGAAAGATACCAAAAAAAAAATCCAGAGAGAAGATCTCCAACTGGCACGTCCAAAGTCTGGCACACATGCCAAACGGAGCTCATGGTCCACTTGAAGTCATCCTGCAGCCTCTTTCTAAACATGTTTAACCCTTAAACACCAGAGGTTTAGCTCCAGTGTGGACCTTCTTTGGATCTCAGTAACTCTTGGAGCGTTTCCAGAAGTCATTCCAGTGAAGCAGAGAACAGCAGCCTTGGGCAGATATGCAACACTCATAGTAGTGTAGGGTCTATGGAATCAACAGGAATCTACTGATTCTGACCTGCAGTAAAGTGGCTTTTTGTACATGAAAAGCTGCTTTTCTCCGTGACAGATCAGCTGACTCACGTTCATCGGGATAACGGTTGAAGAGTTACGGTACGTCAAAGAGCACGTGTTCTCCAGCAGTCGCCAGCGACATCTATCATGGATGGATGGATGGATGGATGGATGGATGAATGGATGGATGGATGGACGGACGGATGGATTTTACAGAAACAAAATGTCTGCAGGCTTTTTACTGTTCCAGATGTCCTGATGGCTCAACAAACATTCAACTCTCTGTTCTGGACAAACATCCCACATTCTGAGTTTTAAATAGTCTGATTTGAAGTTGGGTATACTAAAATGCTTTCAACCTTCACATGTTGCACCGCTGAACAGTTGGTATTATTTCACTGTTAAAATGTTTTACATTTAAAAATGTGTGATCTGAATATTCTGCCTCAAAATGAAGCCAACCATGTTTAAGCTGTGAAGCTTTCTTTGCTAACAGAGAGGGGGGGCTCCTACAGGGCCCTTCTTTCAGATGGGGGTGGGTCCTCCTCCTCAGCAGAATGCTGCTCCCTCCGCGGTGAGAACATGGGTGTGTGGAGGTGAAGAAGGGACGGATGAAGCTTTCCTTCTGGGAGCACAGCCTCTGTCCGTGCAGGACTCCCTGTCAACATTAGGGGGCACTCTGTCCCAGCTGTGACCCTGCAGACTGCTGTTTAACACTGGAGCCGGGGTCCCGGACGCCCAAGCGCCTCAGGCTGCTTCATCACCAATTTATACCTACAAAACGTGCACTTTGCCAGGAAGTTAGCGTTGTTCAATTTTTCATCCATACAGGAGTGGAGGATTTTCCTGCTGAAGCAGAACTGAAGTTCAGTTTTGACTGTTGGTCCTGAGATGCTGAGCTGATGGCAGACGGGGAAAAAAAAGATGCTGAATGTTTCCTAAAGTTATTGTAAGGATGTTAAAACACGACAGACTGAAGGTGAGGTGGTGAGCAGACACAGACTGATCTCACCGTCTTCATCCTCCACAATAAAAGACTTTTGTTCCAGCTTTAGGGGGCAGGTCTCTTTAGACGGATAGTAAAGTTCTTACAGTGAGGAGCTAGAACCTCCAGGCCTTTCATTCACAGAAACACTGGCTGGTGGAGGGAGATTCTGGTCCCTCATTCTATGACCCATGACAGGTGAACACGGCTCACATTTACACACTTTTCTCTGGTTTCAACTCTCAAAATTCAAACCCTAGAAAATCAACTCCAGTCTGAAAGAACAAAAACAAAGAACTGATGGCCATCAAAGATTTATGTAAATCTGGCAAACTGCACATATTCTGAACAGGGATCAGACTGACCGACAAGATCAACAGCCAATCAGCAAAGAGACTTTGGAAATCAAGACTTCCTGACATCAGATATTCAGAAAAAAAGGTGCTCAACTAAAACAATCCTTTTGTTTGAATTATCATTTAAAAAAAAAACCTGTGTAATGTTTGAAAATGTTCCGTCTTGACCTATAAATGGCCCAGTTTGAGGGAATTTGTCTGTGTGAGTGTCCACAAAGGTCCGGCTGACGCTGATCAGCTGACAGGACAGTCTGTGACTGCAGCCTCAGGAAATGGCATCTATGTTAAAAAACAGAAGTTCAAGCAGAGATCCTCTTTTATTAGTTGCACGTGCTGCTTCCACAGGAAAGAGTCTCCGGTTGGAGTCCCATCAGCCGTGCAGACAGACTGAAGCCAATCAAAAGGTTGGTTCCTGCTCTGCCACGTGTCCTAAAGTCCTAAAGCAAGATATCAAACACGCTCTGTGTGTGTATGAACGTATGTGAATGAATGTAAAGCATTTGGGGCTTTATTGAAAAGCAGTCCAGAACTCCGATCGCCATAATAGCTGTTATTTGCAGAACTCACGCTTCATGAAGCCCACGAGTTCTGCAGCAGAAACTATCTTAGAAACACGCTTCATTGTGGGGAGGAAACCTGCAGCAGCAGTTTTCTACTAGAACGCACCGCAGTGCTCAGAAAGCCATCAGCATTCAGCTAAAGTGAACACAGAGGTTAACATGTGAGGAGGAAGAGCCTCAACAAGAAGCTTCACTCAAAGCCTGACTTTTTCAAGGACGAACAGAAACTGGGTTTTTCTTATTCCTTTAGGAAACAAGCAAACGTGTCTAGAAATGACAGCAGGACAAGACAACTCTTCAGCCGTTTCTCTGTTGAACCCATTGACTGCATCAGAGGACTGGACCGATCAGGTTCACGTCATCCAGAGAAAACGAACCACTTCTGCCTCCAACCAGATGAAGCCCATTCAGCCGTCATTTATTCCCGATGCAGACGTCACCGTGCTGGACCCAGATCATCAGTGAGCAGCGAGCGGTCCGCTTTCTGCCAGGACTTGCTGGCTCGGTTGGTGGTTGTTGTCGTGGTTGTTGCCCTTGCCGGGGCAGCTGGACTCTAACATTGCAGCGTCCCGGCTGTGGAGTGGACCCCAACACTGTCCCGGTCTGGGGGGGGGGGGGGGGGCGTTAGTGATATTCCTGTGGCCGAGCTGCTCCTGGTATGAATGGATTCCCAAATACTGTTTCCTCACAGCAGAGGAAAGAAGTTCCTTTTATCAGTATTCATTGTGTGGGGTCATGGGTCGTACGTGTTAACGGACGGGAGCGGGCTGGGTTTTTATACAATACTATTGTAATACTGTATCTGTTTTTGTTTGAAATGTTAAAGCGCTTTGGTATGAAAAGTGCTTTTTTATAAATGAAGTTTAATTTGACACGGCTGTTCAGACTGACTCTGGAGACCTGAAGAGTCTGAACATGAACCAGCAAACGGTTTCCTTGAAAAGAGGGAAAGCCGTACCTGAATGGTGCCAAAATCCACGTTTTCATAGTGGAAGTGAGCGCACTCTGCCAGCTTTGGGAAGTGTCCCTTTGTGAAGGAGAGCCTGAAAAACAGAGCAGTTATTCAGGGTGTTTGCCCCCCGTAGAGGGCTGAACATACGAAGCTCCGCCTTAAAACCAGGACGTCACTGAGGAAGGGGGGGGCTTTCAACTCACTTCTTGACATTCTTGACCTTCATGCTGGCCGTACTGCTGCTGCTCGAGCGCATCAGAGGCTCCGCCCTCAGCTCCGGGATCTCTGCGCTCCTCGCCTGAAGAGACATTTATTTGTGATAGTCAAACTGGGAGAGAGAAGCACAAGCACAGGTGTGGATTAAAGAACGGTCATCGTAAAATCCCAGCTAGAGAAATGATGTCCCCACTGAAGGCCGGCTGCCAGGGCGTGTCCGGTGTGTGAGATGACCAAAACAAGGAGAAACAGGCGAGGAGAAGAACGGCAGAGGGTGAGAGCCAAATCCATTTTCCTGCAGAATCAACCTTCTGAGCTTTTAAGTGTCTTATAATGTTCATTCCTCACAATAAACACCCCCAAAGCAGTATTTTGATCCATTCATACATCTCTGAGTATTCCTCTAAACCCTGCTCTGTAATTACCAGCCCCTCCCAATCCACAGAAAGCAGTGGGTTCTCACATTGTGATGTCACAAACTGAGGAACCGCCCCTTCCAGGAAGAGTCTGCGCTGTCAGCTCCGCCCCCAGACTAACACACACCCACTTTCTCCATGGAGCTAGCGGTGATCAGCTGAACTCTTTCCTTTTATATGAACAACATGATTTTGTGGGTGAAACAGACACACTGCTGACTCTAGGATGACATCATGAGACGGGCGACACCCACAAGGAGAGAAAGGCGGAGCCTCAGAGGTCGAGTCGTCTTACTTTGGGTAGAAAATGAGCTGTGAACACAGAACTGTTTAGTGTGCCTCCAGCAAAGTGAGGTTTGGACACCAGAGCAGTTTGTCCTTTTGTCTTTGCAAACATCTCTCTGGAACTGCAATCTGCAATCATGCCCTGAATCCCAGCCTCTTAGTTAACATTTTCCCGTTTTGTTCTCGTTTGCTCTTCCAAGTCCAGCAAGTCAACCTGCAACATTCCAACTATCTGATATTTGGAGCGCCGCACTGGAAACAACAATCCTCATATTTTGGAAATGTCCACCGGACATGTCTGGAGAGGCGCATTGTCAGAGAACCATGGACACATGCACCTTCTTTTGGACTAACTTCATTTAATGACTTTATAACCACTGTGCAGAAACTCTGCCTCTGCTGGTCACACGTCCCGCTGCCTCACCGTGACAGCAGCTTCTGCACCCAGCTGGGGGGTCCACAGCCTGACGCTGGAGGAAAAGCAGGTCGGATCAGACAAATGCTTCGCTTCCCACTGAAGACTGAGTGAGAGTGGTAGAACATAGAAAAGCACGGAGGTGGGGCTATCATGCATACAGAGCGACTTTGCTGCATGGGGGAATAGATCTGTACAACCAGCTACCGTGTGACCTGTCTGCTGTCACACAAGGGCTACTTTAGGTCAGGGCTACAGGTGGGAGCAGGTCTGTGGCCTAGTGGTTAAGTGTCTGCCCCAAGACTGAAACACTACAGCTTTGAGTCCACATCAGTCTGTTCCCACTTTACTTGATTTGAACTCTGATTTGAAAGCATCTGCCTCATAGGTTCATGCTTAGTGGTTCATTCTGTGTCTCCATTCATCCCAACAAGCCCACGTTTCTTTGTGGGGGGTGAGTTGTGACTGACAGCTGACGGTTGCTGTGAACTTCATTTGAGCGCTGCTCCTTCAAACGCAGAATAGCAGACGTTTGCTTCGAAAGCCCCGCCCCTAAGATCAATATGTTCAGCGGCCTGCCATGACTGCAGCTGCTCTAATGCTCGATCGAAGTGGGCGCTTGTAACAGGACTCTAACCACGCACCAACCACGGGTGGCTCTGTGTGTTACCATGGTGACGGCCTCATTTTTACTGTGCTGCTGAAGCCAGGAAAAAGGAGGACAGGAAGTAATGAGTTGTGAACGGGAACTGAACAGGGGGATCTGAGCAGGGGGGTCTTCATCTGCATTAATGTTGAAGGCGGGACGGCATCCCGGGGGCCGGCAGCCTCACACAGATGCTGAAAGGGCGACAGACGGCACACGGCATGATGGGAGCCGTGTCACCAGCATCTGCAGGCAGCCGTGCAGCGATGAATGATTGATTGCTGCTGGATATCTGATTGCAGGGATTTCTCTGACAGAAATGCGATGCTCTGATGGTCTGGAGTGAAGACGAGCTTTTAAAGAGGATGAAACGGCGTGATCTCTGTTGGCCTTAGAGACCGACGCATGGACGGCATCTCTGCTGTATTACATGAACACCTCCTACTTGAGGGGAACAGCAGCCGTTCCCCACGTGGATGAGGGCAAACAGAATCAATAAATATCAAAAAGGAGAAGGTTTCTGTGGGGAAGAGGATCTCACCATGGCACTGATGGTCTCCTCCCAGTCAGGCCTCTCTCTGGGATGGATGTGAACTAGTTCAGTCACGATGTCGTCGTCTTCCAGGTGACATCCTGGTCTCAGGCTCCTGAAGACAAACACACCAGGTCAAGACAAAAGCATGAAGGTAGAAAACACAAAGGACCTTTTCCTGCTGCTCCACAGAGGGACCCTTCTCTCCTCACACCTGAGCGTCCATGAACTGCTGTGGTGGTTGGAGAAGGAAAAGCACAAAGGCTTGCTGCTGAGGCTTCGTGAGGTTTGAAGGGCGTCCCTGAGGCATTTCTCCGCTTCTTCTCACAGCCATGTTTTCCACAGTCACCGCTCAGACGTGCCGCTCTGCGCTCACAAACCACACGTCTGCTCTTTTATTTCCCAGCTCCATCTTTGAGAGCAGAACAAGGCAGGGCCCCTCCTTCCAGCTGAGCTCCGTCAGCATCTCCCTCCACCTCTGTTTGCACGCAGAGCAGGACGTCCTGCAAGAACTCCCACTAAACACTTATGAGTTTGGATGAGACGATAACATTATTTAGCCCCGCCCATTGTCACCGGTTCCATTTTCCAGCATTTGTCCAACCCCGTCCAGCTGTCTAAGAAAGAACTAATGAAACTCAGTAAAAGAGAGAAAAATAGGAAAGGTTTGAGTGACAGGAAATCAAACGGATTCAGAGCTTAGAAAACTGGTTCTGTAAATCCTGGGCTTTTAAACTACATCCCATTCAGAGATCATCCTTTGAGGACACTGACTTTTATCAAAACCTTTCCTGGTTAAATGATTCATGTCAATGTCGTCCCTCTATGGACAAAAAAAGCTTTTTAAATATTCAGATCTTTCTTTCTGAAACATTGACGGTTTCAAGAGCCCATCAGTCTTCATGTTTGAGCATCAAACATCAAATGAGTCAGTGCGGTTAGTTACCCAAATTAACCAGGACGGTGACATGACGGCCTGAGGAAACAGCCAGCTGTATAGCTGTGGGGGTTTCTGCTTCATCCTGACACCTCTGTGAGGGCTGCTTCATCTACCCCCCAGCTCTGTTTAGAGACACTTCAACAACATCCTTTGTTTTGAGGATTCACAACAAACTTGTGTCCCGTGGCAACGTGTGAAATGACAGAAGGAGCAGAGCGACGCTGAATCTGAGGGAGCGCAGGAGGAGCGCCACTTAGACAAGACAGGAACTCAGCTCCGGTGGTTCAGATGTCGTCTCATCCGTGACATCTTCATCACACATCAGGAAGCCAATCAATGAAAGCAAAAGAAACAAAACTGGCAGCTCAAAGCTTTCTTTGCTGAAATAAACTGCAACTATTCATCTTTTTGTTAAGAAGATCTGTATTCAGAGAGTCATTTAGCACTCAAATGGTTGTTAAACGGTCGTCTTCCTCTGTGCTGGTGAAGGAGAGCGCCGCGACCACGGCGTCAGCAGACAGCAGAGCTGAAGGCCGCTCCTCCATGGAATCCCAGCATTCCTCTGGGATGAAGGAATGCTCCCTGATCTGCTGTGGTGCTACATTCAGCAGGACGTTTACACCAGGTCTGTCTTCAAGGTCAACTTCTGCTACTCCACAGAAGCTGTCTGCCTATCTGCAAAGGTTTCGCCCCCTAAACTGTAGATACAAAGCCATTGTGCCCACAAAGGGTGGAGGAGTGAGGCCGTTCTTACAGTTTACAGCCAGGTTCCTCTGACGTCAGCTGCTGAGATGCACAGTAACGGTGCACACGTGCATGTCAGCAGGTAACTGGATGATGAGGTTATTGCTGTTTCAGAGTACTACCAAAAACATTTGAACTTTAGAATTACTAAATATCAAAAAAAGTATTTCTCATGTACAGAGTAACGGAGTTAAAGACATTTGATTTTTTTAAAAATTGAGTTAAGTGGTAGGGCTGCACAGTGGCGCAGTGGTTAGCCCGCTTGCCTCACAGCTAGAAGGCCCCTGGTTCAAGTCCCGCTTGGGGGAACATCAATGGGGGACCTGTCTGTGTGGAGTTTGCATGTTCTCCCCCTGTATGGGTGGGTTTTCTCCGGGGACTCCGGCTTCCTCCCACCGTCCAAAAACATGCTTCATAGGTTAATTGGCAACTCTAAATTGTCCATAGGTGTGAGTGTTAATGGGTGTGTGATTGTGACCCTGCCACAGACTGGCGACCTGTCCAGGGTGTCCCCTGCCTTCACCCATAAGTGGCCGGGATAGGCTCCAGCAGCCCCATGACCCCGAAAGGGACAAAACGGAAGAAAATGAATGTTTTCAAATGAGGTTTATTTCCAGAAAGTTAGGTCAAGTTCAATTAACTGAATAAAAAAATGATGTGTAGAATGAGACAAGGAAAACCCACAACCGATTTTGTCATCATCCAAGATATCAACATTTTGAGCTTTTAAGTGTATTATAATTTTAATAAATCACTATAGACAATCCCAAAGTGGCATTCTGATCCATTCAGTCATCTCTGAGTATTCCTCAAAAACCTGCTCTCTGAACACCAGCCCCTCCCAATCCATGCACATCCATCTCTGTAAAAGTTTGGATGTTGTTTGTTTTTGTGGGTGAAACACAGACATGCTGCTGACTCTAGGATGACATCATGAAACGGGCGGCACCTATGGCGCCAAATCGGGGTCATAAAGATTTGAAAATCAAACAAAACATGAAAAATTGAAGCTCAACTAAGCTAAAAAAAAACCACACGTGTCTAAAACTTTCAGCAATTCCTATGTAAACGTATTTATTTTCAGCTTCAAAACTTTTTTTTTTAAACTTTAGGCCCCTTTCTGGCGTGTGGAGGCGGGGCTTAAAAGACGGCCAACAGAATGATAAAGATAGAAGCTTCCGGCTCGGTGCTTTCACTGACAGTGGAAACTTGGATAATTACTACCAGAATATTGAAACACCAACTATTCAAGTGGTTATTGACAAAGTGGCCACAAAAGACACATATTCATCCTTTCCAGGTAATTCAAATGGAATTTTTTAATAGTAGCTGCTCAAATCTTTGGAAAATCCGCCTCAAACGTCACACATTGGAGGGTAACATACTGGCTTTTCAATGGCATCTCGTGAGAACAAAAAAGTGACACAAGTGTCCAAAAAGGTTATATTAAATATTATTGATAAAAGGATATAGTAAGATAAGCTGCTGTTAGCATTTCCAGACACTTCTGCCTCCTTTACGACTGTCCGAGCTGTTTGAACAGCGGTAAATCACACAAATTCATGTTTTCCGACAACAGAGCTTCCCATGACTGGACTAAGGCTGTTCCTGCTGATGTGCACCAACAACCAGGAGTGGGCAGCACTACACAGGGGGGGGGGGGGGGGGGTCAAACTGCAGATGCTTCAAGCAGTCTCTGTTGGTGGTTTTGAACCGGTGACCAGATCCCAGAACGCGTTCTATGCAGAACCTCTGAACAATCCTCTACAACCGCAAGGGGCCAGCAGGGGAGGAGAGCCACTCCTACAGTTTAAATCCAAAACAGAAGAGGCTCCAAGGTCACCCGGGGGGGGGGGGGGGGGGTTACACCCTGGACCTCCCCCTTAAGGGAGGAGAAGTAAAAGCAGAGAACCAGGGACAGAAAACTGAAAAGTTCTTATTCCAACCTAAAGTCAGGTTAGCAGCAGCATACGGGTGATTCTTAAAATACTCACACACTGAACCAAAGCGCTTCTCCTTTTTAAGCCACGTCTAATGAGGAAAAGGAGAAGTCGGCCCTCAGTCCTCAAACACAGGAGGTTGGACCAAGAGGAGAGGTCAGCAGGTCCAACAGCGAGTCATCCAAACGTCTGCCTTCTTG
This sequence comes from Oryzias sinensis, assembly GCA_037389245.1. Lineage (NCBI taxonomy): Eukaryota > Metazoa > Chordata > Actinopteri > Beloniformes > Adrianichthyidae > Oryzias > Oryzias sinensis. The sequence continues at coordinate 28,921,120 of CM074497.1, forward strand.
GAGAATCTCCCCGCAAAAAACTGCCCGTCATTTTCCACAAAGCTGTGTGATCCTAACATCAGAAGCTGAAGGGCCACTATTGTTGGGGGTGTGGGGGGGTTACACCTACAACATGAAAACTGTGACTGTGGCAAATCCACTTGTTTATCTAAAACTCCAGGAAAACACCTCAGTGGGCTGTAGGAGCTCAGTCCACCTTAAGACATTTAAACGAGCATGCAGGATATCCGACAGACTCCTTAAGCTCGTCTGACTTTAGCTCCATCACAGGTTCTCGTGTTACAAAGTATAAAATCCGTCAGGGGGTAAAAAATAGATCTCTGGTAAATTTCTCTTCTCGTTGTGTCTTTGCCTTTTTGTGAACATGTGCTAAAGTAAAAACTAAAAACGCCTGTGTCGTTTTCTAGGACATAGTCTCTGCAGAGCGGCAGGAGGTCATCAGAAAGTCACCTCTGAATTTTGGGTGGAGCCATTGCCTCAGAGTAAGTCCGTTGCCCTTTCCCGTCACCCATTCCTGAGCTATCTGCCTACACGCTCTCCTGGTACCTTAAGCCCCGCCCACATGGATCCATGTGTCTGCATCAGAATGGAGCCGAGCACAGAGGCAAATAAGCTCTTTCTCCAACAGCATGTTTTCCACCTGCTTCTGATTCTCAACCATTTGAATAAAGAAATACTCCTCATCAGAAAAATGCCAAAAACACTAATTTAGCCAGAGTGGGTCCTTAAGGGGGGACAGGATTTGTCTCAACTCTTAACGTTGTGTAGGTATTCTGATCTGTGGATGTTTCACTTCATTAAATATCTTCTGAGAATATTATCACATCATAAAGGTGGACAGCATTTGCCTCCTGCTGGACATTACCACACATCTATGGGGTAAAGATGGACTTTTCTTTCAATCATGTTCATTGTTCTAAAAGATCAAAGAGAGAAGAAGAAAATGACGTCAAAGCAACATCCATCAGTTTAGATGCATTTGAATGAATCAAATGGATTTTGTCATCTCCTGGATGGCATGCCGCTCACTGCCTCGTCAGTATTGGACGGCAGTCTAATGTATGCAAAGCAGCTGCTGCCATGGTAACCACAGCACAGGACTGAGATCCAGTTCAGGACTGGATGAATACATCAGGGCAGGTGAAGCGGCTGAGCATCTGCCCCGGAAACATCACATTCTTATCAAAAAAGGCCAGAAGGATGCAATCAGAGAAATCAGTGAGATCAATCCCCCCCCAGCAGCCTCAGGAGCTTCAGGGGGAGGGGTACCACCAAGTACCTGCCGGGATGAGGTGGGGGCAGGTACAGCTCAGGACAGTCTTAGACTACATTAAACAGAAACAGACTAAAAAGCTTGGTGAACCTGTACTTGAACTAGATCTGCATGTGTGCTGCATGTGTGCTGCCTCACATGCCATTGTGATAAAATAGAAAAATATACATCAAGTAAATATTATTTTCCACTGACCCGTGTTAACCCTTGTGCTATCGTAGATGACCCCCCCCCCTTCCATTGACGTGTTCTCCCTACCATGACAAAGGTGGATAAAGGTGGAAAGATTTCATGTAATCCATGGACACCAGTGAAGATCACAAATCATTGAAGAAAAAAGGTTCAGAGCACTGTCTAGTGGGTCTAGATGACCCAACTCCCAATGGTAAAGTGCCTAGGATAGTACAAGGGTTAAAGATATATTTTCAGTTGACTCCACACATTTCCCACAGTTTCTAAGGTTAAAATCACAGAACTTGAGTGTTGGGTGATCACATACTGCAGGACTGCAGGGCTTAGTTTAAACAGAATGCTTCTGTAAGGGTGGAGAAAAAGCTGCTGGTGAGATACCGGCTACTTTGTAGCTAGACCGGTTCAGTAGAAACAGAGCCTACCGAGGAAATCTTTCTCCAGCACAGCATAGACGTTCCAACAGATCACAGAGCTTTTTACGACGGATGGACTCAAAAAGTAAGGCCAAACATGGCTTTCATTCATTCATCTTCTAATCTGTTTTTGTCCCTTTCGGGGTCACGGGGCTGCTGGAGCCACTTGTGGACAAGGGCAGGGGCCAGCAAAGGTAGGGGCTAGTCTGTCGCAGCGCCACAATCACACACTCTCACATTCACACTTAGGGGCAATTTAGAGGAACCAATTCATCTATGAAGCATGTTTTTGGACGGTGGGAGGAAGCCGAAGTCCCCAGAACCCCCAGAAACCCACGCATACTTGAACCGTGAACCTTCTTGCTGTGGGGCAAGAGCGCTAACCACTGCGCCACCGTGCAGCCCACAAGGTAGTCATTCTTATGATGGTTTTCACAGACAACATTAGATGACACTGATTAAAGCTCCAGAATTTGAAGTTGGAAAAATACCAGAAATAGTTACTGAGGGTCAAATGTGTGCTGAACACATCTGTATACTTTAATTTGGTTACAGTACGTGTGAATAATTTATACACAAGAAGAGTGTTCTATCCATGTCTATAAAAGAAATATTCTCTGTAGGACAAATATGTTCTTGTGTGTATTTTATAAGCTGTTAGCTGCTGTTGGATAAATGGTGAAATATTCAGTTCTTGTAATTGTAAATCTGATTCCAGAGGAGTCAGTGCCTCACCAGCCATCAACCTCACTGCACATGCGTACATTGTTCTTGTCTTTTGATTGCTTCAAATAATCTTCATCTAATATCAGAGTTCCAAAGACATTCAGGACATGGGATGTTCAGGCATCGGTTGAATGATATTTTCTTAGGAACTGGAACAAACCTGGGTTGCGTTTAAAAGCTCTGAAAGCTTCTTCTGGCTTGGTGAAGAATAATTCTACATGTCTGACTTGCTCAAACCTTCAGAAGCCTAGACTCAATCTGGACCTGCAGCCTTGGTTCTGTTCAGGTTCTCCAGCTTTCTGTTGGCAGGTAAAGCAGAGACCAGCACTGCCTACTATAGGAGGTGGTGCATTAGCACCAAAACACAAAGCCTTGCAACACACAATTTAAAATAAAAAAGCACATTATTATGGTACTGATGCTTCCTAAACTGGCTCTCCAGACCTGAGAGTCCGTGGGTCTGAGGTCTGGAGCTCTGAGCTGTGAATGTTGGACGGCCTTATCAGGAACCCGCAGAGAAGCAGCAGCTGAACTCTAACCCTTAAGGCTTATGTCACTTGTTTCTCTTTTAAAAAGTCTAAAGAATTTTGGATGATCTGTTACCTGTTCCTGCTGTTTTCATGAATGTGGTCATTAAATCAGCTGTTGCTGATCATGAAGGTTTGACTCTGTATCAAGTTTACCTGCTAATGCTAACATCCGTCCTGCAGTCTTTCTGACTGAAGCTCCTGGAAATACATTTTTCAGTGAGAGAACATTTCTACAGAGCTCAAGCGTTCACAGACGGAGACGAACGAGAACATCCAGCATGAAAGGTCACAACAGGAGTTTCATGAGAGGACGTCCTCCACAAACAGAAAAACCTGCCTGCCCCCAGACCCTCCTGCCCCTAGACCCTCCTGCCCCTAGAGCCTCCTGCCCCTGGAGCCTAATGCCCCCAGAGCCTCCTGCCCCCAGACCCTCCTGCCCCCAGAGCCTCCTGCCCCTACAGCCTCCTGCCCCCAGAGCCTCCTGCCCCCAGAGCCTCCTGCCCCCGGAGCCTCCTGCCCCCGGAGCCTCCTGCCCCCGGAGCCTCCTGCCCCTGGAGCCTCCTGCCCCCGGAGCCTCCTGCCCCTGGAGCTGGCTCTTATTTTAGAAGGTTTTTGAAATAAATGTGTGTGAATGGGACTGTGAGTGTAAAGCGCTTTTCTACCATAGTATATACACCGTTTACTATGCATTTGTGACGGAGTAGCTCTGTGTGAACACAGTAAGCACACGCACAGACGCACAAACACACACACGCTGGTCTGCACATCCACGTCAAAAACAAAACTGTAATTTCTTACGGATGACTCGTGTGTCCAACAGTTCAGACCTTGGGTGCACACTTGGTCATGGCTTGTATCACCACACATTCAAAAGTTAACTCACATCGGCTCAGCAGCACGCCGTTATAGCCACGCCCCCTTCATTGACAGGCGAGAAATTTGTTCTGTTTGTGTCTGTTGATGTCAGCCTTTGAGACGGCTGTTTCTAATTTAACTTGATTTGTTTCTTCAGTTTTTACAGTACAGTTCAGGGGATTTAATTATGGTTGAAATAAATGTGAAATGAAATGGACATTGGTGAAATGTTTTCTTAAATGAAACATTTATGACGGTAATCGTTTCTTTTGAGTAAAATGCCTATTTAGGTGGGAGTGGCCAGAGGAGGTATTTAAGGAGGGACTTCCCACTCACAATGGCAGAGGGAGAGAGAAACGGGCAGAAAGGTGACGGTTTGAAAGCAAGACACAAGGAAGGTGAATTGTTTTGTAGTCAGACAACTATGTGTGTCGGTTTTGTCCTCCCTGATTTATTTATTTATTTTAAAAAAAATGTTCTTTTTTTTTACTTGCCCTGTCCAACAGCTGGGCAGACAGATGAGAGCTGAGGGCCTCTTGTGTTGGAGATATTTTACTTTAACAATAGGGGTTATTAATCTTCAGACAAACCAGAGGTATGTTTGAATAAACCCCTTTTGTAATCGAGGCTAAACTTTATTAATTTTAATCATGTTTGAAAATCTTTTGTGTTGGACCAGAGGGAAAAGGCATACTTATGCATTTAAACCAAGTAGTGTGAAATATTTCATTCAATCAATCACGCAGACTATTAGTGCAAAGGTGAGCTAACACCTGTGCTCAGGTGAGTGTTTCAAATGGATGGTGGAATGTGAAAAGAAGACCAAGACCAAGACCCCCGCCGCAGCAGCCAGAACCCCCAACGCCACAAGGAAGCAGGTAGAGAACAACCGCCACCCAGACCAGGGCCAGCAGGACCGCCGCGGGGCCCCCAGAGCCAGAGAGCAGGGAGGCATGGGGGGACAGAGAGTGGAGCTCCAGCCCAACCAGGAGAGCAGCCCCCCAGGTACAAGCCCCCCCCCAGGGAGACCTGCCCCGCGCTCCAGGCAGCCACCCATCCGGCCCACGGTTGGTCCAGGAAGGAGCAGGGCCGCCCCCGCCCAGAAGGAGGGCACCCCGGAGAAGAGGGGGTCCACAAGAAGTGTTGTAAACATGGCCCACCAGGCTCCCCCACAGTTGGGCAAGGACCAGAACCCCTACCACAGGGACACGGACACCCCCCGGCTCAGGTGTGATGTGATCCCCAGCTCTTGGTCTTTCCAGAAAGCTCAGGGATCCCTCTCCCCGCATGGAGAGAGGGCCGCTGGGCCCAGGAAACCAGCACCCAGGGAACAAGGCCACCATTGCCAAGGGCCCAGTACCCCCTACCAGGGATGGGGTAGGGGACATATGGTCCTAGGCCCCACCTTCCTTGTGATATGCGTGCGTGTGTGTTGGTGAGCGTGTGTGTGTTTATGTTGGAATGCATATTTTTAGGGGTGAAGGGTGTGTGTACTAAGGGGGTGCAGTTAAAATTGGCGGGTAGGGCATTGAGGGGACATCTCCTGATTACTCACAGTGATGTCCCATCACCCTCCCCCTCCAAGGTGCCCTAAATGTCTATGCCCTACCCAGGCACCGGACCCAACCCTCGGCTAACAGAGTTCCCACCGCCCCCCACCGGGCACCGGAAGGCCCTGACCCCCACCCCCAACCATGGCAGACACACAAGGAGCAGCGACGACCAGGCCCCCCACCCCCTAAGTCATGGAGTCAGCCATGGGAGACCAGAGAGACTGAATTCTTTCAAAGTTGAACTTTGGGCTGACATTTTTTCCAAGCTGATATGCTCAAACAGCAGATTTCTGTGTTGACTTATATTTATATTTTTCTAGTTTTTCCAATTCATTAAAATAGTTTTTTTAGCAATGCAAAGAGTTATGAAAATGATAGAGCCTAATCCTCCTTCTACATCGATGGCACTCATGTCACCAAGCACACAAAGTGACGGTGAAGCTGTGATTGAAACCTTAAGCCAGACTGATAAATCGGCACATACCTGCTGCCAGAGAGCCTGGACAGGCGTGCAGAACCACAGTGCATGCATGTAATTCTCGGGTAGATTACTGTCACAGTGCTGACAAATGTCTGAGTTACTGAGACCCATCTTGAACATCCTCTGTCCAGTGTAGTATATTCTGTGAAGGGTTTTGAAATGGATTAGCTGCAGATTTGGACTTTTTGTCATTTTAAAGGTGTTTAGACAAAGTTCTGACCAAAAGCTTTTATCTGTGCTGATGCTCAAATCCGCATCCCATTTTGTTGTCGGAAGAGAAATATTGTTATCTAAATTACATAAAAGTTTGTATATTTTGGAGAGAGTTTTATTCATTGAGAAATTAATCAGAGAGGTAACTATATCTGGTAGCTTTAAATCGTTGTCTCTGTATTTAAACTTTTTAGTAATAATTGATTTAAGTTGCTGATATTCCAAGAAGTTATTTATTCCATGTTTGTCTTGTAGTTCCTGGGGATTTATGAATCTTCTATCAATAATTAGGTGCTCTAGTCTGCCAAGCTGGGAAGTGTATCATTTTTTTGTTTATGAGGATGTTTAGTAATTCTAATCCTCCACAGCTTTTTGCAGATTTTAAAGTTTTTAGACTAATCCTTGCAGGTTTATTGTTCCATAGAAAGCTTGATATGGATGAATCTAATGTTTTGAACCATTTTAATGGCGGTTGTGTGGGAATCATTGAGAAGAGATAATTAACTTTGGGTAAGATTTACATTTCAACCGTGGCTACCTTGCCCATAAGGGACAGAGGCAGGTTGGTCCAGCGTGTTAGGTCATCCTATATGCTTTTCAGTAATGGGGTGTAGTTTAGCTGCACCAGTTCTGATATTTTGGGGGAAAAATAAATACCTAGATATTTGATATTTCCTGATTTAACTGGGATTGTGAGTCTTTGCTCAGCATTACTGTTCAGTGGTAATAAAACAGACTTATTCCAATTAATGGAGTAATCTGATATGGAGGAGAATTCATTAATAACCTGATTTATTGTTTTTGTTTGTCCCAAAGACAACTGGAATCTCTCCTGGTTCGCTCGATGGAAAAGGTGTTTTTTTGGAAGTGAGGGGGGGTCACTCCACACCACAACTCAGAGGTGAATTTCTGATGAAATCCTGCCACTCTGCAGAAACTATGTCCAAGAAAACAAGACGTTTTATGATTTAGGCTTAAAGCGGCATCATCAAAAAGACCACTGGGAACAGATCAAAAGATGATCAGAGTGGGACTTTGGTCCTGTTATTAGCTGTTGAAAGCAGCACAATCACACAGACACGCTGAAACACAAACATGTAAATGATGGAATGATAAGTCATGTTTAGAAGAAAACAGAACAGTGTTTGGACTTTTCCTGCTTTGTGCTGCAGAGCGGCATGGATGTCATCACCTGAGGCACAGTAAGCAGCTGCACCTGACCTGCAGGTGATTGGCGTGTCTGAGAGGCATTCAGGGACCAACCCGAGTTTGGTAAAACATGAGGCTGCGTTGACAGGAGCCCCCCCAACCTTGATGTGACCTCAGTGAGGAGGGTGTTCAGCATGGGACTGACCCCTAAAGCAGTGAGAGAAGCCCCTCCCCGGCCGAGGCCTGTGGGACTGCTGCCAGAACCCCCCCATGCTGATGCAGGGGCTGCGCTTCTGATGACACAGCAGCAGGAGGGGGTGGACCGCTATGACGTAATCAGCTGTGAGCTGTTCTATAGGGGGGGGGGGTCCCAGTGAGAAAACCGACTGTGGGAGTGAGGACCTGAATGAGAGCGCTGATGGCTGGGCTGTCCTTCACTGATGAGCAGTTTCTGGTGGAGGGGGGCAATGACAGTGCAAGCTTAACACCCCCCCCCCACACACACACACACACATGCACGGTGCAGGAGCTGTCAAAGCCCCCCAGCAGAATGCAGAAACATACATGCTGCCTCCCTGACTGTAAACAAACCAGCCGCTTGACCGAAGCCCCCCCCCCGAGGTGTGGTTCTTCCTCCACCCCCACCCCCGACAGAGGACGCCGCGCGCTGCTCTTACCTGTCCAGGACGTCATGGCTGCACGCGGCTCCCAGCAGTCCCAGCGCTGCGGCAGCCCCGCTGCCTGCCTCCATGATACTGACTCACCGCAACCAGCAGCCTGCCAGAGGAGTGGGAGGGAGGGAGGGAGGGAGGGAGGAAGGGAGGGGGAGGTGGAAAGGTAGATCAGGAAGGAGAGACACTGACGGAGGAGAGAAACCAGGAGACGACGAGGGGGGAGAGGGGAAGGAGGACGGGGGAGAGAGATGATCAGATATGCGCTCAGGCTGTGGATCAGATGAGTCAGGCGCTCTGCGGAGCACATGGAGGCTCTGGCACGCGCCGCACTCAACTGTCAAACGCCGCCACGTCAGGACTCACGTTTCTGTGAGGGGGGGCTGGAGGTGATGCAGCAAACATGAAAACATTGCTGCGCTCAGTCCGTCAGTGTGTGCCGACCTGAAGCTGCAGGCGCGGACGGAGGAGGAGTCTGCAGCTGCGCAGACTGCAGCAGCTGATCCACATGCCTTCAGTCCAGACGCTCTAAACCGGCGCTCTCTGCCCCTTTCCAGGGGGGGGTCATGTCAGACAATGTTTTCACAGAGCGGTCTGAAGTTTACGTTTCATATTTTTAACCTCCCGGTTTCTGAAAAACGTATTTTTCAAATTAAAATTCTACTTCAAGAAGTTTAGTTTGAAAGAATCTGAATATTTTTAATTTTTTGTGACGGATAAAGATTCAATAAAACACAGTAGTTGATTTGTGGAAGTTATTTCTGATTTGTAGATAATTCAATAACAGCAACATTATTATATTTTTCCATAGAAAACCATCATAACACTGATAATTCAGTGTTATGAGTTTTTACATAAGTCCTGATTAACTGCTTTTTTTTTTAAACAGAGAACATTTTCTGCACTAAAGTTTCTAAACAGATTTCTTCCTAATCCTCCTTTGCTGTAGAAAAATTCATAAAAGTCCTTTTTACAAATTTACACAAATCAGAAACAACTTTATTTTCTTAAATCTTCATTCTCTGTAAAATATTTGAGTCTGGTTTAAACTTAGACTTTGAGATGAAGATTTTCCCTTTAATGTCAAAGTGGATGCTAAAAATCAGACGCTAACTTCTGCCACAACCGGCTTTTAGGGTGTGATGTATGAATAAAGCAAAATAAATGACCCAACCGTGGTAGAACTGGTATTTTCTAAATACCATCTAAACATGAATGCACCGTGTCTGCAGCTTTATTATCTGTGTGTGAAATATTCAAAAGCCAGTGGCTGCATTTATGGATGCAGAGCAGCGAATTACGTTTTAAAGAATGTTACAATATAATCAAAACTGCTTTTAACTAAGTGTTTTTTTCAGGCTTTTCTAATTCAGATTCATTTTTTTTTAAAGGAGGGGGGCTAAGAAAAACAATGAACTTCAGTAACGTGAAGCACAACAGACACAGTGGAAGAAATTATTTAAAAATGAGTAATAATGTTTTTAACTTAATGTTTTAATCTAATGCGTTTAATCTAATCTAAAGTTCCAAAAATGTCTGATTTATGGGAGCTAACGTGACTCAGAGGACTTATGTGGGACTGAAGTGACAGATTTCAAAGAGCTAGCTAACGTGTTAGCATGTATTTTAGCCAGAAGAACCTTCCTGTTTCTCCGTGTTTCTGATCATCTTCTCCACATGGTCACATATCGAACACTTTGAAGACGGCTGTGGCTTTCTGTCAACCTGTTGGAGATGTAAAGAAGCGTGTTCATATTTAAGTCCCTCTTTGATGATCTTCCGATCAGTTTTCTAAATGTTCCCGGTGGGCCTTTGATTGTGACGATGCTGTATTTAGCCACATAGTTTCTGCAGAGCGGCAGGAGTTCATCAGAAATTCACCTCTGAGTTGTAGTCAGGGTACAAAGTAAGCCCGCCCCCACTTCCCATCACTGAGAGCTCTCTGTTTGCATGCTCTCGGTTCCATTTTCTGGAACCTGCTGAATCCTTTTTGGGGTCACAGGGTCACTGGAGCCAAGCCAGCTACTGTAGGGCGAAGGCAGGAGACACCCTGGACAGGTCGCCAGTCTGTCGCACAACCACACACACTCACACACTAAAGACACAATATCAGTTATCCTATGAAGCATGTTTTTATGAGTGCCTGGAGAAAACACGCACATTCACAAGGAGAACACGCAAACTCCAAACTAGAGGTCCCAGCAGGGATTGGAACCAGGACCTTCTCACTGTGAGTGCTAACCACTACACCACCGTGCAGCTGCCATCAAAACAATCATCTGGATTTCTTAGGAGATTCTGGTTTGAAGAACTCCTTTCTTCCATTCATAACTCAGTAGCTGCTTCAAAGCGTCATCAAACAGAATCCAGAGAGTCCTCCGTCGCTTCAAGAGGAAAAAAGTGAATAAAAATCTGAAGAGGATTCATCTCTGCTGGGACAGGATCAGGTGATTCTCAATGGCTGTCTCAGTCAGGAATATCAGACTCTTCCCACCGGAAAAACAGGCCGGTGGATATAATCTGAAGCATTTCTGCTTCTGTATGGAATGATATTTATATCATTCAAGACAATGAAGCACTTGCTGTTCAAAGGAACCAGCAGCAGAACCCAACAGAGAGGACAAACACCTTCTCCATCCAGTTACTTTGCAACCATTTGTTTTCATCACCAAACAAAAAAATCCAGAAAACTGAAATGGAATTTTAAACTGAATCAAACAAACGTGTAAATGCAGCTAAAGCAGTGGAGTGTTTTGCAGTGAAGCCTGATGAAGACGAGCTCAACAATCCATGAGCTCCACAGAGACAGAATGCTGAAACCGTTCAAGTCTCTTCCAGCTGCAGCCTTGATGCTGTCTGGGAGAACCCAGAACCAGAACCATCAGACAGAATAATGGCCAGCAGAGCAGTGAGGGCTTTGATGGAGGTACTCGGTCCTCTGAGCTGCTGCTCACCAACGGTCTAGACCTGTCATCCTCTGCCATCAGAACAACATAAACCAGCTTCAAACCATCAGTCCATTGCCTCTGTCTGGACTGGTTTCAGACCAGAACCAACGCGGCTTCAATAAACATGCAGCGCATTGAAAGCCTTTAATGATGCGGCTCCACCTTTGCCTCAGGATTTACTGTCTTTTTGGATCTGCAGGACCTGGTCCCAGTCCAGACCTGGTCACAGTCAAGACCTAATTCCAGTCCAGACCTGGTCCCAGTCCAGACCTGGTCCCAGTCCAGACCTGGTCCATGTCCAGACCTGGTCACAGTCAAGACCTAGTTCCAGTCCAGACCTGGTCCCAGTCCAGACCTGGTCACAGTCAAGACCTAGTTCCAGTCCAGACCTGGTCCCAGTCCAGACCTGGTCCCTGTCCAGACCTGGTCCCTGTCCAGACCTGGTCCCAGACCAACCTGGCCCCTGTCCAGACGTGGTCCTAGTCCAGACCTGGTCACAGTCAAGACCTAGTTCCAGTCTAGACCTGGTCCCAGTCCACACGTGGTCCCAGTCCACACGTGGTCCAAGTCCAGACCTGATCCCAGTCCAGACCTGGTCCCACACCAAACCTGGTCCCTGTCCAGACCTGGTCCCGGTCCAGACCTGGTCCCTGTCCAGACCTGGTCCCAGACCAAACCTGGCCCCTGTCCAGACGTGGTCCTAGTCCAGACCTGGTCACAGTCAAGACCTAGTTCCAGTCTAGACCTGGTCCCAGTCCAGACCTGGTCCAGTGAACATTGGTGCAGGAACTGATGCCAGTCTGTCTGCTTCCGGTCTTTACTGGCTGGGGTCCGATCCCTGACCCTGGTTCTCTGCCTCCTTGGAGTTTTGCTGCTCACCCCTGCTAGATGGAACTGAGCTGAAGCTGCAGGGCCCTCCCCCTGTCCTGTAGGATGTGCGCTGTGGCACAGTGGACCGGAACTAGCAGCGGAGTCCGCGTCTGCTGGGCGCTCCACCACAGCAGACTCAAAGATGGACTTGCTGTGAGCCCATTGGATATCTGACAGCTCAAGCTGATTAGTGAAGACTGCTGATTCACCAAACCCCCCCACCCACAAAGGTTGACCTCCTCCCGCTCCGAGTTTGACCCCGAAACAAACATTTGAAGCTCAGCTTCATGAACTGGGAGATAAAGGAGGGGAGAGTGGGAACGTTCCGGGAGTATGGACGACGGCGTGGAGCATCAGAACCGTCTGCATGACATCAAAGCAAACCACAAGAAACTAAAATATGAACTGATGTAAACGAAGAAGAAACGTCACGGACCGAGCCGTCGCCATGACAGCAAACGCATCATCAGGACCAATAGCGCCATGGGGGGGGGGGCTTATCTAACACTGCAATTTCATTTTAAAACAGCAGAGACTCTGTGCTGTCTGTTTAATGAACCCATTCAGTCTCCGTCCATCAGTCTGGATGACGTTCAATGGAGTGAAATATTGATCGTTAATTCCCAAAATTAACCTTGTTTGGTTATGAACACCTGTTTTCAGGAAACTGGAGAACGAGTCTTTAGTCTGACAGCGGACACTTCCGGATTGACCCCACCCCCGCAGACAAATCACAGACAGAGCAACCCCCCACCCCCATCTGACACGTGGTCTCTACATGCCGGGAATGTGTGTCACTGTTCTGAATAACGGCTGAGCGCGGACTGCAGGAATTACATCAGGGTGTATAAAGAAGAGCCCCCCAGTGCCCCCCCTTTAAGCCCGTTCCTCTTGCATCCATCAACGCTGCAACAGCAGAAAGCTCCTTCCCAGGGAACACTGCTCCATCTGCCCCCCACCCCCAGATCCCGGCAGCGATGCAAAGTGACCGGATAAAAGCAGAGGCTAGAACCCCAGCAGTAGAGGGCAGCGCCTTGCAGTCCCACATGCACACCGGGGCCACACCGAGGCCACACCGGGGGCACACCGGGGCCACACCGAGGCCACACCGGGGGCACACCGGGGGCACACCGGGGGCACACCGGGGGCACGCCGGGGCCACAGCGGGGGCACACCGGGGGCACAGCGGGGGCACACCGGGGGCACGCCGGGGCCACACCGGGGGCACGCCGGGGCCACAGCGGGGCCACACCGGGGCCACACCGGGGCCACACCGGGGCCACACCGGGGCCACAGCGGGGCCACACCGGGGCATTTAGCAGACAACGTGGAGCAGAATCCCAATGGATTCAGGTTTTGTGTCATTTTTCTGCATGTGGACTCTAGATCTAGATCCTAAAAACTGGATCCTGTTCATCATGAGCAGTGTCGGGGGCTATGGATTACAAACTGACGAATTACTGTTCTTTAATTACTTTGTCAGTAACAGAGTAACATGAGGAATCACTAGTCAGACGATGAATGTGTGTCAACAGTTGGCTCTGACATTCTCTCCGCTAAATGAAACCAAACAGATACTAGTTAGAAAATAAAAACAGTTGTGTGTGAACGCACACGTGTGTGCTAATGCAGAGCTGGATGGCTTAAGTTGAAGTTTTGTCCTGGAGGTGAACGGCTTTCCACTGCCCGGTGTCAATGGCCAGCCTGTCTATACATTAGGATACTAAACAATGTGCATTTTCTAATGTTTATGCGACGAAATAAATGGTGCTAAACAACCTGATTGCCCTTGTGTTGCCTCTGTTTTTATTTTGAGGGTATCTTCTTTGTGCTAGCTTTATTCCCTTGAGAACCTGTATGTGGGTGGAAAAAAGTAAAGCAAAGTAATGAGTTACTTTTTGAGTTATTTCAATTCAATTTCATCCTTTAACTAAGGTAATCTATTACTCTTCAAAAGGAATTTACCCAACACTGCTCCTGCAGCCTCCTCAGGAACACACCAGCAGTGCCTCTGACCATCTCAAGGCGTCAAAGAAGTTTGTATTTCCCAAGACGGCAATGGCCATAAAGCTGAAAACTGGCCTTAAACGCAGCATGAACCAGCGGGTCACATGACCACCATCCTCCCCACACACAGAGCGGCAGCTTTCCAACAGCCTGTGCTGGTGGATGCTGGGAAAAGTGGGGAGAGGCGCTCCCATTGGTCTGAGGAAACAAACCATCCAGAGACATTGATGTGGAAATGAGGCGCTGACATCAGCGCGGACTCTTGAGGAGCGTTTCTGCAGAGCCTAGCAACAGCATTCAGCCTTCCTCCGTTCCTCCCTCATTCTGCTTTTCAGGGACAGCAGAGATGTTCTGAAAGACCCTGGCTGCTCCTGCAAACACAAAGGGCCGTTCCTGGGCTGAGTCTGCTGCCGTGGTTCCCCCTGGTGTCTGGTGAGGTGTGTGCGCCACAGGAGCTCAGCTCAGGAAGTGTTAATGAGGGAGGAGGATGGAGCGGCTGCTCCTCACGGAGGCCTTCAGGTTCCTGCAGACGTTCTGCTCCAACCATCAAGCAAACGGAGAAAGAAGAACTGTATTCATGTTAGACAAACTTTCTAGAATTCTTTTAAGTTCTAGAATGAAACTTCCACTTAAACACAAACCTGAGTCTTTTCTTTCGTCAGTCGTGTTTGTAGTTTTTAAGCTAAAGGATTTGCAGGGATGACGCTCACAGAGCAGAAAGGTTAGACCAACGATGCAGTGGAGCCACCCTAAACGTGTTCTACACCCTTTAGAGCCCCTCATCCACACACTGTGTATATAACAGACATTATTTGATCACAAAGAGCAGAAAGTAACTGTTATACTGTATTTCATGATCAAAGAGAAATGCTGCACAACAGTTAGTATCTTCTGAAAACCTGAAGGAGAACTGTCAGTCTTTTTCTGGAGGATCTTCTACCATGGATCAGTCTGGACTTCAGAAATGGTTCAGACTCGCCGCTCATCGCTGATGAACGCAGCAGAGACGGCCGTTGGAAGCAAGGCGGCGCCCCGGCCGGCGGCCGGGCCACACACGGGGAGGAGTGAACTTGAGGCGGGGAGGCTCGCCAGAGTCTGCCGCCAACACGAGTGGAATTCAGCGTGTGAAACATTCTGCTCAAAAGCTGATTCTGGAAAGCTCAACACAAACGTCCATCTACACGTCATGACATGAGAAGCAACACGTCTGTTTCTGCTCTCCGTGACTCCACCCACAAAAGGCTGGCAGGCCTTTTCCTCACAGTCCTGCAGCTGTGTGTGTGTGTGTGTGTGGGGGGGGGGGTGTCCAGTATGTGTTCTACCCGTGCTGAACCGTCTGCTGCAGGTTCTGCCGCTGTTCCTCTGCCTGCATTCAAAGACCAGTGGCTGCCTGAGGAGATTCCAAAAGCTAAAGATTTTTTTAAAAAGTTGCAATCCTGACATTTGTCCAGCAAGGCATTATGGGAGCTCTTCCAAACCTCCAGAGGACGGTCTGCTCCGTCATGACACAGTTGATCTAAGGGAAAACTCTACAGTCAGCCAAGAGCAAAGTCTGCAGCAGAGGCGCTAAACCTGAGCGTTTGAGGCGATGACATGAGGCCCGGCAGCAGACGTTCATGCAGCTGCAGGAGCACGCCACCGCCGCACAAACACACCCACCCTCACGCTAACGGGACAGAGCACCGCCACTCTCACCGTCTTTCCAACCACACGGCTGAATGTAGACGAGCACCGAGTCTGACAAACCTCCCAGCACCAAGTCCACCAGAACCAATGGAAAACATCAACTCCTGAGATAGAGATCTGAAGAGGAGCCGCTAACCGCTGCATTTCCACGCCCCCGCCTGAACATGAAGTGAACCAAATCTAACCCCTGGAGGAAAACACACGTGGTCCACCTGGGCTGTGTTCCTCTCAGTCCAGACCGTGTGTGCAGCTGGAGACACTCTGGTCCAGACCAGGACCTGTCTGCAAAGGTGGTCTGGATCTGCTCCCACATGGAGTCGTTATGCTTCACAGAGCCAAACTTCCAACATTAGCAGCTTTTAGGAAGCAGCAAACTCCAACAAACAAGAGTGGTAGTTAGTAGTAACTACTAGTAGAAACTACTGTATTTGAGTGTTGGGAAACATTCAACTTTTCTACATGTTTAACCAAACCTGACATCAGAACTACAGATCCAGATGATATTTACACTTCTATTTGAATCTGAATGCAGATGTAACATCAAGTCCCAGTTAGTATTGAATTATTGAAGCCCGTTTTCCTCCAGGGGTTGGATTTGGATTTGGTTCAGTCAAAGAAGAACTTCATCAACCCGACTCGTCCACAGAAATTGGGCCGACGGTTCCCTCACTGATGCAGAAAGGCTGCACCCCCAGAGAAAACGCAGTAACAGCTCTGAAGAACAAAACAGAGTTCTGCATTGAAGGAAAAGCTAAAAAGGAATGAGCCGACACTGAAAGCTGCTCAGGACGCCACACCTCCCAGCAGCTTCATCAATGAGGGACTTCAGCCGGAAACAAAGTGCTGCAGACAGAAGCAAACGCTGAGCAGCAGGCGAAGCATCTCCGAGGTTCAGCCACCCAAGCAGAGACACCTCTGACATGACAACAGGAACCACCTGAAGACGTTCATCTGGATCCGCCTGCAGAATCCCAAACCCAGACCAGAGCAACGGCTCCTCTGCTTTCAACCACTTTTCTATCATTTATGTTTGATCTTTTGAGGCCTTCATCACTGTAAGATCTCTACTGTAACTCACCACCGAAGCCCTGTACGAGAAAATGCCTCTAAATGTTGGTGACTGATGGGAAAATGATCCAACTGCCGGCCCCCGGGTGTCACCGTTCAGCGGTGAAACCGGTGAAGAAGAGAAGATCATTCCCAAACGGGTCAAACGGAGAAACACGCAGCTGGATCAGCAGAGACGTCTGTCAAGGCCTGATAGTCTGAGCCGGCCTAGGAGGGGGGCAACAGAAGGATGACGGGACCAACAAGCCCCGCCCAGTTCTCAAACACTCAAAAACAGGGGCCTCTGTCCTGCTGGTTTTTCCAGATTTCCCTGCCACGCCCACCTGGATCAGGTGTCTCCACCTGATGTGATGCTCAGCAGTGGGGGGGTGGGGGTTGTTGATGGAAGGTGGCGCTCTGGAACTGCCCTCCCCGCCCATCCTGCCATCCTCAGACAGACAGCCGTTGACCCGGCAGAGCTGGACTCAGACGGTGAACTGGCCAGGTTCTGAGGCCCGGTCCTGCCAAACCCAAACTGACAGGAAGGCCCCCTCCCTCCTGCTTCACAGACAAAACCAGCAACAGGCTGGAGTTTACTGTAAACATGGGGAAAGTCAAACGTCAGCACATGCAGGAACGGGCTTGGTTCTGGTCAGGCCCAGACATTACAGTGGTCACCAACCAAACTCCTAAGGAGAGCCTCAGAACGTTCCTACATGCAGGTCCGAGCCAGAACGTCTTCCAGCTGCTCCTGAAGGAATGCCACACCGCAAAGTTTCAGAGGATCTCCAGGATGGGAAGACCTTCACAGGGACATCCTTTCCCCAACAGAACCATCACAACAAACCTGTTTGCTGAAAGGTGACCGGCCCAGCAGTGCCACACGTATACTTTCACCACGCTTACCCACCAAAGAGGTTCACAATTCCTGCTTCTTCTGGATTGTTCTGTGGTTTTGTTACTCAGAACCCACAAGAAACGTTCCGCGGACAGCCTGTCTGCAATCACACGAAGGAGAACCACACCAGGGTTCATTTGCAAGATAAAAGAGACTCATTTGGTCTACAGCAGCTGACTGAAGAGGACAGTCCAGGGCTCGACAGCCATTTGTCCGCTGGCCCGGTCCTCGAGCAGTACGGACCACAAGACTTTATTTTTCACTTGTCCGCTCAGGCCACTAAAATATCTGACGGTTAATATATTTTTCACCTTTTTCAATAAGGTAACTTTTGGGAAAACGTGTAGATTTACCTTCATGGCTTTGAAAGTTTGACGTCCGCCATGATTGTTTTGGTCACGTGGTGCGCACGCTCCGCACCAGCGAACAGTGTTCAGAGACTGAAGCATGTCAGAGATGTGGAAGACATGGCAGGAATAGATAGGAATGTGTTAGATGGAGTAGTGGGTATAATTAGTAGTATGGACAGCAAGATATTTAATGAATGCATTGAAGATGAAACTGTATCCACTAAGCTTTAAGCTGAATGTCAAAGACTCCAAATACCTGAATCTCAGACTCAAATGCAGTAGAATGTTAAAGTACAGTCAAAGTATTTAATTTAATTAAGTAACTAAAGTAACTAAAAAGTAAATGTAGCTTTGCAACTTTAAACAAGTAACTCTGCAAATTTGAACCACATAACAGTAATTAAGGATCTAAAAAGTAAATGTAACTTTGCAACAAAAAGAGAAAGAAGTAAATAAAACTTCTTAACTATTGAATATGAACAAATGTGAAATAGTGATTAGAAGCAGCATGAAAACTTCTGAACTAGTGTTACCTACTACACTGCAGTGCTCTCTTCAAAACATCTGAAACAGACTAGAGCAGATTTAAGTTTGATATGCTCTATTTTCAGTCATTGAATAGTGTAGAAATAAGTGATGTCACCAGAATGCACCAAATTGCACCATATTAAAAGTTTACGGGGGGGGCATGCCCCCGGACCCCCCTAAAGTTGCGGCGTCCGTCGCATGGGTGCCGCCTGCGGCGGCGGGTCGCGCTGTGGGCGGTGACGGGCCAGTACCTTTCAGAAACTACTGGCCCTGTGGGCCAGAGCAAATCTCTGGGCCATGTCAACCCCTGCAGTCAGAGGAACTCAAAGAAGGAGCAAAACTGCCAGAGCCCTGAAGATGAATGTCTATGGACTACAGGAAGAACAGTGAAGGTTTAGGGCTGGATCAGCATCAGAACCAACAACTGCAGTTAAAGTGAGACCCGCTGGGATGGTGGCGCCCCCGTTTAACCCTGCGGCTCTGACCAAGACCAAGACGCTCTGCTGGGCCTTCAGTGGAGAGTCAGCTGTGGTTCAGCGTGTCGGCCGCAGCGTGTCTATGAGGGAGAGGAATCTGCTGTGGAATCTCTTTTGGGAACGTCACAGCGTCCTCGGAGAGCTGCGGCTCTGCATCAAGCCTCAACCCAGATATTTGTCACACTTGGAATGAGAGTCTGCCTGGGGAGGCGTGTGGGAGGGGGGCGGCAGGGAGCGGCGCACGCAGAACATAAAGGAAGGAACAATGAATGCCGGAGCTCTCATAATGCGACAGTGTTTGAGCCTGAGGTCAGAGGTCACGTCTGGCTTTGTGCGCGTCTGCCGTGGACCGACCGAAACAAGGAGACCTTTGAGGAGACGAGGTTTCGGCCACTCTAGATGACAAAAACAGCATTCCTCGGAGCAGAGACGCAGACGACCACTCATGGATTCATTAGAGGAGTCAGACCTGTGGCTCAGACAGTCCACCGCTGGGTACAGGAGCGGAGATTCCTGCATCCGTCGGGGGGCCGTGAAGGAGCTCACACTAGAACGAGATGTGCTCCTCAGAGAGGCCCTGCAGCTTTGATCCTGCAAACTAACCAACCGCAGATTCTCTAAAGGGTTAAATCTGACCGTCTTCTCTAATAATCTCAGTTTTACCTCCAACTTCAGGATCTACACGCTTTAAAGAGTCCCACCAGCTGAAAAAGATCATCATTGGAGTCTGACGCTCTGTAAAACCTGCAAACAGGAATCTCTGAGACAGAAAAGCCCTCAACCCCACCAAGTTCCACCTCTGGCTCTTCATGCACAACCAGAGAGGAGCGCGACCTCCTTTTCTGACGGCGTGATGCCCGATTGCTCTGATGAGAGCGCCCCGCCAGAGGCAAACGCAAACCTCTGTCAGGTCACCACAGACCAGCGGATATCCCCGCTGTTGGATGCAGTCCGAGTACATAGAATCACATTTCACTGAGTGGGGGAACCGGTCCGTCCACACGGCCCTCTGCCTTTAGTCTGCACGGCTTCAGAGGAGAGAGGAAGAGCGCAGCAGGGCCTCCTCTTCACACCAGGAGAAGGAGTCAGAGCAGAAACGGCTCCTCAAGCACCGACATGCTGGGAATGTTTCACAGAACACCTCCACGTTCAGCATCATCCTTCTTCTGAGGCCAGAAACCATCAGTGAGGCTCTGATCAACCAATCAGGACGCAGAATCGGACCTCGTTCCACATCATCCATCCTGACTCCGCCTCCTCTACCAGGCTGGAAATGACAGGAGCAGACAAACACACCGGAGACCAGGAACCAGGAGAACGCTGGTTTATGGTATGGGGGCAGGTGGGCGGGGCTGTCCTGGGAGACAACCCCCCCCCCCATGCAGCCATGACTCTGACAACTAAACATCTGATCACATCAGCCAGTCTCCTCACACAATTAGTTTCTCTGAATAGTAACCTCTACACGACTTCCCCCTGACAGCTTCTGTGTCCTTGAGCAAGGCACTACGTCTGATCCCCTGCAGTCCCATCACACTAGCTGGGCAGGAAGGACGTGGTCACGCCTTCAGGTTGGTTTACCTGAACAACAGAAAGGACCAGGAGCTCATACGCAGGTCTCATAGGACCAAAACCTGACGCAGGGCGGGAGCGTCTCTCCAGAGGGGAGGGATCCAATGACAGTCTGAACAGCAGAGAGCTCTGTTTTCACTGCTCAAAGCCTTTCTGGGTGGGGCCGAACAGACACAGAGGACCAAGGCCCCTCCACTTCCAGAGCCCGACCTAAAGCAGAATCTACAATGTTCAAGTTTGATTCCTATGGTCAGACGCTACAGAGACCAAACCAGGAGCCACAGCCTCGCTGTAGCAGAAGAACATGTCTGGGGGGGTCGGATAACTGTTGAACCTGATTCAGTCCAACTCAGAGTCACCGAGTTGGATTTGATTAAATTATTTGAAACCACTGTTCCAAACACAGCGCTGTCTTTGAACCCTCAACTCTGAGGCTGAAAGAAGAAGGCAACAGAGAGAATCAGCAGAAGATGACAGAAAATGAAATGGATTTTATACAAGTCATCTATGAATATGTGGTACAATTCAGGAAATCCTGGGATGTCAGATCACCATGGAACCAAAGACCCCACCCACATCTGTCCACTCACTACTATGGAACCAAAGAGCCCACCCACATCTGCCCACTCACTGCCATGGAACCAAAGAGCCCCACCCACATCTGCCCACTCACTGCCATGGAACCGAAGAGCCCCACCCACATCTGCCCACTCACTGCCATGGAACCAAAGAGCCCCACCCACATCTGCCCACTCACTACCATGGAACCAAAGAGCCCCACCCACATCTGCCCACTCACTGCCATGGAACCAAAGAGCCCCACCCACATCTGCCCACTCACTACCATGGAACCAAAGAGAAGAACATGTTAGAAACACCATAAACTATTGATTTGTAGTCACGTAAACATCATTAGACGACCTTTTCCACCCAGTTTCCACAAGTTGAACAGAAAAACAGAATCAGTCTGTTTACAGCCACCTGACTGACGCATGAGGCCCAGTTTCACACTGAGTGTGTGTTTCTTACGCTTGTGTGTGTGTTTCCGTCTGATTTGGGTCCACACACTTTCAGCGGTTCTTTTTCTGGCTGCTGGCTATAACCTGGAACAGGCATGTCCAAAGTCCGGCCCGCTGGCCAAATGCAGCCAGGAGCTCACAAATCAATAGTCTGTGACCTCAGCACTGTCCAAGAACTGTGTGTAGAATATCTTGATTGTGATTGGCTGAAAATGAGGGCTGCTGGTGGAAATTGGACATTTCTTGTATTGAAACACTAAACATCTGTGTTTGAATAGTCAACATCCATCACCAGGACGGTTTTTAGGGAGTTAAATGTCAAGAAGCATTACCAGACGAGAAATGCCGACTTTGACAAACTAACTGGGACAGAACGGTGCGAAAAAATAAAGCAACTTTAACAGCATAGCAGCATTTTTCACAGGAAGCTGTGAGTCAAAGGGAAACGTAGAAACACCGATTCCAAAGAGCTGCAAACCTTTTACTGATGGGGAATTTATGAAAGATAGTGGAGAACAGGTAACTGGTCCTGGAGCATCCTGTGACATCAGCAGCTCTGCAGACAAGAAGACCATTCAAGTTCACCTTTCCTTGACAGCCATATTGCTTCACTTGACATCAAGTGGACTTGCTCTGGTCCCGGATACGGTTGTTGTGGGCTGGTCCTGGAACTGGCTGCTCACGGGTTGGTGGTCTTTGTTTTGGTAGGAACTGGTGCTTAACCTCATCCTTTTCTTCAGAGTGACTGTCAGACTGTTTCAGAAATGTGATCTTCAGATTCTGAGACCTCTTCCTTAGCATCATCATCAGAAACTCCTCTTTCTTCCTAAATCAGTAGCAGAAACTCCTCTGACCATCTTGACCATGTGAGATGAGAAAAACATGCGGGTAAAGCCAGTTTACGGTTGGAGTTCCTGGGCCACAGGTGGGGAAATAAAGTTTGGTGTTTGAAAGACAAAAGGTAAAATGTGCCGGAATGTGAAAGCAGAGTGTCTGCGTGTGTGTGTCTGCGTGTGTGTGTGCGTGCGTGTGTGTGTGTGCGTGTGTGTGTGTGTGTGGGGGGGTGTTGGGGGGGTGAGTGTTGCGTGTGTGTTTGTGTGTTGTGCGGGGGGGTGAGTGTTGTGTGTGTGTGTGTGTTTGGTGTGGGAGAGTGTTGTGTGTGTGGTGTTTGTGTGTGTGTGTGTGTTTGGTGTGTGTGTGTGTGAGTGTTGTGTGTGTGTGGGGGGGGGGGGGGGTCCCCGGTAGGAGCCAAAACCGTCATTTTTAGCTCGGATATTAATCTTTGGAGCATTTTTCTTCTTTAAACTGAAAACGGCCCCTCAGACCCGAACCCCGCAAAAGGGACCAAACGGAAGCAGAGAGGCCAGATGCGGGAGTCACGTGTTTCTAATCATCTTCATCAAATCTGAAATGAACATCAGGCTGTCTGTTGGCTACAGAGCTGCTCTTCCTCAGAGAAAGTTGGGAAGTCTTCATCAGTCAGGAGTCTGAGCCCCAGGAGCCTCCGCCTCCACCCCCAGCCGGAGCTGGAGGCAGGTGCAGGGGGCAGCTTCGGTTCTGCGTGGATGCGTACCTGCGTGGTGGTTCCGTTGACCGGACCGGAGCTTAGCTCTTCCCGCCTCGTCGTGGTTCCTCTCCGCTGTCGGTTCCGCTCCTCATCGCAGCTCGTATCCGGGGAGCGCACGCGCCGGAGCCCGCGGATCTCTGCGGTTCCTCTCCAGGCCCAATGGAACCGCACCAGCGGTGCCGCTCCGGTTCCGTAGACACCCTCCCGTCCAAAAAGAGAGCTCCCGCGGGACACGGCACGCGCTCCCGTCAGAACGCCACTCTGCCACTGACCGGTCGCCACAAATGTTCGTTATTTTCCCGTCCGAACCTTGGACGGGCTGAGTTCGGTGGCCCTGCAGTCCGGGGAGAGTGAGCGGAACCGAACTTGGCGGTAATCCGCGCGTGAGTTAGCGGTGTCGCGGCTCGCTCCGAGTAAACGCGGACTGTAGAGAGAGGAGCGGCGCTGCCTTCAGGGAACCTCGGAAATGAGCATTCAGTCAGATTGTGACGCATTAACAGCAAATGTTTGGTGGAACTTTAGAACAGGACGTCTTTACTTGAAGGAAATCTCCTTTCGGTGACCGTGAATAACCTGTAAAGACAGCAGCGACAGACACGGAAGAAGATATTTTCAAATGAGCTCATTTTACTCAAAACAGTCCAATCAGATTCAGTGTCACTTCAGCTTCATCAAGATCTTCCTCTGAGTTATGAGAACACTGAGCACCATCACAGGTGACCGACATCCGAAAAAACGGATTCATTTGAAAGCAGCGGATTCTGGTTTAATCTCAGCAGAGGTGGATTCATCCTGATGCTGTTCAGAGAAGATGACAGAATACTGAGAAAAAAGACTCACTTTGAACACAACTGCAGGATTTTTGAGTACTCACTCACTCACTCATTCATCCATCCATCCATCCATCTTCATGACCCATGTTGGGGTCGCAGGGCTAATAGAGTCATCACAGCTTTATTATTTCTGAAAAAATAGAATAAAATGATGTTTCTTTTGAAGAAACTCTTTAAAAAAAAGAGGATTAATGGCTCAGCAAATTTAGCCATAAGGAGCTGCTCTTCATCACAAGTCCACTCGGGTAAACTCTTTTTTGGAGTTACTACCTCTCCATCTCACATCTCCTGATGAACGTCTGCTGTGAATAATTAACTAAAACATCAAAAATCCAAATTAACTGCAGATTTTTCCATGGAGTTTCTGGAGATCCAGGTTGATGTTTCTTCATTTCTGCCAACAAATCAAGACATCAAAAAAGTTGTGCAAACAGCAAGAATCTGGTGCAAAAAATAATAAATATGGGGAAAAGTCACAAATATTTTTTTATGGAGAAACAACCAAAAGTAGTAAATTATTAAAGTAGGTTATTTACTAATATTTCCCACTTCACTGACGTTCAGGCTAAATGAGATTAAAGAACTACCTTCTTTCTCAGCAGAATTAAGATGCTCTTTAATGGTGGCTATAAGAAAACAAACATTTGCATTCAAACATTTATGTAAATCAAATTATTGTGCTTAAAAAAGAACCAAAGAACAAGTTGAAGGAAAGTTGATTCAGGTGAAAAATCAGATCAACTGAGTAAAGAATGTGAACATTTATCTTTCTGAGTCACATGGATGGAAACATGTTCATGATCAGGGACCACAGTCTGTGTCAGGAAAAACTCCAATCTGCTGTTGGGTTAGTAAGCCTGGCCCAATCTTGAACATTTTCATGTTAAACTGACACACACATTTCTGAAAAACACACAGGAGGCAGTTTCAGGTCGTCACAATCACAGGAGTGTCTGCAGACAGACTTTTCCACTAGAGATGGTCAACCTTCACATTTGTTGCTATGGATTTCACAAACCCATTTTCTGTAAATGACAGTTATTCTTTATGTGGTCTTCTTGTCTTTGGCATTTTTATTCATCTATGTTTATTTGAGAGAAGATGCTGATATTTCTCCACCCTGAGGATGCGGTGCTTCATCACATAAAGCTTGACCAGGATCCTGCAGGAGAAAGCAGAGCTGAGATCTTCGTCTGCATGGACACACCTTCCATTTTTCCTTTCATGCATCCTGTGGGAGGGACAGGAGCATTTCTAGAACTTACATTTATAGAAAAAAAAAAGCATTATCAACTTGTATTTACGGTCTCTTGTGGTAGAGTCTTGATCAAAGTCTGCCCCCTGGTGGCCACATCCATTTGAATTGAGTCCTTTAGCATTTGCTGTCAAGATCCAAACACTTTCAGAACTTCCTGTAAGGCAAAATGATGGCATACATGAACAAGTCTGAACTCCAGTTGACAGGGAAGTCATCCCCAGTTAAGCTCCGCCCCTAATTCCACCAGACTTCACCCTCAAAGGTTTGTGGTTCGATCCTTGATGCTTCATGACTTCTGCAGAGCCGTCCTTCTCTTTTACAAAAAAAAAAATCAAAACAATAAGAAGGAATGAATGTTCCCAACTAATCATCTACTAAACTCAAAGCACCTCCACAGGTTCAGTTTGGTTTATTCATCTCAGTTCTGTTCAAAATGGGGAAGACTTCAGACTTGATAACTATCCAGAAGACCGTCATTGATCCCTCCATAGTCTGGATAAGCCACTAAAGCTCCCAGCTAAGGAGGTTGGTTGTTCACAGAGCGCTGTGTCCATGCAGATCACCACAAAGGACTAAATGTAGCAGGAGAAGATGCTCCAGCAAAAGAGACGACCGTGGACTTCAGTAGATTATCCAAAGAAAAAGATTCAAGAAGCTGCAGACAATCCAGAACGAGTGGAATGAGGTGGAGGAGCAGCTTCACAAAACACCACATTCAGACGCATTCAGGAGACAAGACACCTCTGAGTCTGGACCAACGGAGGAAACGTCTCAACTAGGCCAAGAGGAAGAACTGGACTGTTGGCCAGTGGTCCAAGGTCCTGGTTTCTGATGAAACTCTGCCTTTCATTTGGGAATCAAGGTCCGAGGCTGTGGAGGAAGTCTGGCGAGGAGCAGAACCCGAGCTGCTGGAGGTCCAGAGTGAAATCTCCACAGTCAGGATTTAGGCTGCACTGTCCAGCTCTGGTGTTGGGAAACTCTGCTTTCTTCAATCCAGAATCACTGCAACAGTCCAGCAGAATGTTCTAGGAGACTCCAGGATTCCTTCTGCTGAGGATCTGGATGCAGATTTCATCTTCCAGCAGAACCTGGCCCTTGTGCAGACTGTTGAAGGACGGAAGATGGACATATTGTTTTGAAATTACTTCATTCTGATCTGTTTGATGTGATCATAATCTCTGTCTTTATCTTTTTGCAGAAACTGAGAAGTAAATTGTGATTTCCTCACTGTTCTGATTTTCTGAAATCCTCTTTTTGTGGGCTGGAATCCCAATGTATGTCAAAATATATAAAGAAATACTGGAAATCAATTAAACAGTGAATCTATATTCTATGAAAATTACATTTTAAAGGCAATTAAGCAAATGAATACACATTTCCATGATCTTTGTTTTTGTAAAGTGTCTAAATTTCTGTAGCTGAGTGTGTGACCACTGTTACCTTCATTACTATCATTTGTCTTTTTTTTTAAAGCACAAGTAGAAATAATAGTTTTATTGTTGGTGCTGAGGCTGAGTTCCTGCTCTCACTGCTGCAGTGACTTTTTTCCTGCCCTGTAGCAGATGCTTCCAGATGCCTCTTCTTCTCTGGTTGCAGATGATATTCCATCAGAAATGTCTTCAACTGTTTGCTTTCTGTTCTCCCATCCCTGCAGTTTCTAACCTTCTCTTTTGCCTCATAACAGGTTCCAGCATCGTTTTTGTCTCTCAGCAGACGTCTGCTTGTGCTGCAGGTTTCTTCCTCCGTTCAGAGTTTCTTCACTGTCACCTTCGTCTTGCTCAATCCGGGGGATTACGATGAAACCTTTCAACGTAATCTGTTGGTCGCTCATTTGAACTGTTTTATCCAACTAAGATAAAGTGGTTTAATTGGAACAAACGGATAATATGAGGAATAAACAGAAGGCCAGAGCGCTGACATCACCCTGCTAACATCTGCAACAGCAGCAGTCTCCAGGTGGATGTAAAGCAGGGGTGTCAAACTGATTTTGGTTCGGGGGCCACATTCAAACCGTCTGATCTCAAGTGGGCCGGACCAGTAGCGTAAAGGCAAAACAACAGCTTTATTCTTGTTTTTTTACCCAATTGGAAAACATGCCTCAACCAACATGGTAGCCTAATCATTTTCTATTACACATTCTTTCACAGAGGCCAATGGATCTTAAATAAAATTAATTTCACTTTAAAAATATTGGTTTATTCAATTTTATACAGACTGAATATTTTAAATCTGACACTGAAGCAATGCTGATAATAAATTCAAGAGGGGCTACAGAAAAAAATGAAACATCTTCCTAAAATGTAAACGTCCAAACAATGACAAAATTAAACTAAATTAAACTTGTAAACATTTGTGAACATTAGAGTTTGGAGTTAACCTCCTTTCTCTCCTGAAACTTCACAAGACCGTCAATATCAGGATTCGAATCCTGTGCAGAAACACATTTAGGCCGCCTTTACACTGCAGGTCTTGATGCTCATATCCGATTTTCTGACTATATCCGATTTTTTTGACGACCCGCTTACATCATCTTTTAAAAGTGACCCGTATCTGATTTTTGCATTTACACTATACAATGCTGAAACTATCAAACGTGGACGTTCTGAGGACTACGTAGCAGTATTTCCGCCTTCCGCGGACCTCTTTTGTACTTTTGTGACTGCGGTTGTCATGGAGGCAAGGCGGCGACGGAGGAGGCGTTACCTTGGACGCTCCAGAGGGGATGCATGGGGGAGTAAAATGGAGGGCTGCTCGGCTCTCTCTGAGTTTTGAATGAGGAAGTGTTTGCAGACGTTGTGCTGTACCAACAGTTTGATCCAAGTGTTGAACCTTTCCTCCACGATGACTTCTCTTTTTCCGACCGTAGTCAGAAACACACGGGAGATTTCCTCTGGGTTCTCTTTTCCGTTCTGAACCCTCAGCCTCCAGAGTGGGTTAAGAAAGACTCCAAAACTTTTGGGGGAGACAGCTTATTTTTAATTTACGGTTCTCCGACACTCCCCCGCTCCGCGCTCACACCCCCCCTCTCTCTCCTTACATACACACACACACGCAAGCACGCGTGCGCGCGCTCACACACACACACACACACATGGTCCCCATCATACACGCCCCCCAAAGAAATAAACAGCTTCTAGCCTGTTCCCTAGCAACGGTGTCCCGCTTCATTAGTTACCGTTTTGCGTCCTGCTTACATGGCACACGCTAATGCACGTATCCGATTCGTTTACGATTTATTTCCACATAAGAGAGAGGCCTGTTTCCGATCTGAGAAAAACGGAATCCATGCGCTTTTGTCCTGCTTACACGTTCACCGATCATTTCCGATCTGTGCCACACGAGAGGAAAAAAAAATCAGAATTGGATCACTTAAACCATGCAGTGTAAAGGCGGCCTTACTGTCATTCAAATGTGAAAAACACAATGAAATGTCAATTATTATTATCATTCATTATTATAAGAATCTTTTCCTGGTTTCTGCCTGAATTTTGTGGCAAAACCTGCCTTCTTCCTGACCTTTGATGGAGCGCCATCAGTGACCAAAATTACTTAATGTGACCAGTTCACTCCAACATCGTCCAGTACAGTAACTAGAGAGCTGACTATGTCATCAGTTGTTGTGTCCATCAACTCCAGAAACTCCACTGTGACGGTCTCTTCAACACCTCTAACAAATATGCACAGCTGTACATATCTGTGATGTTGGTGCTTTCATCAATAGTGACTGAATACTGAAAATACAATAAATGACTGGATTCCTTCATATGGCTGCCCATGTTTCCTCAGAGATGTTGTGTCTGGAGTCGTAATTCTTGACAGACTCATGTTTAAGGTCGACTGCTATTTGGGGCACAAAACTTCTGCATCCTTCAGCATTTTTCAATAAGTTCACCATTTAAAAATGTTTTGGATTTTTGCTCCAACTTGTTTGCAATAAGGTAGCTGGGTGTCACTGCTCCATCACTGACGCCACGGCTGCAGTAAATCCAGATGGTTATTTATCGGTCCAGGTAATAGTTGCTAAATCTTTTTTTTCTTAACTACAAATGGTGAAACTTTTCTTTGTGGAGAGTCTCATAGTGGTGCTGAATGTTATATTCCTTAAAGACATACCAAGCATGCAGGTTTGCATTCAGCTCCGTGAACAAATAAAACGCTTTCCATTTTCCTGGAAAGCTCAGGACTTCACTTCAACCTTTTTTTCTTTTTGACAACATTTTGGTCATTATTGTGTCACTACTGATCATCCTTCAGTGGTGAGGCTCACAGGGAACCAAACTACTGCCTACCCAGACACAGAGCTGTTAGGTTTCATTTTTGGCACATGCAGAGTTATGTTGTTTCACCTGTTAAGCTTTTCCTTTGCTCCCCCTAGTGGCGGAATTGCGCATTTCGGTTATTTCTTTAAACAAATCTGCAGAACACGCACCCATCAACTCAGGGTGCGCACCGCAGAACACGCACCCCTCAATCTAGTCACTAAAGACTAGTCAACACAAAACGAACTAATCAGAATTAACTAAACAAAACTAATGTGTTGCACCGAACTAAACATAAGTTTGGTTAACAGTTTTCTGGAGTCTACAAAAGGTTGGTCAATGTGCTTAAAGCCCCAACTTCACATTTGTCAGGAGAAACCAAAGGTGCCACAATGCATTCAAAAGTGCTGTTACGAACTATGCCGATTAGCTGACTTAAATAAGAGCAAGGTGTTTACTCACAAACATTTCTGGAGCACCAGACGTTCTCTCTGGCAACCCCAGTCTGGAACAATGCAGTTGGGTCTGCCCTTGCACCAGCTACGGCAGCAGGAACTTACGCACCTGCTGCCACCCGATCGGGTTAGTGGCATTGGCAACACATGCTGTAGCAGCCTGCACTCCTACACAGTCGCTTACCCCACCTCCAACTGATGTTACCAGCCAAGGTCTGCCTGAGGGTTGGAGCACTCCTGCTCAGACCACTCTTCTTGGTCTCCAAAGAAACAAGTCACCAACTTTAAATCAAATTGAGGTCTACAAAGAAAACAAACTGTTAACCAAAGTTTCCAAATGCAATCAAATCTGAACAAAAACCCACAGCTCAAATCACAAATGATGTGAACTCAAATGGTTTCAAAGATCCCGGACGAGCCCCCAATCATGTTACGGCCCCTTTTGTGTCTAGGGGTACCTAGGGGGGCATAACATAAAAAAGTAATGTTTTGGCTAATAAATTAACTGTAACAAAAAACACCAAACGAATGTCTCCACAAAAATATAACAAATTTATTTACAAATAAATAAAGAACCACCAACAACTTAAAGTGAAACAAAAGGGCTTCAGGGTGAACCCAGGCCAAAATAACAAACAAAACCCCAACTAACTGAAACATGTTATCTTACCTGCAAATGAAAGGATAGGAAAATCAAAGACAAAACTCTAACCTCCCTAGACTAACAAAAACAGGAGAAAACATGTACTAAACAAAATGGCAGTTCACCCCTACAGCTTCACTTAACAAATAACTATAAACCAAAAGACTAATCAGAGTGGGCACAAAACTACAAACTACAAAGAACTAATACAGAATACTAAAGTGCAACACAAACCAAACAGGTGGTGAAATACAAAACAAAATGGAGGAGAGGGTTAAGCTGCAATGGAGACTGGTTGCAGCCAAACTCCCTTCTCCAGGGAGTTTCAGAAAGGAGGTTCAACCAACTCTGACGTTAAACTTGAACTCTTGGAGGCTTAAACTTGAAATCTGAGTTTTCTGTTTCAGAGAAGCTGATCGGAGTTAGGTCAATCAACTCTGAGTGGACTGATTCGGAAGTGAGCGCAGATATCACACAGATATCACGAGTCACCATGGCAACCGTGAAAAAAAGAGGTCTGCATATTTTTCTCCAGCTGAACTTGACGTGCTGCTGCAGAGTTACAGTGAATATGAGCACATATTCCAGAAGAAAAGCAACACCGCTGCATCTGCAAAACAGAGACAGTTAGCGTGGAAAACATAGCTGCTCAAGTTAATGCCTAAGTTTGCATTTAAATCATTGTTATAAAATATTGGCTGGAATAACTTTTTAGATAGCGTAAGGAGTGAAATAAAAAATGGTGATATTTAGGTGTACTTTTGAAGTGTCATTCCTGGTGTAAATGCATGAAATGCTGCATAGTGTACAGAACCAATCTGGGGAAAAATGCATTTAACGTCGGTAATGTTTAGAGGAATTTTTGGTAACCTTCCCCTCTTGCAAACGTTGGTCAGTTTAATATTAATACATGCAATTGTGTTTTTAAAAGTGAACTTTTGTCTACTGTTGAACCTTTCGCTGCGCGAAGACTTCTCCTTTCTTTTCTCTCGTCTTTCCGACCGTGGTCAGAAGCCCAGGGGAGATTTCCTTCAGGGCCGAAGGGAATTCTCCTTCGGGGTTCACTTCCCGTTGGAAACCCTCAACCTCCAGAGCGGATTAGAAATGACTCCAAAACAGTTCTTCTGGGAATGACACCTCTTTATTTAACTAAGTGCTCCGTCCTCCGAACACACATATATTCCACGCACACACCTCCGCTCCGTGCTCACCCCCCCCCCATCTGCACCTGCACTCGCCCCTCCCCTTGTCTCTCGTGGATCGCACCCCGCTCAGCACACACACACTGCAACACTACCCTTGTATTGATCGAGTGGTATAGGTTTATATGGGATTAAGAAAGTAAGCAGTGCTAGCAAATTGTGTTTCCAAAAAGTAATTGTTACATTAATCTAATTCAATGTCCCTGATTTCATTTTCATGTAGATGCAATCCTGCAGGAATTAAAAGAACATGGCAGCAGCTAAAAATGAAGTATAAAAACATAATTCAATCAGGTCAAATGTGAGCATGTCATGGATGTAGGCTTTGTTGACAATATTTGACATATGAAACATCTACATAACAATATCTAATGTTGTTTTCATTGTATATATGTAATTGACTGCAACGAAAAACGGTAACGCTCAAACAAAAACGTATGAGGAAATGACAAAAAATCGAGTCTAGGTCTCAAAATCCTCGTACGAGGTAAATATAATTCTCTATGAATTAATGCAGCCTCCTCGTCTATTGGGTCCTCCAAAAAAGAACAAGCCATTCTTGTCACTTAGACCGTCTCTGTGTGACGGAAATGTGGGCAATGAAGGTTAAAGCGACAAATACCGCTTCGTCTTTAAAAAGGGGAGGGGACCGGCAGAAACTTTGAGTTTGGAGAATAAAACCTGCTCCCGACCAGGTTAGGTTCACAGCATAAGTAACCATGGACACTGACTCCGAGTTTAAGTTACCTCTCTGTCAGAAACGGGTTTGACTTACTCTGCTTTCTCTGGTTTAACAAACCTCCCATTCTGAAATGGAAAGCCCAGGGTTTCCCTGATTTCAGGGTTAACGCACTCAGAGTTTACACTTAACCTCCTTTCTGAAACAGGCCCCTGGTGTGGAGGTCCATGTGTTGGTTTTAAGGCTGCCTCCTCCAGCCCTAGTCCAATGAGAGGCCACACCTTCATGCACCACACCTGAAAATAATCAGAAACAAACAAAAATGCACAAGAACACAGAGGTCCCACTCTGATACAAAAATACACAAAACAGAACAAACAGAACCAAACAAAACCAAATCCGGCTACAGCCGTAACAGAAGAAACTTTGACTCATGAAAAGCTCAAACAGAAACAAGTCTTCTTGGTTTTGTCTGTTCAGTCCACAGGCATGCTTCACTCTAAATTGTCCCTAGGTGTGATTGTGTGATTTGTGTGTGCATGTGTGTGTGATTGTGGCCCTGTCACAGACTGCCGACCTGTCCAGGATGTCCTCTGCTTTCACCCACGAGTGGCCAGGATAGGCTCCAGCAGCCCCGTGACCCCAAAGGGGTTTAGAATGGTGTCACAGCCAAAATGTCCTTCATCTAGAGGACCAGGATCTGTGTGGTCACTTAGGTCTGGATGGAGGTCTGTTAGGGTCTTGGTGATCCTCTTTGACATCCTTAGTGCTGCGATCTTCCTCTTTGTGTTCAGTAACAGTTTCAGGAATTGATGAAAATAGAAAGCATAGAAAACAAATTAAACTGCTGTTGTACTTTAACATGTTCTTTTGAAATTTCCACCGTAGGAATGTGTCCAAATGTGCATTGATGCTGAAAATACTCAGGTTTTATCTCACATGGTGGTCCTACATGTGATCAAACCATCATCTTTACTCTCAGCCTTTCCTCTTGTTTATATATTTTCGGTCACACAAAAAAAATCCAGTAGTTTTCATACAAGTAATGAATTCCTTCAATCAGTTCTGTTTTTATAGCTGATGACGTCAAACCTATGGAATTTGATGTAAAACATGCTACTTTTATGTTTGGAACAAAAACACGAACTTTCATGGATTTAAAGTCAACTGATGTCTAAAAGTTCAGAAAAACCATTTTCCATTGCAGTGTAAAGGGTTGAAGTCGTAGCTGAAGTTATGGTCTCCTTCCTGTTGTTATCCTGTGAGGTCATAACCCTGTATGGCTGCCAGCTGATGAGGTTTTTTTAGCCTTTGTTCTCTCACTACACAAAACCGATTCCACTAATGAACATTAGCACATTTGGACTTCTTATGTCTCTCTCAAGAACTTGTTTAGCTGAACTAGTCAAATAACTGTCCTGACATGACAGCAACTCTTTATGCCTGACTGCTTTTATAGGTGACCGGCATCAAACCATCTGGTCACCTGTTTACTGTCTGTCCTCACCAAAGACCCGTAACCCTTGTGCTATCCTAGGCACTTTATCATTGGGAGTTGGGTCATCTAGACCCACTAGACAGTGCGCTGAACCTTTTTTCTTCAATGATTTGTGATCTTCACTGGTGTCCATGGATTACATGAAATCTTTCCACCTTTATCCACCTTTGTCATGGTAGGGAGAACACCTCAATGGAAGGGGGGGGGTCATCTAAGATAGCACAAGGGTAAGGGTGTAATATTACAGCTCAATGCTGAGTCATAAGGATTGTCCTGCTGTGGCGGGTTACTGCCACTGGATGGCAGTAAAGTCCTGCTGGTTAAAACCACGGTCAGTTAAGTATAGAATAGAATAGAATAGAATAGAATAGAATAGAATAGAATAGAATAGAATAGAATAGGTCTTTAATAATCCCTGAGGAAATTTAAAAATGTCCATCTGCTCACACTTTTAAAACACATACACATATTAAAAACAATAAAAATAGTAAAAATAGCAATGGACTAAAAAGATTAATAGATAAAAAGATCAATCATTTAAAATCAGTGGGTAAGAGAATGAAATAAAAATAAAAATAAAAACAAGAATGACAAGAAATTGCTTCTAAGATGCCCTGCCAGAGAGTTGTATTGCCTGATGGTACGAGGAACAAACGATTTCTTCAGTCTTTCTGTGGAGCAGCACTGGGACAGCAGTCTGCTGCTGAATGTCCTCCCCCTGTTGGTGAAGGCCTCATGTGGGGATGTGAGGGATTCCTCATGATGGCCCTGAACCTGCTCAGAGTTTTTTTCTGCCACCTCCTCCTCAAGATCCAGCTTCAGTCCCACCACAGAGCTCGTCCTCTTGATGATCCTGCTGAGCCTGGAGATGTTCTTTTTGTTGGTATTGCACCAGCACACAGCAGCATAGAGGAGAGCCCTCTCCACCACTGACTGATAAAACATGTGCAGCAGTTTTGTGCAGATGTTAAAGGAGCGCAGCCTCCGGAGAAAGTACAGGCTGGACTGGGTCTTCTTGTAAAGCTGGTCCGTGTTGGTAGTCCAGTCCAGCTTGTGGTCCAACACAACCCCCAGGTACTTGTAAGTCTGTACCATCTCCACACTGTCTCCCTCTATCTGCACGGGCTGAGGTGTTCAGGCTTTCCTTCTGAAATCCAGAACCATCTCCTTGGTCTTCTGGATGTTCAGCTGCAGCTGATTCTCCCCACACCGGGCCACAAAGTCCTCCACCAGCCGCCTGTACTCCCTTTCCTCTTCTCCTTTAATGTATGCCACAATGTATCGTCCGATAACTTCTGCATGTGGCAGGTTGAGGTGTTATAGCGGAAGTCGGACGTATACAGCGTGAAAGAAGAAGAGAGCATAGAATGCCTGTTTACCTTAACCCTTGTGCTATCCTATGACCCCCCCTCACATTGACGTGTTCTCCCTACCATGACAAAGGTGGATAAAGGTGGAAAGATTTCATGTAATCCATGGACACCAGTGAAGATCACAAATCATTGAAGAAAAAAGGTTCAGAGCACTGTCTAGTGGGTCTAGATCAGTGTTTTTCAACCAGTGTGCTGCGGTACACTAGTGTGTCGTGGGAAATGACCCTCTTTCACTGATCTAAAAACATTTTCCATCTCCAGGATATCAGCTCTGTGTTCATTCAAACAGGCCCTGATAAAACACTGAGTAGTTAGGAATATGAAAGATCATAAAATACATTTTTCTTTGTGTTTATTTGATTCTATTAAAGACATTTTGATAAGAATGACAGTACTGCGATTTAGCAGCAGCTTCAGCTGTTTGCGGAAAAGTCCCGCCCCTTTAACTGTCTCCACCAATCAATCTTGAAGGCTTAATCACATGTCATCAGTCTGACCAATCAGAAGTGGTTCAAGTCTTCACTTCCTCGTTCAGATTCTGCTCATAAAGTCTCTCAGTTCTAACAAAAATACCAGCTAAAGCTCGTCTTTAGCGGTGTAGCTTTCCACAGAATCCGGTGTCAGACCGTGGAACAAGTGAACAAAACAATTCTAAGAGTTTCTTTGCAGTAGGAATCAGCTATTGAGAACTACATCACCCAGAACTAAACTAATATAACCTTTTCATGTATGGTATTAGCTATATGTCATGTTCCTCTCTGTCCTTTCATTTCATGTGTCAAATAAAGTTTTCTGTGCCTGAATTTTTTTTAGTCCAGTATTTCTTATTACAGAAAGTATTATATAAAAAAATGTTGCAGTACAACTTGTGTTTCAAATTGTAACAGTAAGTATAACAAATATTGTAGCCCTGAAATATAACTGGGTGTGGCAACATTAACTTTTACAAAACAAAAGCACCCAAAGCCAGGGGAATTTTTGATTTATTGATTGATTCCAAAGTCCATGTTGGCTTTAAGGGTACTATAGGAGTCCAAAAGAGGAATCTTTAAAATGTTGGCACAGGTATTCAACATTGGTAATCTTGATGTTGAGGAAGATATGAAGTGAAGGCGTGGCAGAGGACTCATTCCAGCAGGAGGAACACGTGGCACACCTGCAGCTGACATAAACACCTCCTCCAAGGTCACGGCGCTGTCATCTTCTAAAAGTAGATGGAAAAAATTCACAATACAAACCATCCTTATTAAAATTTAGGATCATAATAGGATGATTTTTATTGTGTTTTACGCTTTTATAACACTATTTCACATTTTCACAAATCAGGTAAAAGTTTTACAAATTAGAAACTGTGTTTAATGTATTCTTTAGAATCAAATGCATAATTTAATCCAGGTTTAAGCAGTCCGGGTCCTGTGGTTTTTGAACAGGACCCGGTTTTAGCTGATCTTATTGCAAAAAGTGCACTAAGTGCAAAGTGGGAAAGCTGTGAATCGGAAGCTGACATCAGCGTCGTTCCACCATGTAGCCATCAGGCTAAAAACATTAGCTTAAAGCTTCTCCCACGTGTGTGCAGCTGGTAGCTACAAGCTCTGAAACACATTTTTTAGACTGAAGGCCTGCAGAGACTTTGCCACGCGGCAAAGGAGAGGTGGAAGACGCAAATTTGCCCGTGAATCATTCGCTTTCAGCGTGAACACAGCTTCATTATTAGGGGTCTTTCTGTACACTGGACTGGGCGTGTCTGCGCGTAAGCCGAAGCTAAAATAACCGGAATAAAACCTAGAGCTACCTCTGGCCAAACCAATTAACATCAGAATTACACATATTGACATTTAACACCAACATTTTCACTTACTTCACTTTCTCGTTCAGTTTCCGATTCGTACTCCTTTATTCCTCCTTCTTCTCCAGCGGTTTGTAGCAAAAGCCAATCCACTGCTGGTGTACATTCTGCAATCTGACCCCAGATGTTGTGGCGTCACTTCCGTGGTGAAGTCACCTCTGCTAAGCCTGTTTCGTAGACGCATCACTTTTTTATGTTTGCATTTCGTTTCTTTTTTTTGCATCGCTTTTATGTCCTTTTTGCTGTGACAGTTATTATTTGCAGCGTTTATTTCTTATTTGCATTTCCTCTTTTTTATGTGCATTTCATTTTTATTTGCATTTCATTTTCTTTTTGTTTGCAGTTGCTTTTTTTTTTTTGCTCGTTCTCAGCCACCGTGGTCCAGCCTCCTCTGCAGTTCAGTTTTCTGGAGAGCTCCATCTCCTCAGTGTGACACAGTTGTATCGAGGAAGTCAGGGAGTTTGAAGTGGCAGGTCGTCACACAGCCCTGTGAAATCTTGTAAATGGACATCTTCATGGCTGTGTCAGTTCTGATTCTGTCCTCCCGTCTCTTCACAGCTGCTCTGTGGCGGCAGACATTTCCCTCTGGCTTTAGCTCTGGCGTTCTGGTTCCTTCATGCCATCTTCATGGCAGAAACTTTGACGGAATTCAAGAAATTCCTGCTTTTACTTTTGGGGTTTTTTCCCTTTAAAGACATAAAGAAACTATCAAGTTTGGATTCAAATAGACAAGAAGTTTGGAGCTTTTTTAAGTTTTTCAACAACCTGAATGCTCCTTCAAACCTTACAGAACTGAGCAGACGCTGAACTCTGACCTTTTCATCCCCTTTCAGATCAAATCTCAATTATTATTATCTCAATTGTCAATATTTATTCTCTGAAAACTTTCCTAAAGAATGAAGGAACCAGATCCTCGTTTTTGAGTTTGGTCTTCAAAGTCATTTATGAAGTCACTGCAGTCACGGGTGAGGTCCCCAGCCGCTCCAGCTAAAGGCCCGCCACCGCCCAGTCCTAAGCGTCCCTCCCCCCCAGAGGCGGCCTAGGGATACCCCAAAGTTGCTTACACACAACCCCACGCAGTCCACAAGCAGGCTCCACACAGGGCAGAGACAAGAGCAGGCCGCCCTCCCAGAGGAGGAGGTAGAGGTCCCTGACCGGGTATTGAGCCAAGACCGGCCTAACTTCAGTCAGCGGTAGACTGGAGCGAGCCGGCACACGGAGGAGCCAAAGCCAGAATCACATGGACCACCCCATCAAGGAGCAGACGCACAAAGGGCGTGGTTACCAGCTGTTGCCCGGCAGGACAACACTTCTGTTGCCCTGTGGGAGGGGGGCAAAAATGATTTGTCAGTCTCAAATTCTGCAAGACAGCTCTTTGGCCATGATGGAGGGGTTGCAGTATGACATTTGAAGGGCTGGCTAACCGCTCCTCCAGAGCCTCAACTGTGCCTGTTTCCCAGTCCTCCCTGACCAGCTTGCTGCTGATTAGCTGACTCAAGTAATTCCACATCCTGACTGACAAACACACCTGGTTTAGGTAGGCAGAGCTGGAAACCAGGCTGGGCTGAGGCTCTTCAGGACCACGGTTCACCAGCCTGGTTTAAGGGAGTAGACAGGTGACTTTCTACCAGGAACCCGTTCAAACAGGTGACATGACTACAGGTAAGAAGTGGAGGATAGAATAGCTTCTTAAAGGAGAAGGAACAGGTCTCACAGAAATCTGCTTTGTAGAGACTAATGGTTGAAGTGTTTCTAAAAACAACATTAAAACCTGACTCAACTTTTTATGAGAAACAACTTGTAGATTTAGTGACTGGCATGCTTTTGATTGTATTTAGAGTTTTGATGTGACTCATAGAGACCTGAGCTTCGTTTATCAGAGACGGTTATTAGGGCATTTTAAAATGTCATTTAATGCTGAGAAGAACTATAATTTTGGAGAGAACACACACACTTGCTGATGTTCTTCACACACACACACACACACACACACGCTGATGTTCTTCACACACACACACACACACACTTGCTGATGTTCTTTACACACACACACACACACACACACTTGCTGATGTTCTTCACACACACACACATGCTGATGTTCTTCACACACACACACACTTGCTGATGTTTTCACACACACACACACTTGCTGATGTTCTTCACACACACACACACTGATGTTCTTCACACACACACACACACACACACACACACACACACACACACACACACACACACACACACACACACACACACACACACACACACACACACACACACACACACACACACACACACACACACACACACACACACACACACACACACACACACACACACACACACACACACACACTTGCTGATGTTCTTCACACACACACACTTGCTGATGTTCGTCATGGCATAGAGCAGTGCTGACTGAAGGCAGTGGCGGTCTGCACGGCTCACACGCGACAGAACACGCAGACCGGGTCAGTAAGTATGAAGTGAGTTTTATTTAATGTCTAAAATGAAGAAAAACAAGCAGATGTGGGTCAGATGCAGCAACCCCCTTTAGGGTGGGGTTCTGCTGACACAGACTCCTGATGAAGACCCCCCTGACGCAAACAGGAGGTCCTGCCTCTGCCCTCCACCCCTTCTTTTTTAGTCTTCACCAAACACACTGAAAGTAGGCACTAATATTTATACCTCAAACCTATGCAGATCTATGTACACAAGATATGTAAAGCAGGAGAGCAGATATTTGTAGTGACATCATTCCTCTCAAACGCCATGCTCCTGAAGGAAAACTGTCCTCTGGGGGGGGGGGGGGGGGGGGGTGTTGGGGGAAGGAAAGGCACTTAAGAGGAATGAACTTTTTACAACTGAGGGGAGATTCCTGATGCTCAGCTGCGCCCTCTGCAGGACACAGGCTGCTGTTGGCTGTAGGGCAGATGTCGGGCTCATCTTCTCTACCATGACTGGAAGGCTTCAGCTGAAGGTCATAGCTGAGCAGCTGGGAGGGGCCGCTTTGCCCTCATCTTCATCGTTTGGAGCGTTTGCACCTTCCCTCGTCTCACATGGAAAGAGTTTCATATCGCCTCCATTTCAGTTATCCCTACTTTACATCATCTTGAGGGGGGGGGGGGGGGGCATCAGACAACTATTTACAGTCATAGACAGCTCCAGACCTTCAGCAGGAACTGTCTGTACCGCGTTCAGCCAAACAAAGACTAAAGAAATCCGGTGGGATCCAGGAGCCCTGTAGTGGGTCCAGGTTCAGAGTGTGACCTACAGAACAGCTCCTGCTTTATGGGCCAGGGATGCTTGCAGCTGTTGTGTCTTTGTGTTGTATCAGAATGAGAAATGGATGGCGGTTAGAACTCCTGGGCTGTGAGCTCAGGTGTCAGAGCTGCTCCATCATTAGCCGTCAGACCTGGAAGGTAACCGACACACATGGTGGCTGAACTTCTACTGTGTGACTGGCAGACTTTGTACCTGACCTGAAAGGACACTTAATGAATGAACCCCAGCTGGTTGACAGCATGTGATCGCCCCCCCCCCACAGCATTTCTAAGACTATCTACAGACATCAACATGGAGCCCTGACAGCAGAACATATGGAAGACGCACATCCTGCTATGCAGCTGCTCTCTCTCACAGCAAGTGTTAAATACTTTTATCCACAAAGAAAACGTTAGTATTTTACAGACGCTTAAAAAAGTAAACATTTATCTATAGGAAGTTTAAAATATATTCCATCAAAAATAGTCTGACAAATTTCAACAGTAGAAAAGAAATGTTATACAAATGGCAGACGCACAATTTTTTACAATAGAAAGTCGTCATGACGGACTGGACCTCCACCGCCTCCTCCACCCGCTGGAGCAGAGGCCTTCCTCCTGCTCTGCTCCTGTTGGTTTTCCAAACCGTTCGGTAACAATCGTAATTTAGCAAATGAACTCAGTTGAAGATGAAACTGTTAAATTATCCCTGTGAGCCAGACCAAATGTCTGCGGGTTTCCACAGCTTTGGCAAGTCAGAGTGGTTGGATTCAGTCAGAGCAAGAAGAAGCGGCTCCGCAGCCCGACAGCTCCGCCGGTGCAGCCTCCGCCCAGCGACGGCCCCGCCGCCCGTCCCGCCGCCTGTCCCGCTCAGATCACAAACGAGGACTTGTGCCGGAAGTCTCCCTGCAGGAAGCAGAGCAACACGGATCAGCCTTCACAGCCAGAAGGAATGCCACATGTTTAGGCGCTTGAAAAGCACCGGCTCTCACCTTTCAACCCACAACCTCACCCATCTTCAGCCAAGACCCCCCCAACCAGGAGCTGTTTTAGGCACGGGCAATACGGGCTATTGCCCAGGGCGGAAAATGTTGGGGGGCGGCGCCGGTGGCTCAGCGATTGTAAAAAAATATATGCACCACTATTGGTTTACTTATATCACAGTTTGTAACAGCCTGAAACCTCGTGGCCCCCCCACCCCACAGCTGCTTGCTCTCCTGTCTTTGAGAAGAAGATGCAAATGTGTGTGAAGAAGGAGAAGGGTGGGGGCGCGGGGTGAAGGGCGCAGGCCTCGAGGTGAGCACGGAGCACCGCCGCGATTGGGCTTGCGCAAAACCTGGCTGAATCATCTTCAAGGGGGGGCGACGGTCGCGGGCCGCGGCTCAGTGCTTCATGAAAAAATAAAAATTAAAACTGCGACTGAGCCGCCATGTGAATTGTGTGAATTGGCGCCCCTGGCTGCACGCGCTCCTGCTGGAAATGTGTGACGGATGGCGGGGAATCAGTTCAACTGTGGGTCGCTTCCAAATCAAAGGTCGTCATACGGTGACATTCTATAACCTAAGGTTTAATAAAGGTATAAAAAATAATTGTTTTTTGGGGTTAATTGTGTGAAATGCCCAAATAAAAA
Organism: Oryzias sinensis; assembly: GCA_037389245.1. Classification (NCBI taxonomy): domain Eukaryota; kingdom Metazoa; phylum Chordata; class Actinopteri; order Beloniformes; family Adrianichthyidae; genus Oryzias; species Oryzias sinensis. Next base: position 28,963,086 of record CM074497.1, read on the forward strand.
ATGGGAACACAAAATAATGTTGTCACTAAGGTGACAGTTGGTTGAGTCGACATACTTGATGCCTTCCTGAGGACATCTATGCTAAATGCCAAAAACATCTGAAATCTGGAGAAAAAAAGGTCAAAGCCATGTGTCGCCCAAATTTAGAAAGAAAAGACAAGAAGGAGAGAAGAAAAGAGATAAAGAAAAGGGTATGTCCTCATAGCTAGATGCACGTTTTCTAAATCTACCTGGCCCTGAAACCACAACGTTGTCTATGAAAACTTTTTTTGGGTTGATGACTAAAACTGCAGTAGGCCAAAATGTTGCAAATGACGTCATTTTTTAGATTTTCTTCTTAAACGTTTGCTCTGCCTTAACTTGTAACATTAGTTATGATTTGTGTGTCTGTCTGTTCTGCTGTAACAAAGGTTTGTATTATTAGTTCATAAATGTTACATGAGCAGTGATGGTAGCATGCTGCTGCTGCTGCTGTCATTACATGCTAATGGGGCAAATAACTTCAGATTGGCCCTTTCTTTAATAATCATTTGTGGCAGCCTTAACGTTTTCACAATGTGGATTTAGGGGTTAATTTTGAGCCTGCTTGTATGAAGTTTATTTTTTCTTTTACAAATGTTGGGTTAAATTATTAGTCAATAGAATTCTCATAAATCTGTAGGTAGTTTTAAATATGAATATTTACAATTTTCTGGTGACAAAACACAATTTAACAGGTCATAACTAAAAATGTGCCAATCAAAGGATTGAAGACGGCAAACATGAGCTAATTCTTATTCTCTGAAGTAGAGATTGATGTAGAACATGACCATTTAAATGTCCAATTCATAAATGTTTTTATAAAGGACATAAAGCAGAAGCACACAGCACTGTTTGTTAAAAAGGACACTTCAATGTCTCAAAATAGCGTCTCTGATTCTCTGCCCCCCCCGTACGGGTCAACCCCCCTAGAGTTGCTGTGGGTTTTTGGTTAAACGTAGAAGGTGAGCAGCGGCTGCATCTTCAGGCGGGTCTCACAGTTCCCTTCAGACTTGTGCAGCCATGTTGAGGGACGTCATGAAAATGGAATGTACCATTCTTGTGCGAGTGGCATTGTGAAATATTTGTAGGATAATGTAAGTTATGACGTATGGGTGCTGCTGTCTTAAGTCCCCACGTTTGGGCTGTGCAGGTGACAGTCAGCCTCTGTAGGACACATGTCCACACCGACTTCACTCTGATTTTAAGGTTCAATTATTAGTTTGTAATGGTTTCCATGGAACCACTCCTCACTTTGATCAGATTTACTCTTAGTTCATGACCCTCAGGTCATCCGGTGCAGGTCTGCTGGTGGTCAGAAAGTCAGAACTTAAACCTCCTTTCAGCACCGCGGGCCTCGTCTGTGGAACAGTCCACCTTAAGGACGTGAGGGCGTCATCCACTGTGGAGGTTTTCAGGAAAAACTTTAAATTATTCTTTATGTGGTTTTTACTTGTCCATATGTTTTCATTTGATTTGACCAGTTTTATTGACAATTACTTCAATTTGTTTGGGATGTATATGTGTTGGCTTTGTATGAGTTTTTTATTTTTAACCATGTTTGTTATTGTTCTACTTTTGAAATCTTTTATTCTCTATTTCATTCTGGGAAGCACTCTGAGGAGGAAAAGTGTTAAACAAATGAAGTTAAAGTTTATGTTATTTTTTGGATCGTCTCATTTCTAACAGCCAGGTCGCTTCCACGCAGCAGCCCCCCCCCCCCCCCCCCTCACGTGGACAGCACTAACGGGCTTCCTGGGGGGTTGAAAAATGTCAAATATCTGTAGAGCGCGCCTGCAGCTCACCTACCTCCCCCTTACGTGTTCACTCCCACCTGATGCCTGCGGCTAACCCCCCCCCCCCATCTCACCAAGTTGTCTGGGACCTCCAGACGTCCTGTGGACCATCTACAGATTTGCCTTCTGTCCACCTGCAGACAGCCCGCATCCCCCTTAGGGGCAGTTGTGGCTAAGCAGCATGCACCCCCTCACCTGCTGCTCTCCCGGACATTCAACCTGCACGTCACTCCCCCAAACGCTCTGTGGTTTTCTCTCAGAGGGGATGGGAGGTTCTGGAAAACTCACCCCCCCCTCAACGAGGACAGACCGTTACTGGGTGAAACGAGGACACTGGCCTATTTTAGTCCGGACAGGAAATGACCACGGACGCGCCCAAATGCCAGTGGTACCAGCACATTCTGATCCAGCTGGATGGATCAGCCTGAGCGGTCACCTTTCAGTCTGTTTTGGTTCAGCTCAAGTGAAACGGCTGCAGCAGAACCGCGTGAGTCGAGTTACAGACCTCGTCCTCCGTCCTGACGTAGTCCACCCCGTCTCCTTTAGCTGGAACCTTGTAACTGGAAGACAGAAGCAGCAGCTCAGCTGGGTGAAGCCGGGTCACACTGAAGCACTGGTGGTGGAGCTCTTACTTGTTGGTTGTCTGCTTTTGGCTGGAGAAGTAGCCTTGCCTGTAGGCGCAGCAGATCCCCACCGTGATACACAGGAGGACCACCACCACCACCAACACCCCCAGAGCGATGCCCACGACGTCGATGTCATCTGTGGAGCAGAGGGAGGAAACAGCCGTCATCTCACCGCTCTCACCGCTGAGGCCCGGGTCAGGGGAGTCCTGCTCATGCTTACAGACTTCCATCTTCTGGGGGGGGCACTCTGCGAACCCGGCATCGTTCTGCGCCCTGCAGGAATACTCTCCTGCATCCTCCTTCCGGACTGCTGCGAATTTCTGCCCAGTTGAAGAGACACGGGATCAGTCCAGTCACCATTGGGATTCTGGTTAGATTCTAATCTAACATGGAAACAAACACGTGGAGCCGCTTCTTTATTAGCGGACAGGAAATAAAACCAAGTGCCATCAAGAACCAGCAGACCACTTCTACACTTTCTTTCTGCCTGTAAACCTCAGCAGAACCCGTGGGACCGGATCAAAGGGACTTGAGTGACAGTTCCCACCTCACTGCTGGCCTCACACTGACACTAACACCTGATAGCAAACCCAGCCAGGAAATACGTCAGATTTTACACGCAGATCCTTCTCTTGTCATCACAGTGAATTGATTGATTTTTGTTGTGATTTTCTCTCCTTGACTGTTCAGATGAATCTACCATTAAGACGACAGACCGTCAGTTTCTCTGTAGGTGTACAAACCTGCAGAACCAGCAGCAGAACCTCTGTGATAAGTTCCAAATGAGAGGAATGTTTGGATTGATGACAAGGACGTTCTCGTGGTCCACCTTAAACCACAGAACCTCTGCTGTCATCAGACAATCGCCACAACTATCATCAAACTTTCCTTCCCTGCTTTTCCTCTGCAGCTCTTCTGCTGACAGGAAGAAAAGTCCAGAATTGAAGAATGTGCAGGCTAGGGCAGTAGATTCCCCCTGCAGTTCACGCCCTCCCTCCCCATCAAATGTCTCCTGAAAATATCTGCCCCCACCCTGAGCGTCAGGCCCCTCTGCCCCGCCCCGGTCACCGGGTGTGTGCCCTTGTCCAAACACATGCGTAGCTGCACTGACCAGGGCTCCCGTCTCTGCGCTGAGCGTGTACGATGAGTTGAAGAACTTGGGGCTGGTCTTTGGGTCCAGAGGAACCTCCTCCTGGTTCTTGAACCACTTGTACTGAGACCGGGGGAAGCCCTCCTCCTCCACACAGCTAAGCTCCGTCGACTTCCCGAACGGCACCGCCTTGGGAACTCTGCACTTGGGCACCACCGGCTTCACTGTGGAGCCACCAGACACACAACAAGCATGAGTTTAGAAAGACACCACACTTCCCTGCAGAACCTCAGGAGATGCCAGCAGACAGCAGGAAAAGGCCGGCTTTCTTTAGCACAGCTCCCACTGCAGATACTCCCTCATGGATGGAGGTGGGCGGCTCACACGCAGAATTAGCTGGGGGGTTCTGGCTCAGGTCGCTCATTTTCTGATGAAGGCAGATGAGTTAGTGAGGAAGGAAAGCGCCAGCACCTCTCACAACAAGGTCGATGAGGATCTCGTCAAAGGACTTGAGGTCGTCGGCCGCCGTGACTTCACAGCGATATTTGGCCGTGTCTGATCTGGTGGCGTTCTTGATCACGAGCGTGGACGTGGTATGAACCTCAGCTCTGTTCTCCAGGTCACCTGTCAGAGCACAAACAGGAGTCAGACCTGTGGTGGGCGGGGTCAGGGGCTCATGGGTCCTCTGTTACCTGAGATCCTCTTGTTGAAGTAGACATAACTCGGCCCTTCGCTTGTTATCTTTTTCCACTCAATCCGAGGATTGGTAGTAGAAATGGATTCAATGACGCAGGAGAGCTCGATGCCTGCAGATACAAACAGGAGGTCAATCCTGCATGTGGGCGGAGTTAGAGGTCATATGGGCTTCTTTGCTTACTGTCAAACTCATTGGTCCACGGGTTGGAATTCTTGGTTTTCAGCACCACAGCCGAGACGGTGCAGAAGCCTGCAGAACGGGAGCAAAGGTCAGAGTCTTCATCAGCAAAGGTCAGAGTCTTCATCAGGCAGCGGTGAGCTCATGCTGCGGGCGCCGCACCAGCTGACGAGCACCCATGCCGGGGGGGGGGGGGGGGGTCTGTCCTGCTTACAGTCACATCAAACTTATAAACTCCTGAGTCAGAGTGTTACCAGGGCGGGGGAACTAACGCCCCCCCTCGCACTTACACTCTGTAATAGGGGTGTTTTGGGGCATTCTGCATGGTTGTGCAGGGGGGCAGGGCGCTTCTCCACGCCTGCGGCTCCACGGCCAGCCTGATGAGGCCTCAGCCGTCTTCATCATACCTGTGTTGGCCAGTAGGATGAAGACGGCTGAGGCCTGGACGGTGTGTGAGACCTGCTCATCAGGAATGTCCTCAGGTTTGGCCGCATGAGATCCTGGACCGTCTCACTCAACATCTATTTTCGTTCCATCTATTTTCTGCCGAACATTCGCGTCAGCAGGAGGCTGAATGTTTGACACGCACAGCCCCGCTGCAGCTGAAGGTCCGCCATGAATGATTTACGACATCAAGGTTACCTGGGTTACGACAGAAGGTGATGCTGATGGCCCTGGCCCCAAGCCCACCCACCACCAGAGACCAAGCCCATCAAGCATCCCCAATGTGTGACTGACCACAGCTGACACCCCTCTCACTCCAGCAGAGGCAGCACTGAGCTGTTCAGCCTTAGGTTGACGGTTTGAAGACCTGACTGAAGAACACTGCTCAAAGGGGGATAACCTAACCCCCATCTGTCACGGAGACGCAGCTCTGTCTGAGCTCATCTGCTGCAGCAGATGGGCTAAGCTGATTATCTCTGCTCTTCCTGAAGATCCTAACAAGATGCAGGCTTATGTTCAGCCACAGCAGACAGCACTTAGCTGCATACAAGGAGGCGCTCACACTCACGTGCACTACCTCAGAGGAGCTCCGGACTGGCTTTGATACTTTCAGCTCAGGATCATACGTTTCTCAGTGATTCTCTGACCAAAGTGTGGCTCCCAGAGGCTGATTACTTCAAATCATTCATTCATTCTGTTTGCATTTCTAAACAAAGTGGAGCAGCAGCTCTGAAACTCCTCTGGAGAGGAGGAGGAAGAGCAGACTAAGAACTAGCTAGACTTTCTCTGAGTAGGATCCAGACAACACCAACAATCCAGAGGCAAACTGAAGGAAAAAGACACGTTTCTGCCAAAACCCAAATGTGTGCAGAACACTTCTGTCCCCATCACTGTTGCTGCAAACATCACCTTTCTATTAAAGGGAAGTGACAGGAAAAGGCTTTAAGTTGAGGGTTTTTAAGAGATCTGAATGGTATAATATTCATATTATCTGCCATAAAGCAGCTTTTTATACTATAATATGTTCTAAATAATTAAATTACAATTGTTTAGAGATAAATCACTTCTATCTAAAAGAATGCAACACAAAATGCTTACATGAAACATAACCACCAAGCATTCCTGAAGCACCTGCAGCAGATGTGGTGACAGCTAATTGGCTCATTGGGACTCTCCTCTGACGTCCCTTTAAACAAACAGCGGCTTGGATCTAGTAGAAGGATTTTCTGAATCAAAACCAGGGGGCTTTTCAGAAAGCAAGGTTAACTTACCCAGACTTTAACCCTGAACTCTCACTTAAATCATCCTAAACTTGCTTAGTCTGCATATGTCGGGTCCAAAACACCGTTATGAGTTTGCTTAATTAAGCTGCTCTCTGTAACCCTGAGTTAGTGCGCGTGCACGGCGAGGACAACAAGGCATTTTCAATGGATCGCCGATTTAATCCGTCCAGACAGGCAAAGGGAATGATATCCCACAATTCCTTGCACGGCCAATCTAACAGCAGCACCAAAGTTACACGTACTTAATTGAATTAATTTGAATGAAAGTAAAATAACTCTCTGAAAACTACGTGTTATTTTTAAACTGACTTAACAAAAAAAATATTTATCTTAACTGAAGCAAATAATTAAGTTAGATCAAAGTAAAAAGTTTCTCTTTCCAACATCCATATGTGGTCTTATCACCCTCTCACGGTGGAAAAAGTATTATCTGAGCTTCTTTATCCACTAAATCATCTTCAAATGGACACGCCATGCTGCTTCACCTCTCTGTAAACAAACTAACCTTCAACTAAACCTGCTCCAGACCAGGTTATGTTCAGAGCATGAGTTGCCATGGTAATTTGACCTACCCTGAAACATACCTCCGTTTCTGGAACCGAAAGCTGAGGTTATCCACTTCCTTAGCCTCAAACTTACCGTGGTAACTAGCATAACCTACTTTCTGGAACAGGGACCAGAAATGAAAATATCTAAGCATGAATCAGCATTTCTGTGCAGTTCAGAGAGTTAATGAAGTCGAGTTTTTTCAGAAGACAAAATCCATCTAAAAGTTTAACTTCATAAATATAACAGATGCAGTGAGAAGTCATTTAATGAATGCAGCGCTGACAGCAGCTAGTTCGTTAGCATGGAAGTGAGTTAGTAATCCGGGTTAAAAACTAAAATAATAGGGAGGACAGTTGTTAGTCGCTCCATAACTTAAAGCTAAGAGGCTTTCCATCCCAGAGGAAGAAGTCTGATCAGCGAGTGGAGTGAGGTTCAGAACTTCATCGCTGCAGCGCATTAGACAACATCTTCATCACAGAAACAGAAACTAACTAGAACTTTCCTGTTGCTCTGCAGCACTAAAGGCTTCTCTGAGCACATTCTTAATGTATTCATAGATGTTTATGTCTCCTCTGCATCCGTCTTGTCGGCACAAATGTTTTACTCATGGATGCCGGTTCTCATCTCTGCACATTAGTTTCCCTTTAACTAATGTGTGCACCTATTGGTCTCGTCTGTGCACGTTTTTGGTCCAAACAACAGTGGCAGGATGTGGACCAGAACATCAGAAGCAGACACTGTCCTTAGCCCTGAGTCCTGAATGCAGAGATGACGGTGAGTACTTTCAGAAATGGCGTTTGCAGTGAGAGGTCAGTGTCGTCGTCGTTCTGAGGGCCTTTCCTCCCTGTCCATGAATTCTTTTATCCACCACTATTTAAGCAGATTAGGTGCATGAGTGAGCTCGCAGTAGAGATAGAAAAAGCCTCAGTTGTGATAACAGCTGTCCAGGAAAGCATATTAAGCCCCCCCCCCCCCCCCAACTAAAGTGACCGGCCGGCCTCTGGCGCTCATTTACCTTTCATCTGTGGTCGGTCAACAGCACAGAATACATCAAAAAATAGAATTGTTCCAAACTGCAACAGTAAAACAACACTGAGTAACAACTGGAGAGTTTTGCACGATCAAGAAACAGAGAAAGTCTACAATAATGCAGCACACACAGTTGTTCTTCCTGAGGGGGGTGTATCTGACATAAAGCCATGTAAACTAGGGGTGTGCCAAAATATCGATATGGTGATATATCGCGATATTTAGTCCCGCGATCGATTATCGATACGTCTTCATCAAGTATCGACCTTTTATTTATGTTTTAAAACCCTGTAAAACGTTATATTGACCATCCTTTGGTAAGACAATTCCTTGGAGGGTCGATAGGGGGCGCTCGTTGCGAGATTGGTTGTTGCGGGCGGACGAAGAAGAACACACATTCAAACAAAGATGGCGGAGCGGGAAAACAATGAGAAGCGCCGGCAGCAAGTTAAAAGACGCGCCGGCAGCATTGAAGCTGCATCACCCGGAGTTGTGTGAGAAAGCTGTGGCTGCTGCTGCCTGAAGCCGACACAGCCCGACGCGGATACTTTTTTCCAGACCAAGCTAGCGCCGTCTTCTGAGAGACAGAGCAGCGGCGAATGACAAACGGAAAACGGCCCCTGCAGCGCGGTGGAGAACGAGGGATTTGGGTTTTTATTGAATGCAGTAGAGCCACGCTTTGACATTCCCTCTCGGAAATACTGAAAAAAGGATCCCTGTACTGTACGTCCAGACCAGAGCTACGGCTGAGATGGAAACGGAAGAAAGAGAGGCATCTTGATGCTAAATATGTTTATGTTCATGTTTTTCTCTCCAGAAAAACATGAACATAAACGTAGATCACATGCAGCTTTTCCCCAAAGGTTTTGTTCACAAAGACGTTAACTTTTAGATGCACTTCAAGTTTTTTATGTATTTTATCCCTGGTAATTTATTTTGAAAGCAGTTTATGTCTTAAAAACTTAAAGGAAAGTTCCTAGCTACTTGATTTTTATTTTTCTGTGAGAATTATATTTTTGTCTGCACCACATTTGCACTAAATGGTGTCATTTATTTTTTTAACAAAGACACTATAATTTCTTCACAGAATTAATATCTATATAATATATAATATTTTCAGCTATTATTTTAAATTAAGCAATGGCATTGGTTTGTTTTTCAAAAGTTAATACCAGTGTGCCTGGCAGCTACTTGACTTATTCATTTTTTATCCTGTTTACAGCAATTTTGTACTAAATAATGGCTGCTGTTCATGTTCACTATTGTTTAAATCAAATTTTACAGATATTTCCAAATGAAAATTGTCATTGTTTGTCAAAGACAGAGTATTACTGATTTCAGCAATGTTACACAATAGTCTGTTATTCATTACACCAAATAGGTCACAAGTTGTTTATTATCATGGTGTTTAAAAAATAAATGGGGAAATATTTTCCAAAAGGCTGTTTTTAGAGTTCTTCTTTCTTAAAGTTTAATATATCGTGAGTTGTTAGAGACGAGATATATCGATTATCGCATTATCGCCATATCGTGATAGTATCGTTATCGTGAGCAATGTATCGCAAACCGTATCGTATCGTGAGGTACCCAGTGATTCCCAGCCCTAATGTAAACAGACATCTGTGATGGAGAATGAGAAGCTCTGATTTTGTGGATACTCCTCCCTTTTCTGGTTTGCCGGTTATTTCTGTCAGAATGGATGACATCAGCAGGTTGGATGACCCACCCACCTTTGGGCACGGTGCTGAGATAAGCAGCTGAGTCTCAGCAAGGGCTCATGGGACATGCATTTGTCTACACTGTTAAACCATTTTTATTGAGTGATTTCCTGATTCTGTCAGTTGATGAACTCCACTAGCAGGACACACATGGAGGGGAAGACGGCTGAGGTCCCTAATCTGAACTTTGATGCATTTTTCCACCAATCAAGTCAAAGCAGAGAAACAGGCTTCCTGCTCTTCAGTTCAACCACAGACAGTCTTCCTCACTCATACAGCCTTGACAGTTTGGAGCCAGCTTCCACACAGAGTCCATCCTGCTCATATTCTTCCTGTGCAGTGAGTTCATGTTTTCTGAACACCCAAAGCTATTTAAGTTTCCACTATGTCCCCCCCCCCCATTTTATGAGGGCTTCTGAGCCCCACCTGCATCCACCTCTGTAGGAGGAAACTTAACGCGGTGGGTTTCATCATTTCACAACACAGTAAGTAAAAACCCTGCAAACTGAGAGGAGACGACACGATTGTACAAACACAAACAGTAGAAAAGGTCAAAATCCCAACATCTTTCACATGAACAAACTGGTTACGTATTTGAAACTCCTGTCAGAAGATGATCTCTGCTAGGTAACCAGTCACTGAAGACTACACTTATGCAGTGACATGAAAACCCTTCTGGGTGCAGCAGTTCTGCATCAGGAAGTATAATGAGAGGCATTTCCCATTTCTCCCAGTTTGTCTGACATGTCCTTCCCCATGCCTGTCCTGTTGTCTGACCTCCCTGGACAGCCTTTAGTTGTACTATTGACTCCATCAGTCAGTCTCCATCTTTCTCTGCTCCAACTGCAGAGGATTCAGTTTTAGGGAGCCGAGTCGTGCACATTTTCCCTTTTACTATTCTACCATTCATTTCCAATCGGATTGAGACTGCTGTCCATCATAAGTTTTAATGCTCTGTTGTCAGGCATCGTTTCATTCAGTTGCATATAATCCTAAAGACTGATTTGAGCATCATCAGATGTACTTTGTGCTGATGGACTTGTGTCCCATGTGTCCATCTACTGCAGAGGTAATGAGCAGCATCTGTGCGTCTGTGTCTAACATCAACCTCATGCAATCAGTGATGAAGGACTTGTTCTTCCCCCCAATACTTCGTGTTTATTTGTGCTATAAACCTGCGTCGTTTATTAGGACATAGTTTCTGCAGAGCGGCAGGAGTTCATCAAAAATTCACCTCAGAGTTGTTTGTGGGACTGTTGACGTGGAGTGAGCCTGCCTTCATTTCCCATAATCCCTTTGTTTACATGCTCTTCCACTAGCTTACAGTCCCTCACAGCGAGATCTAACATTAGAGGTGAAACAAAGCTGCAAAAGCACTATCAGAGCTATCCAGCCGTACAGCTTAGATCCAGATTCCAGCTCAGACGCGGAAAACAAAGACGTTCATGGATCTATTTATCTGACAGTGAATGCATCAGAATGGAGCAGAGCAGGAAGCTTGAGGGCTGCTGACTGCAGCACGTTTGTCACAGCTACAGCGTTTCCTCTGCTCCAGATTCACCACAATTTGAATAAAGAAACAATCAGAAATGCAATATGAAGCTTAGTTTTCTCTCTCTCTCTATGTCCTCTATGCTACAAGAACATGTTAAAACACCAAAAGCACCATTTTCATCAGTGAGTCTTTAAAGTTTGATCCACTGCCTCAGTCACACTCATGTGGCTGACGAGCAGAGGCAGAAGCACATCAGCAAGAATGTTTGTGTGATAATTCTCTGCTGACACAAATACATCCCGATGTTGTCTGTGCAAATTCTATATGGAGTCTTTCAGGTTTTACTGACAAAAGCCATAAATGTTAAACTGTTTGGAGCGAAAGATAAGATGAAAAAAGTTTTTTTTCCTTGTATGACTACATGATTATTTTTTTACAAAAGTAAACAAATACTTGACAGTTTAGTGTGACAGTCACTCTAGACTTGGAGTACTGCAGGGCTCCATGGTGGGCTCCAGCTATTTTCTGCTCCTGTGCTCCCAGCATGAACTTACTGAATATTAGAGCACACAGAGGAGCAGGATATTCTCTGGCTTTTGCAAATGTGTAGCCTCTCCTTGCTTTGCAGCTTCCCCTGGGATGATGCACTTGTTTTTAATACATTTGGGAAGATGATGTTGGTATCCCACATAGAAAGGTTCTATTAAGAATCCAACTCTTTTCCCAAAGGATCATCTCATCACCTGTGAAGAATATTCCCACGCTCCCCAAAAGATCTGACATCAGAGCCCACACTCCCTTCTCTGCATACAATTCAACAGCTGCTGTGTGGAAATGTATCACGTGTGGATTCAAAAATATCTTTGTGAAGATTTGGGCACCATAACCAGTCAGTCTTTTGTGTCCACATGCAGTAAGTACCAGTGGTGACTCTACCAAGTAAAACACAAGCACCCTGCCTGACCCCTCATCCACATGAGCAGGTCAGGTGTGTGGGTAGAAGAACCTAGGATTAACTTGCTCTTTATAACAGCTTCTTGATTGATTCCAGTTTGTACACTCATCAATGAGCAAACTGAAGAAAATGCTGATGTATTAATCGTACATTTAAAATACAGTAGATCTATAATCATGAGTTTAGACTTTGAGGCATGTGCATCATAGGGTTGGGCGACGTCCCTTAAGTTGCCAGTTGACGATGTTTGCAGTAAACCATCGGGATGGACGATGATATCGTTGGGGAGGTATTTTTAATTTTTCGGTATTATATAATCATTATTCATTATTTCCCTTTATTACTTCATTTATTTTATTTCCCGACTAATGACTCAGTGTAAACTGAGGGAAGTGACTTTAACCAAAATAAATTAACAACATAGAAAAGAAGAAGTCCGCTCCTGCACTTGATTAGTCAAGTGGACCGGAGGACCGAGTCTCTGAGCAGAGCAGCCGGACTTTGTGTTTGATATATTATAAGGTTTGTTATAATCTGAAAAGGTTTTTCTGGGCTCATGTACACGGTTGAATTTTAATCCGACCATTGATCTGATTGAGATATTTTGCACATGTAACTGGGGCTTATGGTGTCGACTCGCAGCGTGAAGGGGGCGTGGCATCACGATGGATGATGGTATTGATGGATTTCTATTCCTACGATCCAACAGATTGATCTTTCGGAGGCAGAATTGAATCAAATTGATTTATACCATTAAAAAATAATTTCAAAAGAGATAAATTGAAAATTGATATTGGAAAATACATTTTGGACTGAAATATGTTAAAACGACCAAATACATCACAGAGGACAACCCACATGTGAAAAAAAACTGATCATCCATCATTCCAGTCCAATGAGTGGAAAGACTTTGAATAAAGTCATGTGACCATCCAGTGTCTAGAATGTTCTAAGAATGTTCCCTTTGGATTCTTTGGATGTGGAAAAACTTTAGAAACTAACATGTGAATGGATTTGACATTCATTCTTCAGGTAGTGTGTGTTTGTACACAAAAGCTGTTTCCATTACGCATGTGCGCCAAACTTTATCATATTTATAGACATGTCAATAATAATAATAATAATAATAATTTGCAGTTACACTGTTTCCATTAAATCATAATTATGCAAACACAAAAACAGCTCATGTGATGAGTCATTCAAAAACATGGTTAAGGATGTAAATAATAATTTGATTGACAGCAGATTCATTCACATCTCTGCCCCGGTGCCAGCGCTCATCATCATCTACCAAAGGAGACGTCGGCGTCTTATTCAGGCCGTGGAGCAACGAGCTCATGACACGTGGGAGTGTCTTATGGATGAAGCCATTTTGGGAAATGGTGGTTGGTGATTTTACAGAGGAGCTGTGGATCCAACAATTCCACACGACACGCTCAACTCTTGATGAGCTGTGTGATACTGTGGACCTCTGGTGGCGCCCACTGAGCAGTGACCAAGGCAGCTAGTTCCCACCAAGAAGCGCATTGCCAGCTGGTTGTTCGTCATGTGACTCAGTTAATTCGAATAAAGTTTTGCAATACAACCCAAAAACTACCTCCTCCAAGCACAAAAACTTATGTTCGATAAATGGAAGTCTTTTCCAAACTGCAGTGTTTCCATTAAGCACATTTTTGATCACAAATCCAATTTGTGCCATTTCAGTCAATGGAAACGCAGCTATTTTTACTTTACATTTTATGCACCTGCACTGTTCAGTACCAGGTATTTCTCTTAGAGTCTCACTTGTTAAAGTTTTAGCTAAAGATGTCCTGGATGGGCTGCATGGTGGCGCAGTGGTTAGCGCCTCACAGCAAGAAAGCCCCTGGTTCAAGTCCCGGCTGGGGGACCTGAACCACAACATCAATGGGGGACCTTTCTATGTGGAGTTTGAATGTTCTCTCTGTGTATGCGTAGGTTCTCTCCGGGGTCTCTGGCTTCCTCCCACCGTCCAAAAACATGCTTCATAGGTAAATTGGTCACTCCAAATTGTCCAAAGGTGTGAATGTGAGAGTGAATGGGTGTGTGTGTGATATGTGTGACCCTGCAACAGACTGGCGACCTGTACACTGTGTCCCCAGCCTTCGCCAGTAAGTGGCCGGGATAGGCTCCAGCAGCCCTGTGACCCCGAAAGGGATAAACGGAAGAAGATGAATGTCCTGGATCCATTTTAGATCTGTGATTCGGATCCAATCGGATTCTTCAAAATGAACTAATATCAACTATGAATAGGATTGGCAACCACAACTTACGACATGCTCCGTTGAAATCATTACACCACCTAGTTCTTTAATATGTTTGATAACAGTAATACCAATACAATTGTCTATTTCACACAAACAGAGCATGCTCTGAAATGAGATAGAAAATCAAACTAAACTCAGTGCTATTGAGAAACTCCTGTCTTGCCTGTTTTAAAAACAGATTTATATTTTCTTATTTGACAAGTGTATCATGTCAGCTGGTACACAAAACCCAACAAGTTAATTCATAGAACACTGCATATTACCATAAGCTGCTTTTTGAGACATGATTAGAGCGAGAGCATGCTCCGATGATCCAGTTCCCATAGAAACACTGGAGATATTTCCATAGTAACTGGATTTGCCCTCCCCTCATTGGTGACCAGGGCTGAGCAGGGCCTGAACTGGTAGCTTTGGGAAAGAGATGTCCAAACGTGTCTTGATAACAATCATTTGTGCTGATGTTTGAGAGGGAGAGGCAGAGCTGGACCGGAAAATGAGTCCAGGTTGTGTTTTGTCAGCTGTGGTCATGTAACGGAGCTGCTCCATCTCCATCTACAATAACATTTTCCTTTCCATGCTGGCAACGGCTTTACTGTCATATCTGTGCTATGAGCTGTGACTGCCCTCATGGGTGCTCAGATCACCACAGAGAAACACAATTATATGTGGATGAACTTAACTTAAAGGTTTTTTCTGGGTAATCTCTTTGTGCACTCGTCTAGGGAAATCATTTTTGTCTTTTCAGAAGGAAAGCAATTTTCCTCTAAAAAGCTTTTTTTTTAATTGCTTTATCTTTAATGAATCACAAGATTCAGGAATGAATCATTCTGTTGTTTGTCTTCTCTTAGGATGACTGTCTATAAAATATTCAGCTCACCACACTTTTGACTGTGACAGAGCCAAAGGCTTGTGAGGTGAAGTTTGCAAAAAAAGAGATAAGGCTAACTATACCACATGAAAGTGTCAAATGTTCATTCAGCTGCTGAGCAAATGCCACTTGACTGGAGCTGAACTTAGTCTCTGCAACAGGCAGCAAACTTCCAGAACAATGTGAAATATGTGGCTATATTAAACCCATGTTGAGTATTAGAAGCTGAACTTGGGTGGAGTTGCTCCACTTGATTCAGTTTGTGTTTGTGTCACAGTTTGCTATGTTTTGTAGAAAGTCAGGAGGGGCTTTCCAGTTTCCAAACTCATTAACTGGGCAGACTTGTCATAAACAGATAACTATTTACCAGCAGACTAGGATCTAATCTGCTGATCAAGATTTTGCTGTTGAAAACATTTACAGAGTCATGGCCAGAAGAAAAATGATCACAAAATCTGCTTGTAAGGAACATTTACGGGAAACGTTTTCCTTTTAACCTTAGCCTGTAAAACATGAATGATTAGAAACAAAGGGCTGAACTTTTTATTTGTTTTCATTTTAAACACGCAGGTAAAATAAATAAATCAGATTAATAAAGTATTTCAGCAGCCTGTGGTGCAGTTCTTTTGAGATGCTTCTCACCCTGATTTATAATCTTCTTAAACTAGCTAGACTGGTTCTGTTTGCAGATTGTATCCACCATGAGGCAAATCACATTTTTCCTCAGGTGAACTCAAAAACAGCTCTGCCTCAAGGACTTTGTGCGTTCATTCATGTTCGGCCTCCAAACATTTAGCTGCTGGGGGCTCAGATATGTGAGTCTGGAGAGCCTGGAGCAAACCTCGTGCTTGGCTGCTGGTGACCCCTGGGATCCGTACGGGTCAAAGAATCGGGCAGAACCGATGAGGAGATGGAGGGGTGGGGAGGAGTGGACGGTGCCACTGAGTGCCTGGGAACCTGTCACTTAGTGTCAGCGTTAGTGTCTACATCTGCTCTGCTCCACATTTACCTCAAGCCATGTATGACTGACTCAGAGGAGTCGACCAGCTCTCAGCCTACAAGCTCCCATGCAGACAGTCACTGCTTCCAGCTGGTTTTCCATAAAACTCATTTACTGTAAAGAGCATGTTTACCTTATAACGAAATGATAAAAACTAACCTTTTTCCTAGGGATGTATAGATCAATCGACTTCATCCATTATTCAATTTAGGTTCCAAAAATCTAACCAGATTGTTCAGTCTCAGGCAAGTTGGTAATCAAATCAAACTATTGTAGGTCAGGTGCTGGGGGCTGATGTCCGCTTGTGTCAATGAATCTGTCCAATACGGCCAGTCGTCCCCCCCCCCCAGTGACTTCTGTTCATCAGAAAACAGTTTTCACCAACAAGTTTCATTATGTCAGTCAGAAAAGAACGTCTGCTCCTGTGAGGACTGGACAGCTTTTGTGTAGAATAGTCCAGTTGTTTGGTGTCACAAACTGCCTCTTTATAGCAGCCCTGTATGTCAACAGACGCCTTTGTGTTTCTGACACGGTTTCAGGCTGCGGGACTGAATGAATTCTTCACTAAACAGAACAATGGTCAAAGGGACTTCTAACTGGCAACTCAATTATCATCAAACACAATTCTCTGACTTTTTTAGGGTTGTTTTACGTTTGCAATACACTGCAATCCCCATGTCATGCATGCTACCACCTTCAGAAATCCATGACTTCAGTATAAATGTTACTTTTGACCCAATCACTCCAAAGAGGCAGCAGATTGTGTGAGTCCATCACAAACACAGAACAAGGAAAGATACAAGCAAAAAGAAGGGACACATGCAGAAAGTCTGCACTTCTCTGAGTGATGATGTGATTAAAGGAACATGGTGGTTGGTTCCTAATCATACCTTTGTACGGTCTTGACAGATTGATTTACTACAGTAGAGCAATATGACTAAAACAAATGTTTTAATCCCGGAGGCCAAGTTGTGGTTCTGACACACAACCGTGATGGTCAGAGAAAATGTCATTTTGACTCTGAGCTGGGCTTTGAGTCATCACTGTCTCTAGTCACTTCAGCATCAGGAGAACCAGGTGCCAAAGGGAAACTGAACTTCAGCTGTGTGAAACTGTTTTAATAACAATGGATTACATTTATCTGTGCTTTTCATGATGTTCAAAGTTCTTCCACTATGTCCATTATTCATTCATACTTGGTGATGGTAGCTACTGATGTACCCTCAGCTGTCCTGGGGCAGACTGACAGAGGCGTGGCTGCCAGTTAGCGCCTACGGTCCCTCTGACCATCACCGGGACATTCACACACATTCAGACACCAGTGGAGCTGCACTAGAGGCAGGAAGGGGGACGTGTCTTACCCAAGGACACAACGGGAGTCGAATGGGGGAGCAGGGATCAAACCGCCAACCCTTCGGTTATTGGGTCATCCAATAACCGAAGGGTTGGCGCCCGACCAGATCAACGTAGGCAAACGTATTCAGTATGTTAAAGGGCCTACATCATGCTTTACCTAAGCCTTTCAGAGTGAACTATATCCATATATATGATACTATATTACCTTCGGTACACTAAAGAATAATTTTTTGAAATGAAATGTTAGTTAATTTCACAGATAACTTTCCTAACCAGAAATAAGTCGACTCGATCTCTGAGGCACTACCTTTCTCTCCGTGTGGGTGTCACCCATTTCATAACGTCATCCTAGAGTCAGCAGCATGTCTGCTTTTACAAAAACGAACTTGACTTATACAAAGATGGATGTGGTTATTGTACATAGAAAGGAAAGCGTTAAGTCGATCATCGCTAGCTCCATGGGAAAAGTGGGTGTGTGTGTTAGCCTGGGGGCAGAGTTGACAGCACAGACTCTTCCTGGAAGGGGCTGTTCTCACTCTGTGATGTCACAATGTGAGAACCCACTTGTTTTGTGGACTGGGAGGGGCTGGTAACCAGAGAGCAGGTTTTTAGAGGAATACTCAGTTTGTTCCATAAGTTGATTGTATCTTAAATTTGTTTTAAATGATCAGACACTTTAATTTCCTGAAGGTGGTCACAGCTTTATCCTTAAACATTGTCTGAATACGGCCTATGTGGGTTTTTTTGCACCTGAAAAAGCCCAAACCAGATAGACCTTCAATGAGAGCTGAACATTTTATGTCATCCACACAGACACTTCAGTTAAGAGCATGAAACTTTTGTGTTCATACGAAAAAAGAGCAGCCCTGGGTTTTACAATCTTCTCAAGTGTTTTGAAAATTGTTCCTAAACCAGCACTCAAACTAGAGAGAGAGCAGGTTAGTATTCAAATACTCTGACACTATTTATAGTTGTTTTCAACAGCAACTTGAAGATGGCGGTTTGTCAGCTGGGATCCCTCTAAGGTAGAGAGCTGAGGCAGCAGGAGTCTTTCTTTCATATCCACCTTGGGAAATGCTCAACAGAATTTATGAGGAAATAATTGGCTGCTATTATTAAAGCCTAGTTCAGCCTCTTGAGGGGAAGAGTGAGAACGCTCTGTCAAAACAGATCCAAGCACAAGGGCAAGAGGCTGAGCGGGCCTCCCCTGGCACAGCATTTCTGTTATGTGAATAATCTGACATGCTACACATGTTGCATGTCTAAATGAAACGAGGGGGTGTGTTTCAATGGCATCAGCTTGAAGGTGCTCTGAGAGAAAGGACATCAGTTCAGCTATTTGAATCAGTCTGAGTCAAAATGCTGTTCTGGAACTGGAGCTGCCACCACCAAGTCTTTAAGTCTGTCTCACCGAGTCAGTGATGCTCACAGCACATGCTTCACATTTTAGCGCAGGCTGCCGCTCCTCTTCCTGTATCCTAATTAGGAATACACATTCCACACAGGCCTCTGGACTTATGGTCAAAACTAAAGTTTTACTGAACGTGAAACAGCAATTGAGTTCATTTGGTGCATTTATAAGTTTGTATCAACATCATGTCATGCTGTGTAGACAACAGGACGAGCTGCTTTTAATGTGAAACAGCATCAGCTTCTTTACGTGATCATTTCCTCTGTAGTCAACAGTGTAACAGAGAGACGGGGCAGATGATCCAATCTGCCACAGACGACAAGATAAGCACTCATTGTTGGGTGCATACACAGCGAGCTTATCTGGTCAGCGTGAGTAAAGGCTTAACTGACAACTGAACAATAACAACACCACACAGCAGAGACATGTTGACTTAGCAGGACCAAAATGTTTGGTGTGCCTCATTTCCTGGGTGCTACAGGGGTCCCACTGTGGGGTCAATTGAATGAAATAGTTCCCTTTTTTGCTTAGTCTCCTCTCTTTGTTAGTTTTGAAGTTTTACTTTAGATCAGGGGTGTCAAACTCATTTTGGTTCGGGTCCACATTCAACCCGTCTGATCCCAAGTGGGCCGGACCAGTAACATAAAAGCATAAAACAGCTTTTTTACTACTGATCATTCTTAAAGCAGTGGTGAGGCTCGCGGGGAACCAAACTGCATCTTACCCTGACGCAGAGCTGTTAGGTAAGCTGTTTCACCTGTTTTGCTTTTCCTGTGCTCCCCCTATCTGCGGAATTGCGCACTTCAGTTATATCAGGGCTCGACATAGCCATTTGTCCGCTGGCCCGGTCCTGTTTTTCGAGCAGTGCGGACCACAAGACTTTACTTTTCACTTGTCCACTCGGGCCACTAAAATATCTAATGGTTTATATATTCTTCACCTTTTTCAATAAAGTAAATTTTGCGAAAACGTGTAGATTTACCTCGTCTTCATAATTTAGTTTTTCTGCTAGTCCTGTGTTCAGACTTCAAGGGTTTCTATGGGAAACCTTTGATCACTTCTCCTTCTCTCCCGCCTGCGCGCGCGCGGCTTTCACTGCCGAGCACCACGCGGCACGCGCTCACTACTTTTTTTTTCAAACTTTATTGAATGTAACAATTCAGTGGGTTATTATTACATTTGATTATAAATCAGACACCGTCACTGAAGAGAGACTGAAGCATGTCAGAGATGTGGAAGACATGGCAGGAATAGATAGGAATATGTTAGATGGAGTAGTGGGTATAATTAGTAGTATGGACAGCAAGACATTTAATGAATGCATTGAAGATGAAACTGTATCCACTAAGCTTTAAGCTGAATGTCAAAGAATCAAAGGCAACTCCAAATACCTGAATCTCAGACTCAAATGCAGTAGAATGTTAAACTACTTAATTTTGTTTTTCTTTACAACACTGTAAGCAGTAAGTATTTCTAGTTAGCTGAATGATCTCAGTTAGACCTGCACGATATGAGGAAAACTCGCGATATGCGATATCAGAGATTAAACTTGCGATAACGATATAATTTGCGGTATATAAACAAACAGCAAAATAACCAAATAACCATTCCCAGTTTAAAAATTATACTCCAAATGACCCACGTTGACATAGGTTACAAACATCTAACATAACAGGGCTCCATCTGATTGGTCAACAATGTGAAGGCGTCCATCCGATTGGTCAAATGCATTAAGGGATTTATTTGATTCGTTAAATGGTTCAAGCTGCCATTAGATTGTTTTAACACATTTAAGGTTTATGATTTATTGCGATATTTGCCGTTAGAAGCAGCATGAAAACTTCTGAACTAGTGTTACCTACTACACTGCAGTGCTCTCTTCAAAACATCTGAAACAGACTAGAGCAGATTTAAGTTTGATATGGTCTATTTTCAGTCATTGAAAAGTGTAGAAATAAGTGCTAGACGTCACCAGAATGCACCAAATTGCACCATATTAAAAGTTTCCGGGGGGGCATGCCCCCGGACCCCCCTAAAGTTGCAAGCACCTGCGGAGCTGCGGGTCCCGCTATGCGTGGTGCCGGGCCAGTAACTTTCAGGCAGGGCCAGTAAGTTTCAAAAACTACTGGCCCTGTGGGCCAGTGCAAATTTCTGGGCTATGTCAACCCCTGTATATGGTAAATGGCATATACTTATATAGCGCTTTCTACCCTCTTTCGAAGGCCCAAAGCGCTTTACAGTCACAGTCCCATTCACCCTTGCACACACACATTCACACACTTGGGCTGAAAGTGTGTGAATGGCTGAAAACAGCGGACTGAACCCCATCCAGACCATGGCAGAGGTCCGAGCCAGACAAGTCAAAGAAAGCAACCCTTTCCTTGGCAAGGAAAGGGTTGCTTTCTTTGTTGGTCGCCAAAAAAAAATCATAACTCGCCACAGGAATGGACTAGAAACTTGAACATTTTCATGGAGGTCTGTCTTGGTGCTTTTGTTTTATTAGATGGTGCCATATTTCCTTCCAGGCAAGGACTATGGTGGCGCAGCAACTTCCAGCGGACTACAATGAAAAGCTGTTCATCTTCAGCTCCTGTTACTAAGTCTTAGTCTTTTACTAAGACTGGGAGGCAGCGCCGGGTGAGTTATGCCACAATTTGTGAATGGATTGTAGAAGCTTGGGCTAACATGTCTCCTTGCACTGTTCTTCAAGCTTTCACAAAAACCGGCATCACTCATGAGGAGCTGCACAGCAACGAGACGGACTCTGACGATGACGGAAAGGAGCCCGGCGTGTTTGATAGAAATGTAGCCCAGCTGTTCATTTCAGATACAGAAGATGAGGACTTTGATGGATTTTTGGATGCTGATTGATGACTGAAAAAATAAAAACAATAAATCACTACCAACTCAGTTTTGCTCCCGCTGCCTTTTTTAAACGCACACTAGCATGCATGTTTTACCGGTATGTGTTATTGTGCCCGCATCTTAAAACCCGGTGCGTCTTTTGTATGTGTTAAATACAGAAAAAAAAACATAACTGAAACTGCGCCCCATAATCCTATAGTCGTGAAAATACGGTAGGTTGCTGCAGGCACAGCCTGGCTGTTGAAACTTAGGAAGTAGTTAGACATCAGTGTGTAGTTTGTTTGGAAATACTACAGGCGTTCTACAGGCACTTCCCCTTGCATGTGGCATTTGTCGTCAGTAAGAGGGGAGTCCTTACACCCTACCAATGACTAGAGTATGGCTTAAGGGCACTGTAAGACAGCATCACCTGTATGTCATAAGTCTGTAAAACTTACATGAGCCTTACAAATATTTCATGGTACACTTACCACATGCCCAACAACGTTACGTGGCATTTTAAATGACTTCCCTCAAGGTGGCCGTACAAGCTTTAAGGGAACAGCGAGACACATCTACGCACTCCTTAAGATGCAGCAGCTCCTTTCTATGACACTCCATGGACCGGACAACCCAAAATCCTGCAGGTCAACTCCCTGAAGGGGTGCATGTGACTAAGGCTTTATACTAGGGTTCATACAGTGTGTTAGACAGATTCAGGAAGCTGCGTGTCGGCAAAACAAGGTTCATTTATTAGGGTGCTTTCAGCTCCTAAACAACAAGCCCAGTTTACAACAATGGCTGCTGCAACAACAGCTGGGTTCTGCCCCTGAACAATAGCTATGCTGTTTAACAGAAGAGCACAGCAGTCAGACCCATTTGAGGCTGGAACCAGTGACAACAGGTTAAAAGGTTTCCTCACAGACCTAAAAGCTGTGTGTGATTATTCTGCTCAATAGTCAGAACACCAGAACAGTCTGAGCTAACGATCAGCCAGCAGTACAGAGACTGTCAACTGCCTCTGTCCCACCGCCGTTCAACACAAAGCCTCATTCAGAGGTTATCAACAATAACAACCTCCAGATGTCTGTTCACCAGGCGGAAAGCTGAAAGTCGACTGAACGGCAAACGTATCCCTGACTGGTGACAAACATGAGAGTCCTGTTTGACTCTTAAAGAAAAGGAAAAACTAGAGTCAGCAGGCATTGACCAAAAGAGTAAAAGTTTAGGAGTAAAGGTTGCTGGAAGGGTTCACTTAGAAATAAATATTGTGACTGGACTGTTGAATAATTATGTAGGAAGCAACTATCTTCTCTTCTTTGTTGGCAACAAGGAGAAATAAAAGAGGAGGAGGGAGGAATGTATGGCTCCAAAAGTGTGACTGTAGGGGAGGACTGGTCACATGACCGGAGCCTCAGCGGGCAGCTAAAAAACGTTATTTAGGTTTGATTTCCATTCTTGCTGGATTTTTCCTTCTAAGCAAGAAAAGTAGGTTTTATGTGTGAGGTCTAAGTCACACATTTCACATTTCTCTCTGCATAAAAATGAAAAACAAAAGTTACCCAAACTTAAATCCTGCATGGAAAATTGTAGTGGGTTACGATGCGTCAATGCATGCTTCATCATTAATTTGTGGACACAAAGAAAATAAAGAACAATCGTACAAATGACCAAGTTACTACCTAACAGTTGACAAAGGTAAAGGAAAGCCAAATATTGTAAAACTTGCTAATGTTGGTAGAGGCTTAAATGGCCAAAGTTAGGTGAAAACAGAACAATGGCAACAAATCAGTACCTAATTGTTATTTCCTTTATACACCAACAGTATGGAACTACTGGCGTATTTATCCTAATGCACAGAGCTCATTCATCCATACAGTGTAGTAGGCTATCAGTGCTAAAAACTACAAAAGAAAAAATATTAACAATAAAAAGTACATTATCTAACTGCTAAATTAGCTACATTAAATTTAAAGATCTCCAAAACTACAACATGTTTTAGGATTTGGATTAGAATAAAACAGTTTTGTGGAATGGAACATCTTAAAGGACTAACAAACCACAGAGAATTCTGGATCTAAAGACTGTGGTTTCTCAGAATCACAAGAAAACAAAATGCCCTATTGACAGAACCTCATGATGTTGAAAGAAATCCATAACTGAGAAGTTCTACAACACCAATGTAGAAACTGAGAATCTAATTAAAAGGGTGGGGGCGCCTGCTAACATGAACCACATTCTCAAACATTCCATTCAATGAGAAACAAGTCCCAATGAATTAGTCAGATAATCTTTTCCAGATCAACCAAAATCATGGTTATCTCCACAAACACAAACCAATTTCCAATGATCATCATGTTAAAAAAACAAGCAGGAATCTCCCAGCAAAGCCCCCACTCAGAAAAGAGGTGTGGATAAGGACATACCCTAGACTCAAACAATTTGGCCAGGCCGGCCAAGCTGCGGGGGCTGGGAATGTTGCTGAAACAACAGCTGGGGAGGGAAACCATCTAAGGCTCCTTCTGCTGACCCACCCCATAAGCTGCACTTGCATCACCTGCTCAGAGAGGAATCCCTGTTGGGTTTCTGTGGGAATACCAGACAAAGTCATCAGACAGCCAAACCATCCCTTTCATGCCACTTATTCTGCCTCCATCCCATCACGCCATAGAGCAGTCAAACAGGAAACAGAGGTGGGTGCTGCACACATCCACTGCAGCCCACCAGGAATAATGCTTCAATCCAGCACACTTTCACAGTAACAACAGGGGGCAGATGGCAGATTTGCTAGCGTTACACCAGATAACACTGTGGCGTTAATTCGGTTACAGCTGAAGTTCCATTCTTATACTGATCTATTTACAGAGAAGTTTCATGTTCATCCAACATCATTTAATTGTCTTTGTTGAAAGTAAAACTGCCTTAAAGACATTTTATTACACTCCAAATTGATGTGTAAACACAAAAAATGAAAATACTGACTTAATCGTTGCTGTATATAAACTACCAAACCCCTAAAAAAACGGATTTACTTCTGGCTGATCCAGATGAGACCAGTGAAGTTCATCCACATGCAAAATGAAAACACAAAACAACTGCATAAAGGAGAAAGAAAGATGGTAATAAATTGATTAGGGTCACCAGTTACAATTTCTACTTCTTTTAATGCGGGTGAACCTAAACCACTGCAACCATTCAGAGACGTGTCGCTGGGTTTGCGGTCATTTCTATCTAGCAGAGATAGAAGTTTGGCCATAACATGCTGAACGAGTATCCAGTGACAGCAGCAGAGGACAAATGGGGGACACTAAAAATGGTGCAAATTCACTGTAGAATGAAAAAAGATGAGACCATTCACTGTCATTTAATACTGATCCTACTTATTTCAATAAACACAGCCGGCCTGGATGAAGTTTAATGGGTCTAGACCAGTGTTTTTCAACCTTTTTTGAGCCACGGCACACTTTAACCTTGACAAAAATCCCGCGGCACACCAGCATCCCAAATAAAAATAAAAAAGCAGAAACTCATAGTCTGTTTTGATCTACAGCCCCCCCCCGGCAATCTGACGTGCATTTTTGTGAAAATCGGGGCAGAAAAAGCAGGAAGTTGCAGATGTTTTTTCTAAAAGATGTAATAAAAGTTAAGTTACATACAAACTGAATGTTCGTTGTGTTTTCAAGACGTGAAACATGGACGACTCATTGTACGCTGACGCGCTGTCCCTTTAAGCCAATGCATCATGGGAGATGTAGTGAAACAACTGCGATTAAACGGCAGAAAGACTCGCGTCTCTGAGCTTCATTGTTTTGTTCAATTGTTCCACGGTCCGATAACGGATTCTGTGGAAAGCTACACCGCTAAATACGAGCTTTAGCTGGTGTTTTTGTTAGAACTGAGTGAGTTATGAGCTAAATTGGAACAAGGAAGTGGAGACTTTAACCACTTCTGATTGGTCAGACTGATGACATGTGATTAAGCCTTCAAGAATGATTGGTGGATTCGTGGAGACAATAAAAGCTGCGGGACTTTTCCTTACACAGTTATAGCTGCCACTATATCGCGTTACCGTCATTCTTATCAAAATGTCTTTAATAGTATCAAATAAACACAAAGAAAAAAGTATTTTATGATCTTTTATATTCCTAACTACTCAGTGTTTTATCAGGACCTGTTTGGATGAACAAAGAGCTGATTTCCAGGAGATGGGAAATGTTTTTAGATCAGTGACTGAGGGCAATTTTCCACGGCACACTTGATCATCTCCCACGGCACACTAGTGTGCCGCGGCACACTGGTTGAAAAACGCTGGTCTAGACCATGTTATTCTTAAGCATTTTATAAAAGGTAAATACCTGTATAGTGCTTTCCTACCTTCCTCAAAGGCCTAAAGTGCTTTACAGTCACAGTCCTATTCACCCATTCACACACTGATGGCTGAACACTGGCGCCAACCTAGAACCACCAGAGACAAGGTGGGGTTCAGTGTCTTGGACACTTTGACATATGGGCGGGAGAGGCGGGTATCGAACCTGCAATCTTCTGATCAGAAGTCGACTGCCATACTACTTCACCAGGGTTAACAATATCCAGGAATATAATAATATTTACCTTTGGCACACCAAAAGTGAATGTTTTATTAAATATTTGTAATTTTACGGGGCTTTTTTCCATTTCTGGAAGTACGACGACTTGATCTCTGAGGCTCCGCCTTTCTCTCCTTGTGGGTCCCGCCCATTTCATGATGTCAACCTAGAGTCAGCCTCAGCAGCATGTTTGTGTTACAACCACAAAAAAACAAACATCTAAGCTTTTGTAAAATTAATGTGCAGATAAAAGGAAAGAGTGTAGTGAATTACCACTAGCACCCACTTCTATTATGGTATAGACAGATGTAAGGAGCTGAATGTGCAGGAAGTAGATCATGAAGTGTGAACCAGGATACCAGTGTGCAATTAAAAGAGCCTGTCGGAAGGAGGAAGGCAGAATTGAGCGGGCTGTCTAAAAGGAAGGGTAATGGCAGCATTGAATTCTCCCTTGCAAAGGCGAATGAAGACTCAGAGTGTGAAGTCGCATTATTAGAACCTTCAACTACAGGATCCTTCAGACTCCAAATTAAAGAACCCGGGAAAGTCAATTTGGAATTCAAACGTAGTTTTTTTCCAAAATAAAAAACCTGTTCTGTTTCTAGGACATAGTTTCTGTAGAGCAGCAGTAGTTCATTAGAAATTCACATCTGAGTTGTGGGCTGGACTGTGGGCAAAGAGTAAGCCTTCTCAGCCTTCTTTATATTTCTTGCTGATATCTCATCATCCCTTTGTTGCAGTCTCTCCCACTAGCTTAAACCCCAAGCTAACTCTAGCGGTGTAGAGAATTGGAGCTATCCAGCTGTACAGCTTTGATCCAGATTCCAGCTCAGATAAGGAAAACAAAGACGAACCACCAAGTCTTAACTCTGTCTCACCCAGTCCTGCACAGATGGCAGCAGATTTACTTATGATTCCTCGCCCATCGTATTTTCTACTAGGGGTGGTTATTGGCAAGAGTCTGGCGATACAATATGCATCCCGATACGCCTCTCACAATACGATGCATATCGCCATATTGTGCCCCGAAAACATTTTCACTTTTTTAATGACTTTATGGCTGAGAACAGAACCACTACCTGAATATTGAAACGTCTTTCATAGTAATAAAATAGTAACATTCATTGTATTTAATGGTCACAATGTTAAGCACTGCAACTAGGTAATAGGTTTCTTTTACCCAAGCAAATTCCTAGTGCTTTTATTTTGATAACTTAAAATAGATAAAGGGAACAGTCAACATTGTCTGATTTCTATAACAAAATATTTTTCACTATAAGAAAGAAAAATGAAATTAATGTGTCTTAACCAATAAGGTTCTAAAAGTATGATTAAGGAAATAAAGTGCTGTTTATTTTCAATGTTGCTAAATGTAGCTTCTCCAGTACTTTTAAACGGTTCAGTAGTCTGAACAGTGTTTTAAAATAAAGGTGTATATAAATATATATATATAAACACATATACATACACACAAACACACACACACTTAAAACATAAAATGTAACAAATAAATAAAAAATATTAACATATTAACAAAACAAAAAGGGGTTTATACAAATATACACCCTGGTTATCCAAAGATACGTAACCTCTTTTGTAATAGTAAAACCTGTCCAACACAAAGACCGTCAGTGCTCATCTGTTCGGTCAGTTGTTGGACAGAACAAGTTAAAAAAAAAAAGCTTTATTTTCTTGACAGTCTGCACTGCAGCATTGCAACCACGCTTTCTCACATGTGAACGTAAACACGGATTTCACCGTTCATTGATACGATGTCCTCCTTTTTTCAGAGCGTTGTCCACATCACTCTGATCCATTCAGTCGCTTAACTGTTGCTGTGAGGTTCTGCAGAACTTTGACCTGCTTTGCTGACAGCATTTCAGCTGATGCTCCGTGCATTAGCCGCTGTGCAGCTGAACTGCTTCACTATCTGAGCTGCTGCTACAAAGCAATCTGGGTTTTTATGTGATACTGGCAGCAACATGGAACAGAGTTTTGGTTCAGTATCCATCCCAAGTAAAACCTAAGTAGTTCATGTCTCTTAACACCAAAACAAGCTGCTTCTCACTGAGATCTTCTTGTTGTTTTGTGTATGTAGAGCATCTCAAAGAGGCTCAGTGTTCTCTGCTGCCAACTAGTGGTCTGAGGTTTAAGTGGAAAACAAGAGTCAGACGCTGAAGGACGTCCATAAATTAAGAAATAAATATTGTCCTGACAGCATTTTGAATCAATACAAGTATCGCCAAAACGAACAACTGAGAACTGTTTCAAACAATTCTTTTTCATCTGCTCCCGATTCATCACAATTTAAATAAAGAAATACTTTTTTAAGAAATTCTGTTTTAATATTAAATTATTTTAAACATGTCCTCATCGTGAGAAAAATGCTACACGGACATGTAAAAAACAGCAAAAGCGCGATTTTCATTGCAGTGGGTCAGAAAACCTCCTTTTGACTGGGTCAGAACACCCCATCATGCTTTATGGGGAGTTGCGGAGTAATCTGGCATGGAGACAAAGATGCATCAACCCATGCTAGGAAATGGAAGTGGTCTGTTTTGGAAAAAAAAATCTAGCAATTCTGACATTCTTGATTACTTTATGCTGATGAGCAAGGCATTGTGCCAGCATGGTGGCAGAGCAAGATACGACACAGTGAGAACAATGAGAAACCCGACTGAACTGGCATAATTGTCATCTCGAACAAATAAAGTAGACTTCCTTTGTCTTGTTTTAATGTGGGGGGGGGGGGGATTCCATTTGTTTAGAGCTGATTCTCTGCGTGGTCTTTAGTGTGAGCTACAAAAAACTCACCTCAGTTCCATCACCTTAAAAAGCTGACAACACAGTGGCAAAAGGCCAGGCTTGATCAGCCTAGTGCAGCCATTTCTAAATCAGCAGAAAATGAAACAGAGTGAGCAGAAGTGGTTAAGTGTGATTCCTGCAGACTCCTTACATCAGTCTGGCCTCGGGTTACAAGCCAGCACATCATGGCAGCTCTGCGGGGCTCACTGGTCTCTAAACAACTGAGTTGCTCCTATTGAACAACACTAATGTGCTGGCAGACCCCCCCTTGGGAGGCTGGCCACACACATAAACACTGATAAACTTAAGTGCTCTTGGTTTGAGATAAAACACTGCAGTCCATCAGTTCTGCATGAATGAGCCATGTCAGTGCAGGAGGGCAGGGGTGGGAGTTGGTGCTGGGACAAACAGCCTGGCTGCATAAAGACTGTTTTCAAAGGTCTGTAAGGACTGAGGTGCAGATGGGCCAAAAATTGAAGGTGGAGACATTTTGAAGTCATCAGATCTTTGAATTAGCTCAAAGCAGCTCGAGCCAGAATGAACAATCCTGAGTGAGCGTCCAATGCACTCTGGGAATTGTTTCCCCGACGTTCACCTCCCACACAACACACACACACTCAGAGGCGCCGTTTTAGGCCCACAAACTGAACAGCTTCAGTTCACCCGGTTTTGACGGCACTTTTTGATTTTCTATATAAATAATTTGTTGGCTTACTGCCTTTGTATGTTGAATATTTAAGGAACCTCACATTTATGCTCTGGCTTTTCTAAAGTTGAGGACAAAAGGCTCGAGAAGCATCTTTGTTTTATGGTACATAGCAGGCAAGCCACCAAAGAAAAGAACAGCAGCACTTGAAGAGCAAAGTCTAGGCGCGACAACTCCAATGCGGCCTCGTGTCTCCTGCATGATTGCTCCAACATTCAAGTTTCTACTTCCAAGTCCAAACAGAGTTAACGATGAATGAGACACTTCTACAGTTCATGCCGGCTTTTCTTCTTTACTAAACCACGAACACTCACACTGTTCAGAGGGAAAGTAATCTCCCTGATGAAACACACCATTATCTTATTGTTCAATGACCAGAGGCCTTTTATGGGCCAACCCTTCAGGGCTCATGTTGTAATTGCTCAGATTGCTCCATCTACTTCTTTCTCTCTGCCTTCTTTTTCCTTTTTGTGATTGGCTGCAGCATCTTTCTCCACTCAGAGAAAGGATTCAAGTCTTAAAGGAGCTCTCATAACAGTGTACAGGACAGTTGTAAGTGCGCTAAGAAGACGTTCCTTAATTTGCTCAGAAAGTGGCGATTATATAAATACATTTATCTGACTTTGGAATTGGGCCATGCTTGGAACCGAAATAGCAGAATAGATAACATCACCATTTTAAGAATTACTCTGCTTTCTGTTATGAGTTTAAATGATGAGAAACTCACAATTTAGTTCAATTAAGTTTCATTAGTGATCAAAGAGCAACAAAAGAAGAACAATACAGGAAATCCCTAATGTAGAGAGCTGTAGAGCATCTGCAAAGTCATCCTCCACTTCCATTAAACATAATCTCCTTTTCCTGTTTGCTCTTTCTGTGCTCCATGTTAACGCAGGGCCATTCACAACATTCCCAACTTCAAAGGATGACCGCTTCATTTAAAATACCTCCTCTACCTCCTGGGAAAACCTCATGGCAAGTTTTAAAAAAATGTAGGAATGAGAAATAGAAAATGTCTCAACACAATAGCAGGATAGATATATGCTATACATGTAATCATAATATACACACTCTCCTTGTGCATGTGTGGTTTTCTCTGGACACTCCAGTGTTTTCCCACAGCCTATAAAGGAGCTTCATAGGTTCAATGTCCCTCATGTGTGAATGTGAGCTTGTGTGTAGCTGGGATAGGCCCCAGCATCCCTGTGACCCCAAACAGAAGCAGAGCAGATTTAGAAAATGGACACTTTTCTAAAATGAATAGTTAGTCTTGGGTAAGGCTACTAAACTTTGTCCTGATAATGTCAACACTAAAATTCTGTTGACATGATTTGTAGATAAACATTACATATACAGCTGTGCTCATAAGTTTCGTACCTTGGAGGAAATAATGATTTCTTGGTCATCTTTTAGAGAACATGACTGACAACACAAAGACTTTTTACATTCATAGTTAGTGGTGGTGTGAGGACATAGCTTGTCAAAAAATTCTGTTTTCCATCTGTTAAACCATAAAAATGACCTGTGTGTGGGTCTGGGATGGGATGACCCCATATATAAACTAATTTGCTTATTTCTTGGTGTACAGAACTTTTTGTAACCAAGTATAAAAAGGTTTAATATAAATGAATACTGATGTTTAATTAAAATGGTTCTGGTCCCCAAAGGGTGGAACATGTGCTTCAAAGATGAAAAATAAAATTTAAAAAGTGAAAAGCCTATCTTTTCCAAAAGCATATAAGTGTGAAAAAGCAAAGTCACAGGTTGAAGGAGAGCACATACATGTGCTTAAGATGCTGCATTTCATTGGTTCTGAAGGTCACTGCAGCTCTGCTTCTCCGTCTTCTCACAAACAGAAGTAAACGCGTCCAGCATTTCACCGCTCACTTTCCTTTGCTTCACCCTTTTGGACTGAAGCTCTGCGCACATTCATGACTCCACTTGTTAATTAAATGCTACACAGACAAAAACGATAAGATGTTAGCTCACCTTTGCGCAAATAGTTTGCACGACTGAATGAAATGTTTTACATGTGTTGGTCTGCATGCATAAAGATGTGCATGTGAAGGGTAGTTATATTGGAGCTGTATTGTCTGTAACATTTGAGATAAGTTAAAAATATATAAATAAATACATGATAGACGTCCAAGTCACAGTAGCATTTATCCAAGTGACTTCCTTGTCCTTCCTGCCGTGTTTTGTCTGTGGCAGAAGCACATCTGAAGCCTCCTCTAAGGGACCCCAGGCAAGAACCAGCCACCAAGTCACAAACTCTTCACCTATGTCTGGTATGCTGCAAATATCTGAGGCACTCACCACTTACCCAATGTGTGCCCTTGCACACATGCATGTGGTAACAGAGCTGTGTATACTGTGCTTCTACTCAAGCATGGCAAAAGTAGGCCCTAAAAGAAAAACTGCCTTGAAATTATTTTATAGTCAGAAAACTCAAAATGACCTTAGAAGCCACATTTCACTGAAGTATTAGTCCACAGCACTAATATAATGGTAAAGCAGAAGGTCCATCCAGTTTCTTAACCTGCTTTATCCCTTACAGGGTCACGGGGCTGCCGGAGCCTAACCCGCCCACTGTTGGGCGAAGGCGGGGGACACCTGCGTGATTGTGGCAGGGCCAGGATCACGCCACTCTGCTGATCACTTTGTCCAACATCCACTCTGATATCCACTGCACAGAGAAGAACTCTAACAGAACCCGAGAAAGAGTTGTAAATATTTGTTTTTGTTTTTGTTTAGTCAATTCCCTTACATTATACATATACTTGCTTTCCATCACTTATAAATGTGCAGGAAACAAATCCTGTGTATGTCTTTGCATTGTGAGCCAATTTAACTTTTTGTGACTTAACTGGAGCAGTGGGTGTACATGACATAGCTTAAATCTACAGTACTCAACATATGCTAAATACTTTAACAGATACATGTCCAAAGCAGATTTTAAATGAAACCTCAGCAGTTTGCTTTCCTGGAAATGTTCCTTCAGACTAGCTTCATCAGAGATTCAAAACAAGGTTGGGAAATCTCAAGCACAGCAAGAGGACAACACAAAAGCAATACCACAGCAGCACATCTACCCTTTTTTAATATATATATATATTTTTTTACTTGTCCTGTCCAACAGCTGGGTAAACAGATGAGAGCTGAAGGCCTCTTGTGTTTGACATATTTTACTTTAACAACAGGGATTATGAATCTTCTGACAAACCAGAGGTATATTTGAATAAACCCCTTTTGTAATTTAGGCTAAAATTTATTCATCTTATTTTTTTTATTTGTAACAGTTTTGTGTTGGACCAGACTGAAAAGAAAAGGAGGGAAGAAGAGAGAGGGATGTTGAAGGGAGGGGGGGGGGCATGAACATTATCCAGCAACAAGTTGCTGGATGTTTATAATCATTACAGTTAAGTTCAGATGTATAATAAATCTAAAAGGGGCGGGGCTTGCGCACATCCCTTAAATGTTATAAACATACCTTTTTGCTCCAATAACTCAACTCAAAGCAGTCATCAGGCAGCGCAAGGATGCTGCTGTTCCTTGTTGTCCAACTGGACAATTGCAACGTAGCTTTTAACTACACAAAACAAACTTTAGAAAATCCTTAAGTTACGTTTAGAGAAGGGGCCGCATAACTTTGTTACCTTATGTGACAAAGTTAGTTCAAACATTTATCAGGACATAAAACTTGTTAATGATTCCATAAAGACAAAAATGGTTTTGAACGAGTCTAACATGTTTCATGTTGAGGCTGGTTTGTTGTCTTTCCATCTTTCTTCATAGATCTGCCTCTTAGGATAAATTTTATATAATCTGCTGGGTCAGAAATCATACACAGTGGGCCTTGAATTAAACTGACTTAATCTAAATCTAATTTGTACTTTATTTTTGTCGTCTGAAGCGTCCTGATTTATTTTAAGATGAACTTGAGATGGTGTAAAAATGACCGCAGATGACTGGGCACTAAGCTGTAACCTCAGTGAACTCTGGATGCGCTGGTGAACTGGTAGTACAAGGAAACTGAAGTCAGAGGAACAACCGGATGGCTACAATTATTCTTGATGTTTCTACAAACACTAGCTAATTATCATTAACTACTCACTGGGTTGAACATCAAGATTGTGTCATGCTCCCACAAGCACTTTAGCAATGTTCTGTCTGTCACACTGTTTGGATCTACTGACCTTAAATCTTTCAGCTGACTGGAAGCTAAAATATGCAGAAAGCTAAGTTTTAGCTCTTCTATAGTTTGGATCTCAAAAACAGGTGTGGTGTTGATCTCTGATGCTGCCAGCAAAAAGAAATGCCACTCCCTAAATTGAAAGCATTCAAGTCCAGGTCTTACTCACTGACCAAACACGTAAATTAGAATCGTTTAGAGTCAACCTTGCAGAAGAGCTCCTCTGTCTGACATGATGCAGACTTTCTCAGCCCAGGGATGGTGTGTGATAGAGCATGCTTGTTTTCCAGCTGGTGACCCCATTTTAAAGGGTTTCTAAACAACTGTGCCATCAGGAGAAGGTTTATGGGCAGTAAGCATTGTCACAACCAATAAAAACAATTCACTAAACGCACTTCTTCTGTTGAGTGTTGTGTGAGATGGAGTCAGCACCACATTAGTTATGTTTCCCTTTTTAAAACAGAATCGTTTAGCCTTCTCTGGTCAGCGGAGAATGACTGGAGGGGGGGGGTTATGACTGACTGTCAGCAGGAGCACAGCCTCAAGCTCAGAGCATCAGTGGCTCTGCCAGATGTAGTTCATTGCCAATAATGAAGCCCCTAATTATTTGGCCAAGCTGACAGCATTCCAATGTCAAATCAATTCTAGTCTCTTCTGATGCATTGATGCCCTCCATCAGCAAACACACCAGCAGGAAAACCAACGAGGCTCCGCCTCCCTCCAACGACCACGACAGCAGAGATACAGATCATCTAACAGGAAGTTGCTGCTCTGAGCCCGCACGCCAGAAGGAAGTTTTTTAAGTAGCCTTAACAATTACACATAATCTCTTGTCAAAACAAACAACCATTTGAACCATTTGATCCATCTTTTTTCCATAAAACTGTCAACTACTTTTGGAAAGAAGCCAGATTAAGTGATGTGAAAATGAATGAGGGCTAACTATTCAGCCAGACATTTTAAAACATTATCTTTAGATACAACTTTATTTTAGACAAAAAATGTATTACAAATGATTTCGTGACATAAAAATCTAAACACATTTTTCCAGAATTACTTTACTTTACGTGTATAATGTCAAATTGAAAAAAATGTCGGCGTACAAAACACTTTGAAGGCAGAACATATCCTAACTTTGCTATTTATGACATTAAATGATGAATTCTGTTAGTGAAAACTAGCAGTTGCATATTCAATAGCTTCAATAATCTGACATCAAACGGTCAAAAAGTGAGTGATATTTGTCCAGAACCATCTCGTTGTGAATGTTTGGGCTATGATGAGACCTCTGCAGTAGAATGAACACATGGAGCGGGTGTTCTGCTTCAAAAGTCAGGAAAAAAACTACATCCGAAAATATCATATGTTGAATTTGGAAATTAAATATATGGCTGCTATTCTGACGGTGATAAAGTTCAGACTTTTTCAGATATCTTTATTTGTGGAATTATTTCAAACATAAAACTGGAGTCAATACAGAGTGATCCAATCCTTTCAATATTACTGAAAGCTTACTAGAACAATATCATTTAAGGTAAGTTGATTAGTTTGTAAAGGCTTTTGCCCAACATTCAACAAGCTATATAAAAAAAGGCCACATTTAGGGAAGCCTGACGATATCAGATTGTGATTGGGTAAATATTTATGAATGTTAATGGACGTTTACAAACTCACATACCTGGTGGGAATTTAACTGGAAGGGGCTAATGAGATGTTTTATCACCCCGAAGCAAAAAGTCTGTTTTGGTGCCGGTAATGCTGACTGCTGGAGACGGTTTGGGGCTCATGAAGCCGATCATTGGCATATCTTTTGGCTTTGGCCAAAGATTTAGTGGTTTTGGGCTAAACTCCACACTAAAATAGTTGGAATACTTAAGGTACATTTCCAATTAATTTCCTGCTCTCTTTTTCAACCATTTTGAGAATCCACGTCAACAACTAGATAATATTTATTTATTACATTGGCTTCCTCCAAAGCCCCCACACAGACTCAGACTGGATAAATATTGTAAATAATATACATTTGATGGAAGCAGTCACTCATTCAGTCCTCTCTGAAAATCTGTGTTTATTAAACTATGGCGCCTCTATGGCCAGACTGTTGGAATAAGTTCAAATGACTAACGTGGGAGTTTTCTTCCCGTCTTGGCTACAACAGTAATCAAAAATGGGCTCCTTCGTTGTGCACTGCTTATGTTGAAATTTGGTGTGTTTGCAAAAAAAAAGACAGAGTGGATCCTGCAGGTAACTGTAAGAATGAAACTCGAACTTGCAAACCACTTTCTGGAAAATAAAGAATTTAAAAAATAGCTGCTTCTGGTTTATGAGCAGTGCTCACCTTTTTGACATCTGACTCATGCACATTCCTCCACCATTTCTGGAACGTGTAGCTGTCCTTTCAGCCTCTGCAGTCAGGCTGCAATGGAGCCAAAGACAAAAAAATGCTAACAGGGGGCCGGGGGAGGACTGCTACCGCCTTTTGTGTTTCTATGAGACGGAACAACACAGCAAGTGAACATGGTCAGCCTTCCACGCTTTCTGTTGTGAACTCAGCCATCCCATCAGGAAAACAGGTGGTTGTGATTGCAGTGATGTGAAGGTTTCTGCCTCCATGTGTTTTCTTTCTGGAATGCTGCATCTGCTGAAGCACGCAGTTAGGTTTGGGAGGGATGCAGCAGATATTTCTGGTTAGGCCTGCGGGGAAGTCAGAAAACCCAGCAGCCACTCCTGCTCAGCTGCTTCAAGAGCCATGTGTCTTCATCCCTCAGAAGACGCTCACAGGACCAAAGACTACAAAGCTTCTGGACAGTTTTCAGATGAGCGGTAAACCACCAAATGACACCTTCCTTATATATGGAATTTGATAAAAAAAATCCCCAAAATTAAAGAAATGCAGTTCAAAATTATAAATAATTATTACCCATCGGCAGAGACGTTGAGGAGTAGATCTGGCTTTGAGGTTGATCCGTGTGATTTCTGTCATACAGCCCCAAAAACAACCAGACAGATGTGTTTTCCATGTGATCCAAAGATTCTGGCAAGATTTTCATAATTGGATAGTCAAAGAATTAACCTCAAACACTTCACAGAAAGAGATATTTTGCTTTATAACAGTAAGTTTTAGGTCTAGATTGTTAATTGCCTAAATGTTAATTTATGCTGAAAGATTTCTATATTTTTATATGTATATGTTTTTTTTTGTTTGTCTTTTTGTGAAGAGCTGTGCTTAGCATCATTGTGTGGTTGTGTCTGTGAGCGTTTTGTAATGACTATATTTCAATTAAATAAAGAAAAACTACCAAATGAAACCCAAATGGAAGCTGCCCAGTAAGAAGCTCCTGCATGTCTGCAGTGTCCACTCTTGAGGTTTGCTCTGCCATTTACTGCCCGTGTAGTAAAATGTATGTCAGTCTGTGTGTGAACTGCCCAGAGGGGCAGAAATGCCATTCAGACAGACCTCAAAACATGTGTGGGTTGCTTTGGGTGGTCAGGAAAACATCAGACAGGAAGCAGCAGGCATCCCTGAAGACGGCGACACAGGCCATCCCAGCCAAAAAACAGGACTCTGCTTTCATTTAGCCAGATATTTGAACAGGGTGACAGAGCCCTGAAACCAGAGATTTAAAGCTCTCTGAGCAAAGCAGCCACATATCAGCAAGGAACACTCCACAACAATCTAGTGCACACCTTTGGCCTTATCTCTCCCATTCAGATAAAGAAAAGGCTGGAAATGGATCAGACTGACATCTATCAGTGAAAACAAAGAATAGACAGCTGGCAATGAAAACAGATAGTGAGTGGATTTGAGATTTGAATATCCTGCTCTTACAAAACTATGAGCACGCACACACACACACACACTTTGCTTGAAAAGGCAGCTCCGCTGTTTGTGATGTGTTTGTCTTCACAGCTGTTTCTTATAAAAGCTCAGTTTCTACTCAGTGCTGACTGACTGAGCATCTTCCAGCTCCCACATACCCTGGCAGTGCTGTCGGTCTTAGGGCCTTGGAAAATATCTCTTTCCTGAGCTTTCTCGACAGAGTTGTGGTGAAATGCTTCAGGTAAAGATAATAAAGTATGTTGATGAATTCCAGCACAGGAGATTGGAAACTCTGATGCAAGCAGGAGTTTTTGAAATAACAAAGGCCTCATCCTCACTCCCATGATGGATGGCCGGTCTCACATTTACAGAAAGTTCACTGGGCTGAGCCCGGAATGGCTGTGTGGTCATTAAGATGATCACGGCTATGAATGCCATGGACTGAAATAACAAGCTCAAGTCGCAGACCCAGAAAATGAAACAGTGTTGCTTACAGAGAAAGTAGAGGGTCAAGTGACACTCAGTCCTCTCAACATTTATTATTTGTATAACACCAGGAACAGGCTCTGCGACAGGGACCTCTAAAACACAGGAAGCCGTCAAAGTGCAGCAAACCACAATATGAAGTTAGATGTTTCCAAGCTGCTAAATATCAGCTTGGAAACATCTAAGATCAGATCATGCCCTACTTTTAAATAAACCTAGGCCACATCCCGAAATGCCACCGCACAGAAACAAAAATGTACGTTTTCAACAAAATCCGCAGGTGGCTGCGCGGCGGCATTTGTTATCGGGAGGCAGCAGACACAGTTTTACACGCCGTGCAGGTTTTAAGAAAAAGTTCAAATCAAACAGCAACCAGATGATTTTTTGAAATCGGTCAGCGGCCGCCTGGGCTCCTTTGGAGGTGACGCAGTGGCAGTCCAGTAACAGGTGGGTGGCAGGAAGGCAGCAGCATGATGACTGACTGAAAGGAGGGTCTCTAAGGGCCAAAAACATGCTGCTGATCAGCCAATTTCCGACTATCACCCTCCAACCACCCCTCTGCTGCCACCGTCCGATTGTTAGAAATCGGACGGTGGCAGCGCGGGCCGGGCGCTGGACGAGGGCTGTTGGTCTGGGCCTGACGATGACTGGATGTCCTGCATAGGAATCCTGCTGTGGTTGGACCACATGGACATTTGTTTTGGGTGCTGGGGCTTTGCCCTAGCTGGGGTTCTCAGGAGGCACGTTATCGAAATATTATCTGTGCCGTTTTTTATATAGCCCAGGGCACTTGATATGGACGGCCACCATCCAGTAACATTCATAGCTGCTGCCGGCCATCATAATGATGCCATCCCCACCTGACTGCCGCCGTCTACATTCATGTCCACGCCAACAATTTCCCCCAGAAATGTGGGCGGGGCATGAAATCCTAAAGATTCTGCCAATGCCCCCCCCATTGCACGGTGGCAGTGGTATATGTGACCGTAGCAAATGGAGTCTGCACCATGATAGCCGGTCAGACCGTTCAGCATCAAACACCAGGAGATCCTAAATACTGACTAGCTCTCCTTCACAAGTTCAAAGTCTGTCACATACAGACTAATATATCAGATTATAAGTGTATAATCGTGAACATATGTCAAGAGTGTCAAAAGAACAGTAACACAGGCTCCACCGCCTCTCCTAATGCACGTAAAGACAATAAGCCACTGACAGGAAGGAGAGATCACAGGAAAGGCTCTTATGTCTGCATCTTACTGTGATCTTGTTTGTGGGCTCACACCTGAAGCCACGCAGAGAAACCCTGACCATTTCATGGTGAATGGGGGGTTAAAAAATACCACAAAACAAAAATCAATTGTGAACTCTAATGAGTTCATTTTTCATAAACAAAAGCAAGTTTGAAACAATGAAGGAGAACTTTGCCTGTCTGTTTTAACATCATTCTCCACATTTCATTCACTTGTTTGTTAGTTTCATCATTTTAATTGATGATCAAATATTATTTTTGATTGGTTTAGTTTTCCTTTATAGAATTTCTCTTCCCTTTTGCTTTGAAATGACAGATTTATCGTTTCCTCTCCAAAGCTTTTCCTCAAAAGGTAAATTTGCTGTGAAAAGCCTTCGTCAGCTGGAAGACATGGAAGTATGGAAGCGAATCTGGAACATAATTAAAAATAAAAGTCAAAATCAGAAATGCTTTTTCATTTTCTAAATGAAGCTGCATTTTCTGACTCAACATTAAAATGAAAAACCAATCCTTCAAAATGATAAAGAAAATGGTATTTGACATTTCATTTTCAAAAGGTTCTCTGGTAAATGTGTAGCAAAATTCATTTAGAAATGTCTAATTTGACAATTAAAATGGATTAAAATAAATGCTTTTTCATTTTCACTATGTAACTTTATCAAATGACTCAAAATTTAAAAAGTCAATACTTCAAAAGGCTTTTTCATTTTCTACTTTAAATCCGCTTATTCTGTGTCATAATTAAAATGAAAAATGCAAAGAGAGGATTGCATTTGCATTTTCACATCCACTCTGCAAACATTGTTGCATTATTCAATTCGAATAAGCATTTCCAAAGGGGAGGCGGGGCGATGACGTCAGTGCTATCTCCAGCTGCTAACAGACTCATGCTAGGAGCAGTGCAGCTTTGTGTTAGCGGCAGAGAAGAGGCCTTTGTGATGGTTGTGAACTTCTGATGATTGTACACAGCTTCTCAGGACTATGTAGCAGCATTTCCACCTTCCGCGGTCCTCCTTCGGACACACGCGGTCCGTCAAAACTGCCCCTAGCTTTGTCTCCGGACCGGCAGCCACCTTCGCATAGCAGAGCGTGAAGCCCCACGATCCGAAGCTCCAGATCGCAGAAGGCGGAAGTGCTGCTACGATATGAGATACCATCATATAAATTTATGTTTCCAGTGGTGTCCAAACACAATAAAGGATGATGTAATTCCCACATATTTACATCCAAGATGCTCATTGCCCGTATAAAGTTCTAAGTCTCTCCACGGCTAATGTTTTAGCACATATTAGCCTAATGCTAACCCGTCTTTTGGGTCCTTGCAGCGAAGAAAAAAGCATTGACCACATGGATTAAAAACCTATGAGCGAGCAGGACCTTAACAATAATCATGACAGTAATAAAAGCACATTTAGACCCCAGTCCATGCGCATATGTGAAAATGAAAATGCAATCCCCTCTTTGCATTTGCATTTTAATTATGACACAGAATAAGCGGTTTTTAAGTAGAAAATGAAAAAGCATTTTGAAGTATTGATTTTTAAGTTTCAGTCGTTTGATGCAGCTTCATTTTGAAAATGAAAAAACATTTCTGTTAATTCATTTTAATTGTCAAATTAGACATTTCTAAATGAATTTTGCTACACATTTACCAGAGAACTTTTTGAAAATGAAATGTCAAATAACATTTTCTTTATCATTTTAATTAAGTGACAGAATGAGCAGTGTTGAAGTAGAAAATGAAAAAGCATTTTGGCGGATTGCTTTTTCATTTTGAGTCAAAAAAATGCAGCTTCATTTTGAAAATGAAAAAAAAAAATGCATTTCTGGTTTTGACTTTTATTTTTAATTATTCTACAGAATTGCTTCCATAAGGAAGTGGGTTCACTCCATCATTTCCGTGCTACATTCTTTAAAATGCACTTTTATCTGTGTTTTTACTGTCATCTTCGCACTTCTTCCCTAGGAGTGAAAACAGTCACGATGAGCCTCAAGACAAGGAGACATTTTCACTGGAGCACAAGTTTGGATTGTCTTATGTTGCCATTGCATGTTGACTGTAGTCATGTCTGTGTTGCATGACTTGCTTTGGCCCTCCAGAGGACCATAGATGGAAATAAGCATGCTATTCATTTGCATATTTAAATATGCGTGTTGTTCATGGGAACTTGGTTAACTCAATCAGATATGTATTTCTTAAGTCTACATATATGCGAGTTGTAATCATTGACTATACGAAAACTGGAAAGAGCGTGTGACATCATCCATTGAAAATGGTTTATTTCAGGCTCCAACCAAATGGAGATGCAGATGTAGCCACGGTGGAACTAAGATTGTCAATAAGCAATGAGGGGGCAGGTGGCTACCGCCTACTATTATTGAGGCACCTGATTGGTCAGTTTATGCCTTGAATAACTCTATAATGAAAAGAAAATCATGAGAAAAAAAAAGAGATTATCAAAAACAAATGTATCAGACCAAGAACGGTTATTTTAACTAATACAATTACTGAGTAACTGTTCATTTTTCTAAAGACGACTAGGGGATTTTGGCTTCTTGGAGCCAGCAGGTACTTCCAGT
This sequence comes from Oryzias sinensis, assembly GCA_037389245.1. NCBI lineage: Eukaryota > Metazoa > Chordata > Actinopteri > Beloniformes > Adrianichthyidae > Oryzias > Oryzias sinensis. Next base: position 29,005,154 of record CM074497.1, read on the forward strand.
TTGGAACGCCGGGGGGGGGGGGGGGGGGTCATTCAGTCCAGTTCTCATATAGATTCTGTTCAGTTCTGACTCCTGATTTCTTACTGGCTTTTCTTGTCCTTTGAAATCTGCAGTTTAGAATCTTAAACTTCATTTTTTCGTTAATGTGAGCTCCTTGAAAGTCCGACTCCAGGGAAAATGTTTGTTTTTGGTGTAACACGTTGTAGCATTTTTTTCATGATGGAGGGCATATTTAAAATAATTTCATTTTAAAATGGCTTTTCTGCGTATTTCTTTATTCAAACTGTGCTGAATCAGGAGCAGAAGCTCTCAGCTGAGACACAGACACTGTGACGGGCCGGCCGGAGTCTCCTGCATCCACTTCCAGACAGACGTCTTGTTTCCTCGTCTGGAATCTGGATCTAAACTTTGCGGCTAAATGGATCCGATATTGCTCGCCATTTTACCACTATTGTTGGGTTGGGGGTGTGGGGGCTGAAGGCTAGTGGGAGTGTAAACAAAGAGACGATGGGATATCAGCGAAGGCTTACTTTGCGTCTGCGGTTCCGCCCACAACTCAGACGTAAATTTCTAATGAACTACAGCTGCTCTGCAGAAACTATGTCCTAGAAAACAACAGTTTTTAGGCAAAAAGCAACAACAAAAAACAGAATAATCATCACTATAAGACCACTGGGAACGCTTTGAAAAAAGATCATATGTTGATTTGAGTGGGACTTTAAACATAAATAACTAGTAATGTAAAAAAATGAAAAAGCAAACATGGAGCAAAATTATGTTCCGTTAAAATTTTAAATTGAAAAACTCACAAACCGAATGGAACTGTCCAGACAGAGAAAAGACCATGATCGGATAGTTTGATCCTAGTATTGATTCATCAGTAGCATCACACTGTCTGTCCCGTCAACAGTTTGGAGTGGGACAAGCTGAGGGCGTGTGGGGGGGCAAAGAGGGGTGAGAGCGCGCACGCCCGCTGCCCCCCTCCCCCCGGTCAGCCTGCCGTTAATGCGCCGCAGGAAAAACCGTTATCCAGAATCTGTCTCTGCCCGCGTGGAATGCTGCACGCGGACCCACCGCCGACCATCATCACTCACAGCCCAGCAGAACTTTCCTTTCAACCAGTCGGCGCGCATGCGCCCACGAACACACGCAACACGGCCCCAGAAAACGTCCAGGCAGCGGACCGAAGTTCCGAAATAATGTATTCACCGACAACAGTTGGGAAAAGCGGCGCTTTGAACAACAAAAGCGGCTTAAATCCGCCGCTAAGTCAACTTATGGAAAATGGCGACGACATTAGTCAGTTCTTCAGAACCGTGCGTCACTAAAACCCGTTCCCGCGCGGAGAACCGCCGCTTTTTCGGGCTGTTTAGTTAAGTTTGAGCTTATTTGAGTCCGGAGAGTCACTGGTGAGTCCAGGTCTCGTCAGGTTTGAGGGAAATCGTGATGAGACCCCCGTGAGGTCGGCAGCGACAGACGGCCGCTCTTTGGAGAGGAGCGCGGAGTGAAGGAGAGGTTTCTGACTTACACGAAGTTGAAAGGAGCGTCAGGAGGAGAGCCAGGCGTGTTCTCGCCATCTTGGTGTCGATGCTCGCTGTGGCTGACCGTGCATGCGCACAGTGGCCTTTACGGCTGATGAGGGGAGGGGTGGGGGGACCTGCGCACACACGGAGAGCGAGGGGGGTTTAGTGGAGGTTACCATGGCGACGGAAAGCATCACTCACGCGGTGCGAGAGGTTCTTGCTGTTGTCGTAAACTGTCCGGCAGAAGAAACGCGGCCATCCTCCTCAGCGTGATTTCAAACAGATATTTCTCTGCGAACCACAGAACAGAGACAACTACGCCTTTTTCTTTGGAATCGCTGTTTTAGAGTAACGTGAAACTTCCTAAATGTGTGACGAATTCCACATTTCTTTCTGCAGTAAACCTCAGACCGGTGCGTTGTGCTAACCAAGCCTCGGAACTCCGAAACGAAACAAAAGAAGACTTGAGAGGTCTCATTTTAGGCACTGACGTTCATCCAGAGGCGGTCCTGTCTAGTTTGACGCCCTGGGTGAAACACTGGATGGCACCCACACCCTCTTTCCAGCCCACCCAGCCTGCATACATACATGAACACAATATATTATTTAAATATATTATGGGTTGAATGCTATAAAGCAGTGTCTTTCAACCAGTGTGTGTACCAGTGTGCCGTAGGTGAAGGTCAGGTGTGCCGTGGGAAATGACCCTCATTAACTGATGTAAAAACATTTTCCATCTCCAGGATTTCAGCTCTGTGTTCATCCGAACAGGCCCTGATAAAACACTGAGAAGTTAGGGATATGAAAGATCATAAAATACTTTTTTCTTTGTGTTTATTTGATTCTATTGAAGACATTTTGATCAGAATGACGGTACCGCGATTTAGCTGCAGCTTCAGCTCTGTTTTTGGAAAAGCTCCGCCCCTTAAACTGTCTCCACCAATCATTCTTGGAGGCTTAATCACACGCCATCAGTAATGAAAGAAATAAAAATTTTTGTTAACGTTTTTAAAGACTTCAGTTTTGATTTAGACAAAAGAAAAATGAATGAAACTTCAACATCTTTACTTTTTGTGTAGCTACAGAAATCATAAATATAATGTTAGTTTTCTGTGTAAATTTGATCAAACATGTTGTGATGATACAATTGTTCAAAACAATTACAGTTGCTTTTGCACCAACATTGAAAAAATTTTAAAAAATAAATCACAATTTAGAAAGAATATATTTGTTTTTTTGTGAGGTTTTATAAAATTGCATGTTGATAAACGGAAGGGAAAAATAACAATGAATGGTCAGCAAGTTACTGCTATGCTGGACGCTGGTAGTTTCGTTTCTTTGGTTAAACAGAGTTTAATTCCTTTTGGTGGACTGGACTATGGCAGGCTCTACTCTTTCCCATAGCTTCAATTTAAGGATAAACTGTCTCTCCACTCTTCATCCTCTTCTTCCTCACTTCATCCTTACCGCTCTTTGCTACTGCAAAAACTACTCAACACATTTCCATTTCTGTCCTTGATCATTCCAACCTACGGAACATCACTCCATCTCTGTTTCTGTTCCTCACCTGTACAGATCTCCCTCCTTTGTTCCAACCTGTCATACAAGTCCTCCCTTTGTTTTAGTTCTTACCACCTTCACCTTTTCCTTGTGCTGCAACTCTTTGTACTCCTGTATTCCGTCTACTAAGTCTCCCAATTTTCCTAAACATTTCTTCTTATCACACTCTCTAACCATCAAGTATCCTGATCTGCTTTCCTCATTCCAGATGGCACATCAAGTACCTTCCTCACTATTGTCCGCTTTACTGGCCAAATTTGAATGCTCACCTGTAATCTGCTACGGACCGAACATGCAACCCTGGACTGCTTCAAAACTTGAAATTGATGTTGTCACTGTCCTCCAAAGTGGAAAGGAGGAGGTAAATGATGTAAGCGGCAGGCAACACAAGTGGCTGAAAAACAAATCAGTGTGTAAAACAAATAAAACCAAAGGTTTTAGAACTCTCCTTTCACTTTAACCAAGTCTACGGGACTATCAGCCTTACTTTCACAATAAATTGTGTGTAATTTTGTGTGTAGAAAGGTTTGTATTTTAAAGTAATGCTGTTCAATGTGTCTGCTTCAGTGTTCGGATGGGCGGTGGCTTAACCTCACTGACCTCAGGAGTTTTTGTGCCTCTAAGCTTTAACTGATAAAGTCCAATAGATTTGACAGTCTCCCTTGAGTGTTTAAAGGAGCTTCATTATTGAGTATTGAGTGAACAACAAAGTGAATTTTATTCTTTATTATTTGACTGGGTCCAGCAGAATCCCATGTTGTGGTTCAGCTATTTTCATGAAGATAAAAAACAATGAACTGTGCTGAAGCCTCGTCAGCACATTTCACTCAAATGTGGCTGACAGTGAAACAGACAAACAAACCAGACTGTGGGTCAAACACAGCCATGTTCAGCAGAACAAGTCTTTTTGGATTTCTCAACTCACTTTTACTCCACAGTTTAGTGCCTTTGTGTTCTATTTCCTGCTTCAATTATGCTTTCTGAAAAACAGTATGCTTACTCTGTCAAAACATAAATTTAGAGAAGCCTCTAAAAATAAAGCATTTTCAGATTTAAAATCAATTCAGTCAAATTTAGTCTCTGAGAGGGTTTGTTCGTTATTTACCACACAGTAACAATTCAGTAGAAAAAAAGAGACAAGACCTTTATAAATTATGTGTCATGAAGCACAGACACCCTCATTCCCGCTCATATTTCTTATGCTTTTTTCATTTAAAACCATACTCAATCCCTCTGTAACATGACACTACACTAAATGAGACAAGACAGCACTACAGAAGGCAGAGGGAGCTTTGAACCTGCAACCTACTGTTAGTCTGCAAATAACGTGAGTCCCCCAAACCATCCATCCATCCATCCATCCATCCATCCATCCATCCATCCATCCATCCATCCATCCATCCATCCGTCCGTCCGTCCGTCCGTCCATCCGTCAATCATTCCATCCATGCAGCTTTTCGTCCATCCATCCATCCTTCTGTCCATCCATCCTTCCGTCCATCTGTCCGTCCCTCCATCCATCCTTCCATCCATCCGTATGTCCATCCATCCATCCATCCATCCATCCATCCATCCATCCATCCATCCATCTATCCAGCCATCCGTCCGTCCTGCCATCCATCCATCCATCCATCCTTTCATCCATCCATGCAGCCGTCCGTCTGTCCGTCCGTCCGTCCATCCATCCTTTCATCCATCCGTACGTCCATCCATCCATCCTTCCATCTATCCAGCCATCTGTCCGTCCTGCCATCCATCCATCCATCCGTCCATCCATCCTTCTGTCCATCTGTCCGTCCGTCCATCCATCCTTCCATCCATCCGTACGTCCATCCATCCATCCATCCTTCCATGCATCCATGCAGCCATCCATCCATCCATCCATCCATCCATCCATCCATCCGTCCATCCATCCTTCTGTCCATCTGTCCGTCCGTCCGTCCGTCCATCCATCCTTTCATCCATCCATCGTCCATCCATCCATCCTTCCATCTATCCAGCCATCCGTCCGTCCTTCCATCCATCCATCCATCCGTCCATCCATCCTTCTGTCCATCTGTCCGTCTGTCCATCCATCCATCCATCCGCACGTCCATCCATCCATCCTTCCATCTATCCATCCATCCATCCGTCCGTCCTTCCATCCATCCATCCATCCTTCCATCCATCCTTCCATCCATGCAGCCGTCCGTCCGTCCATCCACCCATCCATCCAGCCAGCCATTGTTAGGCAAAAGCGGGGGTCAACAATGGACGGCTCACCACTCCATGGCAGGCCACACAGATATCAGTGACGTGCAGTCAGGAGAGGCAGGTGAGGCTGTGCCTCACCTGTCATTATGGGAAGAAAAGAGGAAAAAATAAATTCAATTATTATATTTAATCAGTAATTTGTGCTTCCATTTAAATGTACCATTTTTGGGTGTTTTTTCTTTTCAATTTCGCTGAATTTCCGCATTTGCCGTTCAAATACTGAGAAGTGACGTGCGATGAGGCACCAGCCCGCTGAGCCTCACCTTGGATTGCGCAATACCTATGCAGTCAGACGGTACTGCTGTCTCTCTGTATGTCGGTTCAATTACTTGTACTATATGAGCTGAGTTTACATAATTTAGCAGATGTATTTGATGTACAGTGTTTGTTTTTATAAATAACTGTATGTGAGGGACGTGTTTCCTGTGCTGAGCGCTAAACGCCGGCAAAAACGCCGCCGGGTGAGGCCAGTAGTTCTAGTGCCTCATGTTAGGGGGCGCCGGTGAGCCCTGAGATTATGACGCTAAAAAATAATAGAAGAAGTGATAGCAAGCGGCAAGTCATTTTCTTCAGAAGGAGCGGTGTATGGACTTTATTTACAAGTAAAGGTAAGACGATAATGACGTTTGCGTCTTTTTCTATGCTGCAGTTTGTATATGAAAAAAACATGTTGAAATGATATTTTAAACAAAACACGTTAACTGTTGTCAATCAAATGGTGAATAAGTTACTCATTATGGTTCATATGTTTGTAAATCTGACTGATGACGTCAGTGCCTCACCAGCCATTAACCTCACCGCACGTCACTGACAGATATGATCACCCAACCATTAGATTAATTCTACCTATCGATGTAAATGTAGAAAAAAGTCAGTTTTTATACATATGAACCCGAAATGGTTGCAATGTTGCTACCTACTGCAGCTTATCTTATGTGCTGAAAGACAAATGAAAGGAGCGCGTCATAGAAACCTTAAAGTGACAGACGGCAGTTCTCACAAGCAGAATTATGATGTCATTAAATGCGGTTTATTAAACATTCGATCCATTTCCTCCAAGTCCCTCTTAGTCAATGAGTTAATCATTGATAACAACCTTAGTCTTTTAGCCTTAACAGAAACCTGGCTCCAACAGGATGACTATGTTAGATTGAATGAAGCAACCCCCCCAACTTATGCTAACTATCAGAAATCCAGGATCTCAGGGAAAGGAGGTGGTTTGGCAGTAATATCACAGTCTAGCTTACTTCTCAGCCCTAAAGTTAAAAATGCTTATAACTCCTTTGAAAGCATCATATTGTCTTTAAGTCACCCTAACAGGAAAACACGAAAACCTGTTTTACTCATAATTATTTATCGCCCCCCCGGCCCATATTCAGAATTTTTAACTGAGTTTTCCGACTTCCTATCGACTATTGTCTTAGATTCTGATCAAATTATAATATTAGGGGATTTTAATATTCATGTTGATGACCCCAGTGACTGCCTAGGAAAGGCTTTTGCAGCTTTATTAGATGATGTTGGTTTCACCCAAAGTGTGAATGAACCCACTCACTGTCATAAGCACACCCTGGATCTTGTTCTAACCCATGGGATAGAGATCAGCCAGCTGAGTGTCCTTCCTCTTAACCCCATCATTTCTGATCACTTTATGATTACCTTCCAGTTTACACTGGACCATCCTTCTGCCCCAGTGAATAAGAAACAGCTTAGAAGAACCTTAACTGACCGTTCTGTGTCTGAGTTTAAACACACAGTTCAGCCAGTACTTAGTGATATTCTGAGAAACTACTCTAAGTCCAGCTCCCATAGTATCAGTCCTAGTATAAATGACCACTTTGTTAATGATGCCTTACAAGCCCTCAGGAGTACACTCGATGTTGTTGCCCCCTTGAAACCTAAGTTCATCAGACAAAACCGAGTAGCACCGTGGTTTAACGCTGAAACTCGTTCTCTTAAACAAGAAACCCGTAAGTTGGAAAGAGAATGGCGCCGCTCCGGTTCAGAGCAGTCTCTGGATATCTGGAAACATAGCCTATTAAATTATAAAAAAGCTCTGCGTAGAGCTAGAAGCCAGTACTATTCAACCTTAATGTCAGAGAATGGAAACAATCCAAGATTTCTTTTTAGCACTATTGCTAAATTAACTCGCAGTCAGAGCTCAGTAGAACCACATGTTCCTGTTTCTCTCAGCTCTGATGATTTTCTTACATTTTTCGATAGTAAGATCTCAAATATTAGACATAAGTTAAATCAAGTTATTCCTACAATCAGCCCAGAACAGGCTGAAGTGGTAGAAATGGAGGCATCCATAGAAACTTCTGTAACATTGGACTGCTTTACTGCTGTGGATCAAGCGGAAATAACATCAATTATTACGTCCTCCAAATCCTCAACGTGTCTGTTAGACCCAATTCCCACTAGACTTTTTAAAGAAACTTTTCCCCTAATCAATGATCCCATATTAACAATGATAAATGCCTCTCTGGAAACGGCTTACGTGCCACAGTCTTTTAAATATGCAGTTGTTAAACCTCTTCTGAAAAAGCCCAGTTTGGATCCTAGCGTGTTGGCCAACTATAGACCGATATCAAACCTGCCCTTTATTTCTAAAATCCTAGAAAGAGTTGTAGTTAAGCAGCTTTACTGCCACCTACAGGACAACAGCCACTTTGAAGACTTTCAGTCGGGGTTTAGACCCCACCACAGTACGGAAACTGCACTAGTTAGAGTCTCTAATGACTTGTTATTGGCCTCAGAAAAGGGACTACTTTCTATTCTGGTCCTGTTGGACCTCAGTGCAACCTTTGACACTGTCGACCACAGTATTTTACTCCATAGATCAGAACAGGACATAGGGATCAGAGGATCTGCTCTCCAGTGGTTTAAATCCTATCTGTCCGATAGGTATCAGTTCGTTAATGTAAATGGCCATTCCTCTCAGTGCACTCGAGTCAACTATGGAGTCCCACAGGGCTCAGTCTTGGGACCGATCCTGTTTACGCTTTATGTGCTACCCCTAGGAAACATAATCAGGAAACACAGCATTAATTTTCATTGTTATGCCGACGATACGCAGTTGTATATATCCATGAAGCCTGACCAGAATGACCAGATAGAGAAACTGAACGCTTGCATCAGAGACATCAAGACCTGGATGACAACTAATTACCTCCTCTTGATCCCAGAAAAAACTGAGGTCATTATACTTGGACCTAAAAACCTCAGAGATGCTCTGTCTGCTCAGATAGTCTCCCTGGATGGCATAAGTATAGCCCCCAATTCCACAGTTAGAAACCTTGGGGTTTTATTTGACCAGGATTTATCATTTAAGGCTCACATATCTCAGGCGTGTAGAACTGCCTTTTTTCATCTGCGGAATATTGCTAAGATCAGAAATATACTTTCTAAGAGTGATGCTGAAAAACTCATCCATGCATTTGTTACGTCGAGGCTGGATTACTGTAACTCCTTGTTAGCAGCGTGTCCTAAGAGTTCCTTAAGAAGTCTCCAGCTTGTTCAGAACGCAGCAGCTAGATTGTTAGCTGGAACTAGCAGAAGAGATCACATCACTCCTGTGTTGGTTTCGCTCCATTGGCTCCCAGTTGATTCCAGAATCAAGTTCAAGATCCTCCTGTTAACCTATAAGGCCTTACATGGAATGGCCCCGTCCTATATTAAGGACCTCATAGTCCCTTACCATCCAATGAGAACACTTTGCTCGCAAAATGCAGGACTGCTTGTGGTTCCTAGAATTAGTAAAAGTACGGTTGGAGGTAGAGCGTTTAGCCACCAAGCCCCTGTCTTATGGAATAAACTCCCAGCTCATGTAAGAGAGGCCGACTCAGTTTCTACATTCAAAGTTAGACTGAAAACATTCCTCTTTGGACAGGCTTATTGTCAGACTAGTTAGTATTCAGAGATTATTTAACTTAATGTTAAGTTGTTTAAATTAAACTTAACTATTTCTTTTAAAAGGCTGCTAGAAGTTGAAGCTGGGGTAACTATGGTGCACTGGGGTTCTGTCTTCTTTTCTTTTCTACTTCTACCCTTCCTCTCCTACATTCCTGATCATAATTTATCATTTAGTTCTCCATGCCTCTGTTTGGTGCAGTGCGATTCATGTATTGTCCCTCTTTTCCTCTCCCCTCCTGGGGAGTGGGAGTGCTTCCAGACTCCAGTTGTTTCATCCGTGCTCCAGTTCCTGACCGTCTACCTCGCCTTTGCTCCACTCCTACACCTGGCTGTGGTTCCTGTCTCCGGCTCATCTCTGGCTCGTCTCTGCTCTGTACCTGACCGAGTACCTCGTCTCTGCTCCTGCTCCTGGCTGTGGTTCCTGTCTCCGGCTTGACTCGCGCCTTTGACTGTCCCCACAACCACGACTGGATGAAGCTCGTCTGCTGGACTTTAAATATGTAGTTATAGAGTTAGATAAGCTAATTCTTCTCTAAGAGTTCTGGTACATCACCTGTCCGTCCTTCCTGGGGGAGGATCCCTCCTTCATGTGGGCACCCCTGAGGTTTCTTCGTTTTTTCCGGAATCCGGTTTTTTGGGAGTTTTTCCTTACCGCGAAGGGGGGTCTAAGGGCAGGGATGCCAGTATAGCTTAGTCAGTTTGTTAGTTCATTTTTGTATTTTCCTATTGAACTATTTGTATTCATGATCCTTTTGAGTTCATGTTTTACTTCGAAGCCCATCGAGACGACTGTTGTTGTGATTTTGGGCTATACAAATAAAATTGAATTGAATTGAATTGAATTGCAGTAATTATACCTAAAAATGGACAAATGTCTGATAATACTCAGATGCCTGTGAATTGTGTTATATAAACCATGTGAATCTGTTATCCAGGCAGTTTTCTATCTTGAATTAGGTATAGCTCCCCGCTGCTGCCTTCAGGGTTTTCTTTCTGGGGTCCCAATGACGCCACACCAGCTGTTCGGCTCTTTCATTCTCCGTTTATCTGTGCATAGTCTGGAGTCTCACCCAGCGTAAATGCCAAGCGTGTGTGAATCCCAGCGAGCACTACTCTGCACATAGGCAGATCTTACGATGGACCGTATCTGTGACCTACTTTAAAGATCTTGCAAGAGTGACCAAGCTTGTGAAAACATGAAAAGTAAAAAGAAAAACTTGATAAAACCAATGGATATGCATTCCAGGCTTTTTTCTTACTCTGCAATACATGAATGTGCAGTTGAGTGTGTCAGCCCTAAAATGGTGTTTAAACAGCTGTCAGGCCTGTTTGTTTGGTGTATTTGTCCACTTTTGGGAAGATCAGGATTCTGGGGAGTTTATAAAAAAGACGAAAGTGACCACAGCTTTAAAATGACTTTTCAGCACAGGACAAACCCATGGGTCCTTGTCCTTAGCCCACACGCTAACAATTCAACGTCATGGGTCTTGTACATGGTCTTTTTAATAGGACTGCATAATAAATTGGAAATTAATGTTATCACAATATCAAGCTGTGCAATATTCATGTTGCAAAGGACAGCAAAAATTGGGATAAATGGTTACCTTAAATGTGCTAAAACAATCTTATGGCAGCTTAAAGTATTTAGCTAATCAAATAAATCCCTTTATGCGTTTGACCAATTAGATGCACCCCGTCACGATGGTGACCAATCGGACGGAGTCCGTTGATGTTAAATGTCCGGCTCCTATGTAGACGAGGGTCATTTGGAGTATAATTTAAGGTATGCTGACTTTTACTTAAAGCCAGCTGTTGCCGCTTACAGGAAACAATCAGGAAAAAAATGGATACGCTAACTTTGACTCTTTCCGCTCTTTAATTTTCTGATTCAGAAGGAAGTTTTATTTTGGAAAACTAGCGGATTCTGTTTCACCACATCTGCCTGTCTTGCCACGTCATTTAGAAACATCTTGAGCAGGTTGGTAACTTTATTTGACTGAATCTTCATCCTTTGTAAAAGGACAAACAGTGAGAAAAGAAAAACTGATTATTTGTTTTATTGTTTTTCCAGACTGTGGTACAGTGGCTCCTCTGGGTTTATAATCAGGAGATTGGGGTTTGATCTTAGGTTTTATTACTATGGACTTGAATCAGATAAACATGAAACTTTACATTGCGATGCACAAACAAAACAGGAGCAGCGGAACAACAACCCAGTAGCCTTTAATTTACTAAATGCCTGAAGTTATGGAATAACCACTCTTGAATATATGCATAAATGTTTTGAGCTCTTACATGGCCACATATTGACAAACAGCGCGTTATGCTAAGCATAATTTTGACCTTTGGTACTCCCATGCGATCTCCTCCTGCCATTGCAGTTTGATCCACAAACTTCCTCATGTGATGGAAGATCTGTGGATTATGACTGACACTGAACATCTCTGCTGTCACTGCTCCAACACACACTCAGATCGTCTCTGTGTTCTTTGGGCTCGTCTCTGCAGTGTGGAGGAAGAACCTGGTGAAAAAAGCTGTGTATGTTTGTGGAAACGTTCCTCCCCCTTCTTGTCAGGGAAAACTGAATGAGACCAAAGGGCTTTTATGTACTCTGCTCCCATTGCTCACGGGGAAATGACGAGCAGCTAAAAGAGCTGGTTCCTCCCGAACATGAAACGATTATAGAGGATGTCAAGGCAGATTTTCTTGAAAAAAAAGATTTTTTTTTTTTATTATTTTCAGTTGTCTGTGTGCCTGTATGAGGTATTTTATTTATTTTTTACTTGCCTGACCTAACTGCAAATGTGACTAGTTTTCACAGTCTATCAGTGATTTTCAGTCCTCAGTTTTACTCATTGAGAAGTGATGTGTTGTAGTGAGACAAGGCTCATCTCTATCTCTTAGACTGCAGTTGTTCATGGCTCTGACAACCAGATGGTAACATCTAATGGCATCCCAATGTACTGTCTTTATTGCTGTCATTCCATGTTAACTCAGCCCCACAAAAGGGCATGCTAGTTCCTTCAGTGTGCTAAAGAGAAATGATGCATGTCAAAATTGATGCTGTTTGCTCTTACTTGCTTTTTTCCTGAAACAATGCCAGCATTTGCTCTCTTTCAGCACAAAGTAAGACCCAGATAACACAGCACACAAAGAGTTCATTTAAAAGGTTGTATTGCTTGAACCACCATTGTTTAACAAACTATGATGAGAAAATAATATGGATATTTTTTGAATTTGCACATATTTTTATTGAAATGTTTGCTCACAGATTCAGACTGCCTTTGGCCACAGCAGAAGACTACACGAGGAAAGCCCCACACTTACCTGTTGCGACTAACTGAAGAAACATCATACGAAGTTGACGTTTAAACAATAGAAAATACGGTTTCAGGTACATGTGTAAAAATATTGATCAGGATTTTCAATGTTTCACAAGTTGAGGCCAAATTTGGTTATTATAGTCTGAAATTTCCTGACATCAGAGGTTCAGAACATCATGAGGAAGATGTTGCCAGACAGAAAATGTTGCAAAATCATAATCAAACATACGGGAAACATGATTTTAAACTCAAGGCTATTTCCTTTTGATAAAATAAAATAAAAGATATGAAACCACATCAGTGTTCTTTCAGTAGAGACAGAAAAGCCAAAGAAGATTCTGTTTAGGCGCACAGCGTGAATAAAACAAAGCTTGCAGATCTACTGCGTACATTTAGAAGTGAAACAAAGGCATCCAAATAAAGGCATTTGATTGGTTGACTGCTGGAGGGAAAAGCATTGCTCAGGATTAGTCCATCATGACTGATTTTGCTGTTGATGTTGCCATTTTGAAACGGTGAGTAAACAGGTGGAGAAAGCTCTTCCACTGTTTAACTTCCTCTGTTCCTATCACACTAGAAACACTCTATAAAACAGAACGCTGCTTAACCATTCAGAAAGAAAACAGAAAATATGCACAAGATGTAGACATAAAATACTGTATAATCAAAAATCCCCCAAATTAAGACAGGTAGTAAACTCAAAGCTTTCTTTTCTGAAACATGTGCAAATGCTGTGCAGCCGAGGCCCCCAATAGAGGTCCACATGGTCTGTGCATTGTATTTGTTTGCTTTTTGAATGTTCATGCACTTCAGCTCATCCACCCGATATAAATACAAAAGAAAAAAATGCAGAACAGTGGTGGAAGTGGGGGGTGGGTACAAGTTTCTGGGTTAAATTCATGAGTGGGAATTCTTATTCTACTACTCTGAGCCATAAATCAGGAGCCAGTCCAACGATGACTTCTTCTTTGTTTTTTGTCAATTATTACTCTGGAACTGAAAATGTTTTCATCAGCCTGGAGAGTAAAATAAAACTCATATACAGGGCTTATGCGTGAAACTGTGAGGATAATAATAAATAAAACACAAGCATTAAAAAAACCAATACTACTGTTTTAACATATAAAATGACTAATTGTTACACTTTATTTTTGTGTCTTAACATGTGAATCAGTAACAATCAAGAAACAGATCGAGTTAAATTCAGAGTTTGTAGGTAGAACACATTTGATAACTTGTTTTATCCATGTTTACTTTCAGATCTGTCACTGCTTCAATGACGGACTTGTCTTTTGTGCTCTACAGCAGATGTTCTGGGGATTTTGAGTTTTTCTGTCTTCATCATCTGTTGTTGTAGCAGTTACTAACATACATATTTTTCCCCAAAACAGATGTGAAGTTGTGCTCCTCCACTACACTATAAAGAAGTCTCTATCTACAGAAATGACTGACATATTTCATTTGTCCTAACACGTCTTCAATCAGCTTCCTCTTCTCTCATCTCTTTATTACAGTACCAGAATTTTAAACATACAACAGATTTCATTTTATGTTGTCTGCTTCTCTTCTGTCCTCTCTGAGCCCAATACCTCATAGTTGACAGTTTCTGAAGCAGAAGTTTCTTTTAAATCTTCTATTTAGAGAAAGTTTTCTGTTACCACTGTCACCATTCACTCGCTTAGTACAAGGATTACACCTGAAAAGCTCATGTCATTTACCTGCGTCCTCAGGTGTTCAAGGCTTTCTATGTTTCACCATAGTTGCCAAAATGTACTTATTATTCTTTTCAGCTCTCCTCCATGTCCAAGTCCAAGTTGCCAACCTCACCCTTTCATGACCAAGAGTGAAGCCACAATGTAGCTATCACAAGTTACAGTTTTTAAATTTAATGTGTTCAGGTCAAAAGTCCATCTTCCAGCTTCCTTGCATCAACTTCCAGATTACCACTTTTCCTTCCTCCTCGAATGTCCACTTCTGGACTAAATCTTTCTGATTCTGGACTATTGATGTTCACCAGTTCTCTACCCTGAAGAATGGGAAAAGGTAATCCTCTAAGGTTGCAGTCTAGACAGTCACCCATCAGTACACTCCTATCATCTGGGTTGCCCTTCTTATCTAACTACATCTCCTTGCTCTGCTACCTCCAGCTCTGTGTTCTGTCTGTTTCTCAGAGCCTCTAAACCAACAACAACTTTTGTATCACCTACACACCCTGCAGCATTTGCGTGCGGTCAGTTAGAAGCCAGTACTCACACCTTACTGACAACTACAGTGCAACATAAGGGCTCTGTACGACAGCATCACCTGTTTGTCATAAGGAAGTGCAACTTACATTACACTTACAGTACTTCCTTATACACTTTTTACATGTATGACATGGTACATTCCATTTTCACCCACCCATATTCACCCATGTAACTAAGGCTTAACACACACATACTATGTGTTCCTGTGGCTGATCTTCACTCCTCTTCTTTCTGGACCAAACCTCCTCTTTGCTATTCCCCTCCTCAATCCTATATACTATTGCATTTAAACCCAATGGAACCTCAGAAAAAAGGCAAGCAATGGCAACTCTCTAAAGACACCCTGTTATGCAAATAGCACCTTGGAAACAGTTGGTGACACATTTGGTGTCATGCTCGGCTGGAACGCGAACAGACCCAAACGCTCAAACCCAAAACGACAGACACTGGAAGTGGCAAGAATGGATTTAACATTGAAAGTCTTTGATGGTTTGGAGACAGACTGCGTAGATGTCACCGGAGCAGAGGACGCCAGATGCAGAGGAGGATTTCGGAGCCAAATTGGAGCGGCTTCTTGGAGGTAAGTGGAGCTTGTTATACAAGGAACGGGCTTGATGGCAGGATGGAGTCAGAGCGCGGAAGTTTCGTGGAGCAGTACTATGAGTTTGAGGATGATGGTCTTGTGGCTGGACCCAGGTCGGCATAGATGGATGAGAGAACTCTATAGGCAGATCGAGACCTAGGATTAGGCGAGAGCTAGGAATTAACAAGAGCATAAACTGACTTGACTATATCTTAGAGTCAACCAAGTAAGCACCATTGATGGCAAACGTACTGGCGATGAACACTGGACTGGAGCCATCTTAAATACGGGTGCAGGTGATGAGAAGAATTCCGACAGCTGGGTCCAATCTAGGAAGAAGCAAAGAAGGGGGGGGGGGTGTACCATGACACTTGGTATTCATTATATTATGACGATCCACTGATCACTACCTGGTGGTGAGTTGTTTTAGCTAGAAAGACTTGGGAGACCCAAATGTACTGTGAGGGTCTGCTGGGAACACCTGACTGAACTCCCACATCCAGGAGAACTTCAAACGGGTACAGAGGGAGCCTGTTGAATCTGAGTGGACCACATTCTCCACCTCCATAGTCTCTGCTGCTGTTTGGAGCTGTGGTCGCAAGGTCTCTGGTGTCTGTCAAGGTGGTGGACACTGGAAGTAAGGGATGACTTCAAGCTGAAGAAAGAGTCCCACCAGACCTAGCTGGCTTGAGGGACTCTAGATGCAGCTGACAGGTACCGGCAGTCTAAGTGAGCTGTGGCCTATGCTGTTGCAGAGACAAAACTCTGTCCTGTGAGGCCATGGAGAAGTACTATTGTTTGGCCTCAAAGAGATTCTGGCAAACCATCTGGCGCCTGAAGAGGGGAAAGCAGTTTTCTGTAGGCACCGTTTTCAGTGCAGGTGGGAGCTGTTTACTTCCACTGGGGACATTGTCGGGCGGTGGAAGGAATACTTCAAGGATCCGCTCAATCCTCCTGACACACCTTCTCTTGAGGAAGCAGAGGCTGAGAACTTTGGGGTGGGTCTGTCTATCACCCAAGCGAAGCTGCAGCGAGACTGAAGGAGAACAGGAAGTTCCAGTTGTCCTTAACATTCAATTTAGTTTTAATATGCCTCCCCCCCTTAGTATGATCTGTGTCATAATATCTTTTATATTTATTTTCATGTTTTTTAATGTATGTAGCCTTTATTTAATCAATAGGTATTTTAATTTTAATTGATCGCTCAACTACAAAAACCGTCAGGATACGTTTCCCATAATGCAATGTTTTGTATTCATTAGGTGGCTTGCGGTCAGCACGGTACTAAATTTCCAGCTGCGTTCGCGTAGGTTGGCTCCTTGCTCCCGCCCCTTTCTCCTGATATTTCTGTGATGATTGACAGGTGATGTTGGAGCAAAAACATACATCACACACCGGGTGATCTGCTCAGCGATTCGTCCACCTGGGTGTTCTCAAACACACTGATTGTGCATCTTGGCTGCACATATTTGGTGTCGCCAACCTAAATTTCAATCAGTTTTTGAGCTTTTCTTTGATCTCAGGTATCGGTAACGATTGTTCTGATCTCCAGTGAACAGCGCCCGTTCTTGTACGAACCACAGTTTGAATTCAACTATAAAAATATGAGTGGCTGACCGGCTGTTGTACAATAACTTTTGACCAAGGTTTAAATGTGCAAAAAGTCATAAGTAAGAAAATCTAAAAATGGTAACTGATTTTTGTTTCTCCTTTATTGATTTGTGGTTTAAAGAGTAAACTTTAAAAAGAAACATTCTACACAGACTCAAAATTGGGAGCACATACTCTCTGACTTCTCCACCTTTAATTTCAATAAGTCCAAGTCCAGTCCAGATTTACAGACAATCATCTTCAATCTCAGCTGTTTGGGAGGAAGTGCCAAGAAGAAGACAAGAGAAGCCGTGTTAGAAGAACCCATTGATAGATTTACAGAACTGTAAAACTTAAGTCTTCCTTTGTGTTTAATAGTTATAATTCAACAGTGTTAACTGAACTGTGTTAATACGGATGTTTAAATCAGAAAACAGCAGATATGGAAGACTAATTAAACACAAATGTATTATAGATTTATTTACTTATTCTTTTTTCATTTACCTATTTTATTTTATTTGAATGACAGATTTATGAGTAAATTTTGTGCAGAAAACGGTTAATAATAGAGTATAGTTAATAGTATAGTACATGTTCCATACAAATTTATCGTCTCTCAGACACTCACTAGTTGCGTGTGTGTGTGTGCGTTGAAGTTGCTGCCCTGCCTGAGCTAGACCCTGCCTTCAGTTGCGCCCAGGTAAATTGAGTTTGAGACCCCTGCTGTAGACGGGTGTTCTGGGAGTATGGGGTCCGGGGAGCCTTACTGAAGGCTGTCCGGTCTCTGTAAAACTGGAACATGAGCTTGATTCGCATAGCCGGCAGTGAGTCAGACCTGTTCCTGGTGCAAGTTGGACCATGTTGGACTCGGGCAGCGATATCCTTTATCACCGGTGAAGGACTTAAAATATCAAGTGAGTGAAGATTGTAGCGTGAGATCGACAGGGGTCTGCTGTTGTGTGGTCACTGTGACTGTCAGTTGTGTTGAAAAGACAGCTGAGCCAAAAAGCAAAGCTTTCAATTTACAGCTGGTTCTTTGTTCCAATACTCACCAATGGTCATGAGCTCTGAGTCATGACCAAAAGAACGAGGTCCTGAATACAAGCAGCTGAAATGAGCTTCCTCCGCAGGAAGCTTCCTCCACAGACCCTTAGAGTTTGGTGGAGAAGCTCGGGCCCCTGGAGGGAGCAGTGGCTGCTCCTTCCGTTGAGAGGAGCCAGTTGAGGTGGCTCAGGCAACTGGTCTGGATGCCTCCTGAACGCCTTCCTGGGGAGGTGTTTTGGGCATGTCCCACTGGGCGAAGGCCCAGAGGAAGACCCAGCTCATGCTGGAAAGACTACATCTCTCGGGTGGCCTGGGAATGCCTTGGGGTCTGCCCAGAGGAGCTGGAGGAAGTGGCCGGGGAGAGGGAAGTCTGGCATCTTTGCTTAGACTGCTGCTCCTGCGACCTGGTTCTGTATAAGCAGAAGAAGATGGATGGATGATGATGTGATCTTTGGATTTAACCATTCCAACATATTAAAACTACATTTCCTGTCCAAATATCCCTCAGCTGCTGTTTCATACATTTGTTGGAAGTCTGTGATTCTCCGTTTCAGCAGTGTGTTCCTGCCTGTCTCCACGCTGCTCCTGTTCCCCATAAATACTTCAGTGTTCATGCTGCCTGTTTGTTTGTTTTTTTGTCATGAATTTATTTTAAGTTTGATTAAACTTCACGCAGAAAAAGCGATTCTCATACTTTGCTCAACTTGAAGTGCTTTACAAATAAAAACAAAAACATGGACACAGAAACTAAAAGACAACCCAACCCATCTTTCACCCTCCTCCCTCACCACCATTAACACATACATGCCATGACCCCACACACAACAAATACTTCTAATAAAACTAACTTATGAAAAGATTGTGGTGTGATTTGGTAACTATGTATATGTCTGAAGCTGCATTGTGTGGATCACATACAGTGTTGACTAACATGAAGGTTGTTTACAAGTGAAGTTGACAGTTCAAACTCCCAGGTTTTCTTTACTCTGTTGCCTGGATGGTAGGAAATAACAGCTTCATTCCACAAATGACAGCAGGCAAACATGTTTTGTTACCTGCATGAACAGGTTGTAAACAGTGATAAGACTACACGTGTTTCTCATGTATCTCATTTTAAACAAAGCCAGGAGAAGAGTCAACCAGGGATCATCCATTAATGTTCATATCCACTCTGTCCTGAACAGAGGCTACAGAGCTTGGAGACGAGGAAACATGCAGTTTTTAGAATCTTTAGAAAGTAGGGAAATGCTCTCTGTGATGTACAAACACGAACTGCAGGAACTTTTACCCAAGTACATAACGCTGCTGATGTACTTCTTCCACCTCAATTACTTCTCCTGAACAATGGTGGTCCATCCAAGACAGCCAACAGCACAACTGAATTATGCACCAAGTGCATCAAGCTTTGTGGTGTAATGGGAGAGGTGGAATCATCCAACATGCATGTCAACATCCGCATCCAGTACAATGCCTCTTTTCTTGCTTTGTCTACCTTTTGGCTCTTAAATTATAGAAGCGACAAGAGACTTACCAAAGTCTCAGATTTACTTTCAGTGCTTTTAACAACAGTATCGACTCCTCGACCCCCACCATCTTGGTTAGTCCTGAGCAGCTGGTACAAAGCCTATGCTCCATTTGCAATCATCCCTTTACTAAGTTTACTTTTTGCCTTTTCGATCTTGGAGAAATTAATGTAAGAGACTAGCTTATCAACTCTCTTTTAAAATTCCGCTATAAAGGAATTTACTGACCTCAACCACGGATTAGATAAATCGTCTTTCCTGAATAAAACTATATACAGGCACTGCTAAATGGTGCATACTTGTTCAGTGCTTTTTGACCTTCCTCAAAGGCCCAAAGTGCTTTGCAGTCACAGTCCCATGCACCCGTTCATCCACAAATTCACACACAAACACTGCCGCCAACCGACAAACACTAGAGGCAATGTGGGGTTAAATGTCCTGCCCAGTGTCTTGCCCAAGAACACTTCAAAACACGGGCAAGGAGCAAATCAAGCCTGCAATCTTCCAATCAGAGGTAGACCGCCCTAGCGCTGCACCACGGCCACCCCTGGCAAGTAATCAATCTTCAGAGTGCCTTGCACAGTCTTGGAGCTCTACTTTGATAACCCATGGTTTTTGATCAAGCTGTTT
Organism: Oryzias sinensis; assembly: GCA_037389245.1. Classification (NCBI taxonomy): domain Eukaryota; kingdom Metazoa; phylum Chordata; class Actinopteri; order Beloniformes; family Adrianichthyidae; genus Oryzias; species Oryzias sinensis. The sequence goes on from CM074497.1 coordinate 29,025,344, forward strand.
CAATACAAATGAAATTAGAGGTGGGAGTGGTGGCGGGGGCATCCATTCGAATTTCCAAGTTAAAAGGGTTTTTAAAAAAGAAAAAGAAAATGGTTTGTCAATAATTTTGTAATTCAAGGAGTGGTTTGGGCAGAGTATCTAATCACTGAGACTTTGCATTTAATATCCAAACCTGCCTTGTTCCAACTCCACAAATCTGATCATGACCTGATATCCATCGTCTGTCAGTAAAAACGGCATACTCATGTGGACAGACCACCACACTGAGGCTGCTTATGGAAAAGAACAGACCAACAGTTTGCAGATGTGTTGCAGCAATCAAAAGCAGAAAGTGCAGGTCTACACAGTTATCTTATCAGGAACCAAGACAGGTTAACCTACCATAAGACAGGAGCTGCACACATACAGTATGTGTACACAGTAAGTCAATGTGGGTATGTTTTTTTGTAGATTTAAAATATTTCTAGACATCTATCTCTTATTAAAATAAGCATTGTGTATCTTTTTTAGAAAAGCATTTCTGTGTTGCACAATCAGAAACCAGGATCTGGACACCTGCAATTTGGATCGTTTACAGTTCTGTTTATTCAGATGCCAAAGCCTCTCTTCTATAGGTCTGTGCTTGTTTACTCCAATGTGTGTGCAGGCATGGCTACCTGAAGAGCTGCTGAGTTACTGTGCAACGCTTTGCTCTAGATTTATGGACCCCATAAATTACCTAACAGCACAAGGATCCAGGGTCTATATCACAACCGCCAAGTCTTTATTTATCTGTACATTTATTCTGGCATCAAAGAGACAGGAAACCTTCCATGTCTACAGAGGAACCGTTTTATTTTTGCCATAAAATGAAACCTCACACACACACACAGCTGTGTTAAATAATTTTTTACAATGCCATGAATATTAACTGATGATTATCCAGGGTTCACTCCTTGGACAGTGAAGACATTTAAGGTGAGCTTGGTGAGTCTGTGTGGGGTTTTTATCTAGCAATAGAATAATGCTGTGACAGAGCAGGGGTGGTTGAGTCGCACCACTTCACACTCAGTTCACAGATCTAAATTTAGATGGGACTTGCTATATCTCCTTTGAGGACCACGTTTTTGTCCAGTGGTCAACAGTCAAACGTGTCAAGTGCTCAAACAAACCCACATCTCTTCAGGTGTGTGAGGCTACACACTGAAACTAACTAAAAACACATGAATCAACTGTCAGTTAGTCAGACAGCAATGAGTTAACAACCCGTCTGCTCTTAATCCTTTCTGGGTGCTCATCCCACGATCATGAAACCAGCACAAAGCAGAGGCAGCGTCAGGGAAACTGGAACAGATTGACTTGAGTCAGTCATATAAATCCACAAAACCTTGAAATCACAAACTGTTACATTGAACATGAGACAAAACTCGAGAAAAACAAACTAAAGTAACAGAGCCCCACGTTTTACTGTATATTGCATGGGTCAGTTTTCTAGGGCCTCATTGACTTTGCTCAATCCAGCAAAGTTTAGTGTTATTAATATATTGATGAACTGTGGGGAAAAATGGGAGCAGAGCTGCATTGTTGCCTCTCTGACAGTTCTGGAATGCATTGAAAAGGTTACTGGTGGCTTTGAGAGAAATCCCACCTCTTTGATCTGAAACTGATTCCACACTTCCAATTTGTTCTCCTGGCTTATTCTTTAGATTCCTCCAAACTTGAATCACCGACTCTACGTTGAAGAATAAATCAAGAAAACACCTAGAAAAATCCAAATTGTCTTCCACATGGAGATTATTTATGGATTTTGTTTCCTTTTGGGAGTTATAGGGACACAGGGCATGTTGCTGCCACGGAGAATCTCTTGTGACAAAATCTTTTAGTTTGCCTGTCTATCAAACACAAAGACGTGAGAGATGTATGTTATAAATACACTGCCCCCACATACCCACGCCTCCATGCTTTCACATCCCTGTGACGCACACACCCACTTCTCATAGGCTATCATGGTGCTCTGCTTGGGTTTGGGGGTGTTTCCTCTGTAACCCTTGTGATATCCTAGGCACTTTACCATTGGGAGTTGGGTCATCTAGACCCACTAGGCAGTGCTCTGAACCTTTTTTCTTCAATGATTTGTGATCTTCACTGGTGTCCATGGATTACATGAAATCTTTCCACCTTTATCCACCTTTGTCATGGTAGGAGAACACGTCAATGGAAGGGGGGGGGTCATCTAAGATAGCACAAGGGTCAATCACTCCGATCAGTGCCTTAAGGCTACGTTCACACTGCAGGGCTTAATGCTCAATTCCGATTTTTTGAAAAAATCCGAATTGTTTGCTAGACTGTTCACATTTCCAAGTAAATCCGAACTTTTGTGATCTACAGTGTGACCGTGACACGACACAAACGAGACCCGCATGCGCAGAAGCCAGAAGAATACTCAACGGTAAACGACGTCACTTGTTGTTTGCGGAGCAAACATTAACAATGGATGTCAACAACAGTGTTGTCAAAAGCGGAGCTCTTTTTGTAATATTAAATTTATTTTCACGAAGGAGCAGCACAATTACAATCTTCTCATTTTAAGAAGGCAATGGAGTCGGGATCGTCTGTACCCACTGTAGTGGAAGAGGAATGTGCACGTGTTGGGGCCGCGCGCCCGCGCAAGCGCGTGCCGCGATAGAGAATGGGGGGGGGGGGCAGTGTGGGCGCGCATTCATGTTGTGTGTTACGGAGGAAGGAGGACGGTAATAAAAGAAGGTTTCCCCCAGAATAAATGCTATGGACTCTTTATTAACCCGTTCTTGAGAATCTAAGGGTCAGAACAGGGAGGAGGAGGAGGATCGCCTCGGGTCCCCCGCGCTTCTGAGCACGGTCGGAAAGGGGAGAAAGGAAAAAAAGTTATCGCGGGAAAGGTTCAACACCACACTCTGCCATTTATCTGGAAATTTTTTCAAAAACCGTCCAGTTGCGATAAGAGCCCTGGAGTTTGGCCTGAAAAGAGCGATCAGCCCAAATATTAATCCAATCAGTGACCTCCCTTCCCTTGCACTGACTGGTCTCAGCAGCATCGTCCGCCATGGTTGATGTTTACGTTCTCGTTCCCGCCTACTTCAACGCAAAATGATGACGTTTGTTGCGTGTCGATGACGTACGGTTCGGAATCAAGTCGCCTGGCCGGTCAGACGGCGGTCGCAATTGAAAAGAACGGCTACAATTCGGAATCAGGACGGCAAACCCACGGGGCCTGGGTCGCAATTGAAAAGATCGGATCTGTGTCATTCAGACTGTCATGAAAAGATCGGAATTGGGCCGCTTAGGGGCAAAAAATTCGGAATTGGGTCGTTTCAGCCTGCAGTGTGAACGTAGCCTAAAACAACCTAAAGTGTCCTTAGTTTTAGTAATTAACTCCTGTCTATTAAGATTTTTTCATCTATTTTTCTATCAATCTTTTCTATCAATTCTATGAATATTTTTCTATCTATCTTGGCTTGCATGTTATCTAACCCCAACGTTTTCCTCCAGGGGAACCTCCATTTCAGTGACTAATTAGAGGTGTAGGGGGTCACAACTGGGGATATATCCCTGTAATATCATTTCCCCATTTCAGTATCAAGACAGATATTTGTCTATGTCTTTTTTAGTCTACAAAGCACTTTGTGATACTTAAGTATGAATAGTTCTTAATGAATAAAGTTTGGTTTGATTACTTTCATTCAAATTAATTCGATTAAGTAGATGTAACTTTGGTGCTGCTGTTAAATCGGCACCTACCATGACAAAGGTGGATAAAGGTGGAAAGATTTCATGAGTGGTCTTTAGAGGAATTTATTTAACCAGAGAAATATTTTGCTTTGGTCTTGGAGTCTTTGTAATGGAGGATATGGTTACAATGCATATTCTTGTGAATAGTGAAACCAGTTTTTCTGTCAAGTCATTCTAGTTAACGAACATTAGCTTGATGGATAAATAAAGAAAAATATAAAAATATAACAAAAAAAAAATCCACTGTGTCTGAAACTTCATTATCTGCGTATGTGAAACATTTGAGAATCAATCGCCGCAAACCAGGCAGAGCGGAGCGGCTTCTGGTCCATAAGAACAACTGTTTCAATAAATCCGTATTTGGAAGAAAACTCCTGGTTTTGTCTGTGAACAGCAGCTTTATGTTTCTTTGAAGTTGAAGACCCTTGTTTGGTTTCTCATTGACTCTTTTCTCCCTAAATGTGTTTTTTTGTTTGTCTTTCATTAGCTTTTTAGCTTTGAGTGCTAACTTAGGGTTTCGAGCAGCTGCTTAAAGTCATGTGAGACATCAAGACAGATGAATGTGGTAAACAAAAAATGGTAGTTTTCCAAAATAAAACTTCCTTTAGCATCAGAAAATAAATCAAAATGGAAATAATAAGAACTAGTGACACAGATAATATGTTCTAGTCAAACCCAGAGCTTGTCTGGAGAAACCTATTGCTTGTTCTTTTTCTCCGCTGTCTCTCTTTGCTCTTCTGTGTACATGTGTACTCAAATTCCTTTCAAACTTCATGACACAGAAAAGAGATACAATATTATGTAAATCTATAAATTTTTAAAGTCATCAAGAAACAAAATCCCTTTGAAAACACAACGGTAGCATTAAATGAAATGAAACTGAGTCCTGGAACATAACTTGACAGCTTCACTCCCCTGAGCTTCCAGCCTCAGAAAAAGGTTTACTGTTTCACTAAAACATGCTTGCTAAGTGCAAAGATAGTCCTCAAGTATTCATGTGTGGTGCAAAATGACAGAGTGCTATGAGAGTCAGACCAAAAAGCCAAGCATTCAGAGATTCAACAAGACTTTGGAAACAAGTACTTTTGATGCACAAGAAAAAGAAAATATCATGCAGTTGTATTTAATGAACACATGTGGCATTGTGTAATAAATGGATGACTCTGAGCATTTGCACTTCTGAGGTTTTTAGGCTGTGTGATCAGAACAACTAAGGATGTGAATCTGTCAGCATTTCTGCTGCCTGCTCCACTAAAGACACTAAGCTAATTCTTAGTGTGATTAGTAATTCATACAGTCATGCATCACTGAAAAAGAACACAACTCATTGATGTGCTCTTTGGACATGGATTGCTACTTCTTCAATGCACCTCAATTACAAGATAACCCCCCCCCCCAAAAAACTTTTAATGGTACCTAATGGAGAACGTAATACTCGTCCAATACTCGTCCACACAACGCATAACCTGAAGGGAAAGCCTTGGTCTACCAGCTAAAGCCAGCTGGAGCAGCAAAAGCTGCTGAATTTTTAAAAAGTTTCATTTCACTCATCAGAAAAGAACGAGAACTGAAGAGAAAATGTTGAATTCCTGTCACCCTTTTACAGCACTTAGAGAACTGGGATAGCATGGGTTTAAAACACAAGTCTACAACCTGCCACTGTGGATTTTCCTTCTCAGAAAAGATTCTGTATCGCGTGTCTCCTCTGGTGGGACAACAACTCTTGCGATGTTAACAAATCTTTTTAAGTTAAAGGGCAAGAACCATTTGTTTCTTTCTGCACTATAACTTACTGTAATGTACAGACTTTACCTCAAGCAGACCCACATGTCACACAATGATGATTAAAGGCTTTTGTAAATACTGATTATCGACTCAATAATTTTAAAAAAAGACTGTCACTACAAGGTTAACTCATGACTCTTGAGTGGTCATTTGGTCATTTCTAGTAGCTTTACCCAGTTATTACCAGTATGAGTTTATCTGTCAGGAACTGGAGGTGTAGGAACCAAAATGCAGAAGAGGCAATGTGGAAAAAACCTAAATATTTAATAAATAAACCTAAACTTGACAAAAATCCATGGAGACATAAAGATGTAGATAACGTGGATGATCTGACAATGAAAAACCTAAAACTGGACATTTATATATGAGGATACTTAAATGAAATCAAAACAGCTGTGGATGATCAACATGAACCTGCAGGATGTTCCAGGAAGCAGGTTATGCTAGCTCCCACGGTAAGTTTGAGGCTAAGGAAGTGGATAACCTCAGCTTTCTGTTCCAGAAATGGAGGTATGTTTCAGGGTAGGTCAAGTTGCAATAGTAACTCATGCTCTGAACATAACCTGGTCTGGAGCAGGTTTAGTTGAAGGTTAGTTTGTTTTCAGAGAGGTGAAGCAGCATGGCGTGTCCATTTGAAGATGATTTAGTGGATGAAGAAGCTCAGATAATGCTTTTTCCACCATGAGGAGGATAAGACCACATGGATTTTGGAAGATAAACTTATTACTTTGGTTAACTTAATTATTTGCTTCAGTTAAGATAAATCATTTCTTTTAGTTAAGTCAGCTTAAAAATAACACGTAGTTTTCAGACAGTTATTTTCCTTTCATTCAAATTAGTTCAATTAAGTAGGTGTAACTGATGCTGTGTTAGATCGCTGCAAGGTGTGGGATACCATTCCCTTTGCCTGTCTGGACGGATTTGGGTTTAAGTGTGGGTTTTTGACCAAATGTGTTCAGTTGTTTAGCTGTTTTACTGTGTTTTGCCTAGTTTGGGTAACAGATGCTGTTATGTTTAATTCTTTCTGCACCATGAGTGAGAGAGACGGAAAGGGAGATGAGTTTATTTACTTTGCCACTGGTCCCTGACAAGTCTTGTTGATAAGTCAGAATCATGTCAATTAAATGCACTTGATGATTCTAATGCAAGTCTTGCGTTGGATAGACCTTTGAAATTAGGTTGAAAACTTTTGACTCATGTACTTGTACCAATTGGAAGTAATTCATTCATTTTAACTGAAAATATATGTCATATTGTAGGTTCTTCATAGTAGCCACCTTTTGCTTTGATTACTGCCTTGGCATTCTCTTGATGAACTTCAAGAGGTAGTCACCTGAAGTGGTTTTCACTTCACAGGTGTGCCTGTCAGGCTTAATAAGTGTGATTTCTTGCCTTATAAATGGGGTTGGGACCATCAGTTGTGTTGTGCAGTCAGGTGGACACACAGCTAATAGTCCAACTGAATAGACTGGTAGAATATGGATTATGGCAAGAAAAAAGCAGCGGAGTACAGAAAAACAAGTGGCCATCATTACTTTAAGAAATGAAGGTCAGACAGTCTGAAAACTTGGGAAAACTTTGAAAGTGTCCCCAAGTGAGTCCCAAAAACCATCAAGCTCTACAAAGAAACTGGCTCACATGTGGACCCCCAGGAAAGGAAGGCCAGAGTCCCTCTGCTGCGGAGGATAAGTTCATCCCAGAGTCAGCAGCCTCCAGAAATGGCGGGTTAACGGCAGCTCAGTTAGACAGCAGGTCAAGGCTCACAGAGTTCTAGCAGACAACAAGCAGAAAATTGAAGGCATACTAGACAGCAAGGCTACCCATCTTGTATCCAGCTACTATTCCATCCGGTTTGCGTTTAGTTGGACCATCATTTATTTTTCAACAGGACAATGACCCCAAACAGTCACTGGACCTGAACCCAATCCAGATGGTTTGGGGTGAGCTGGACCATGAAGTGACAAAAAGGACCAACAAGTGCTAAGCATTCTGAAATCCTTCTAGACTGTTGGAAGACCGACTGGTGACTACCTCTAGAAGTTCATCCAGAGAATGCCAAAAAGAGTGTGCCGAAGCAGTCATCAAAGCAAAGGTGGCCGCTATGAAAGACATACAATATGACATTTTCAGTTATTTACACACTTTTTTTGTCATGTATATATTCCATGTGTTAATTCATAGTTTTGATGCTTTCAGTGTGACTCTACAATGTTCAAAGTCATGAAAATAAAGAAAACTCTTTGAATGAGAAGGTGTGAAACTATTTCTTTTGCTGGGATAGATAGATTGAAACCTTTATTTCACCAGGCAAAACATTAAGAATAATTTTTAATTTACAGGGGGGTGACAGTACATTGATAATTGCTCTTTGTAGTTGGTAGGTCACAGTTTAATATTAAAACACAAGATAGTTTGACCCAACTAGAAAAATCCTAACTAAATTAGACTATGCAAATCTGAAAATATTAGGACTGAATTGGATAATAAGTATTTTAATTGGTCTGATGTTTTCTGTAATTATGGAGTAGCACTTTCAGGTGACCCTAGTTGTAAATGGTGCCCTTAATAATAATCAGAATTAAACTGAGCTCTTCTGTCTTCTTTTGATACAGAAAAGTTTTTTCTTGCAGCATCCTAACAAACCACCTACATTGTCATGGATTTTACTTGTAGATGGTGGGGATGGGCACTTCTTTTTAAATATATTTCTGGGCAAAGGGGCTTAACTTATTTATTTTCATTTTCTTTAACAATGTACCTTTATTTTATTTATTTATTATTTGTTTATTTTAATATATAATAATAATAATAATTTTTAACGTATTATTATTTTTACAATTTCTTTTCCTGACGGGGGGGGGGGGTGTCTCTGTCTGCGGCTGGCTGGCCGCCCTCTGGTCTCCCAGTCGCCCTGGGAGGTGAGGCGCGTACTGCGGCTGGCTGGGGGAGCCGGTCCCTCGTGGGGAGCCTTCTTCCCCCGGTTGTGCCCATCCGCCTGCTCCTTCCCGCTCCCACCCAAACAAATTTTCCACACATGCACATAGGGCTCCAGGAATTGGACGGGTGGGATATGCTGGCGGGGCTGACCGGCGGTGACTCTCTTTGGTGTTGTGTTGGCGCCCGCCCTCCATTACTGTGTGGCGAATGGGGGGAGGGGGCAACCAGAAGAATGTGTATGTGTGTAAGAGTGCATGGGTGGGGACAGGCCTGGGGGGTACCTTGCTAGAGCCTGCTGGGGCTCACCCTCCGTCTTGCAGTGAGGGCATTGGGGGGTTGAATAACGTGTTGGGTGAGGGGGGGGTATAGAGGGTAGTGTAGTGTGGGGGGAGGTAAGAGCTTTGGTTGCGTCGTGATCTTTGGCCTGTTTGGGTCGGGTGCCGGGGCTGGACTGCGGTGACGAGGTTCTGGCTGGGAGGGTGGGAGGCACACTGCCACACTGCTCCCTGTCTGCTTCATCCCTCCTCCTAACCCACAGCGTATTGATGGACAGATGTCTTCCGCTTATCTCCGTGTCAGAATTTCACCTTTGATGTAATATTTGTCTTTCTAGCAGATCTAGTATAAATGTTTCACAGTTTAAAAAATTAATGTGTTCAAATTAACAACTAAGCACCTGTATCCCCTCACTTTCTCCCCTCCCTCTCTTTTTTTAATTTTTCTTCTATTCCCCCACACTTTAAGGCCTCCCTCCCCTTAAACCCTTGTGTTATCTTAGATGACCCCCCCTCACATTGAGGTGTTCTCCCTACCATGACAAAGGTGGATAAAGGTGGAAAGATTTCATGTAATCCATGGACACCAGTGAAGATCACAAATCATTGAAGAAAAAAGGTTCAGAGCTCTGTCTAGTGGGTCTAGATGACCCCACTCCCAATGTTAAAGTGCCTAGGATAGCACAAGGGTTAAAGTGAACCAACAAAATATCTGACAATCCAGAGAACATTTTTAACAATTATAAAATAAGATCAAACAGGACAAAATACAATTGAAAAAGATGAAATAAAAGGATACAATTGAGAATAATGTTGAAATACATAAAAAGGATAAGGTAAAATAGCACAAGGGTTAAAATAGTGACAATGCTAGGAATGAGAAATGTCAGTCACCAAGTAACACATGATTGGAAAGAAGAAAACTGGATCAATGAACTGTACAGTAAATGTGTTTTCAGTTGTGACTGGTTTAGAAGTTAATGACAGACATTTTTTAACAAAGGTGGTTGGTTTTGGGAGTGGACAAAAATGAGATGCATGACGGCCAAGCATCATTTATTCACCATGATAGACCATGCATGAGCACTCTGGCTGGAAAACATTTATGGTCCAGAGGCTTTTTTCAGCAAACACACTGTTGAGCGAAGGAGTTTCACGGCTTTCCCTGCAAACAGCTGGACATCTGTCTGTTATCTGAAAGCTGTGGATCTGTGAGATCAGTCAAAATACTCCCAGTGGAGCCAGATCCCTGTGGGAACCTCCAGCAGACCTGTGGGACAGCATAGGAGCCTGAAGTGGGAGCGCTGCAGGAGACTCTGGTGTGCATGCTGTGCTGGTGCTGGTGCAGAGCCTCGGTTCTGATCAAAACCCTGGAGACCCGCATTTTGGCTTGCTTCCACAGTCTGAGGTATGGCTGCCACAGACCTCGGCAGATGCTTCTCCCACATGCAGACAGACACTGGAGCAGAGACCACAGATTCTCTGCAGGTCCATCCATTCTTCATCCTTTGTCCTGACGTCAGTGACTCTTAACCCCATCAGACAGCGTTGTGTATTTCAGGAAAGATGTTTCCTTTTTTCCACGTTATTGTTTTTTTTTTTCACGTTTCAGCGGCTCAGGCCAGTTCAGCAGCTAGACTCTTTTGGGATGAAGTCAAGCTGTTGTGAAGGTGCAGCCTGTGAATCTATGTGAATGCTTCTGCTGAAACAAGATCTTCAATGACACAAACATTAAGCAAGAGGTCTTTGTCAGTTCAGACCCTCCCCACCACCACCACCATCTATTGTTAGGCACACAGAAGTGAACTCAGAGCCGTTAGTGCAAAGACTTCTCAGTTATCTGAAAGGATCTGTTAACCAGAGTTTTTGTAACTTAATGATGCTTTTCTGATGTGAGGAGCCAAACCTTTGCACTTGTTCAGGACCCCCATCAAAGGTCCATTCTGTTAGCTTTGCTGAACAGGTCGCACTGATTTGTTTTGCATCAATTGCATCAACCTGCAACAATGCTGGACTTTTGGCTCAGTCACTTCTGAAGAACCATGACTTCATCCTGTGAGTTTGAAGCAACAGTTCACCAGCATACACTGCAGCATACACAGTATTTTACCCACAGTTCAAGGACAGAGCATGTCTGTGGTCATCTTTGTCTGTATATATACTTTTTCTTATAAATATCGAGGTTTGCAGTAGGAGTACAGAAATTTCCTCCTGGCTTCTCTAACTATATTGTTCAAAGAGCCTTTTATAAAAGAGACCCTTGCACATTTGTGTGTCATCTTTCCTTGGTAACAAGGAAACATTTGTGTGACAGACAGATTCTGGATCCTCACAGAGGCTCTGTTGAGGATCTGGTTCAGGCAGCAGACTGGGAAACGTGATCAATGAAACCTGTTTCATTTATCATTGAGGTTGAGTCGTCTGCAGAATTCTCCAAAACGTGTGCTTACAGCTGCTGCAGACCAGGAAAGCATTTCTGAGGGCAGTTCAGCCTTTTGTGCCACATAAACGATGCCAGTCTTTCTGTCTCATCGCAGAAGAGCCACACATTTTTCCTTAGAGAAAGGGAAGGCTTGATATCAGCCATCCCTCTCTGGCCCTCCAGCTGTTACTCCCATGGCTGAAGAGCAGCATTCAAGGCAAGGCGGTAAATCTCAATGCAGCTGTGTGTGCCTCTGTTTCATTATTACGCAATATTGTGCTATAAAGAAATGTAGAGATCATAGCTCTGTCTTTAAAATTGCTTCAGAGTAACCAGTAAAAGACGAACAGAAGAAAGTAAAGACGATGCAGAGCAGCAGAAGAATTCAGTCCAGAAGCAGCATCTCCTTTAACATTTGCAACATTGTAAATCTCTGAAATTGACACATGATTACTGTCTACTTCTGAAGACCTTGTTTCAGTTTTATGAAACAGTGGGGAGATCCAGAGGCTGCCCGACCTGCCCAGGAGTTCATTTATCTTAATGAGTTTTATTCCATTTCATGTGACAAGACGCCTATTGTTGCTCTCACGCAGAAATAGATGTTGTGCATCAGGCTTCAAGACTTCAAGAAAAATATCAGCAAAGCAGTTTCAAGGTCATCGAGCCAAACAGAAACAGAAGTTCAGAGGAAGCAGCCACTGTGGCATGGCAGATCTCATGAATTAAACAGCGATCCAATTAACTGCAGTGTATCATGGGAGCTGGCTTCCTGCAGTCAGCTGCGATCTGCTCGTTGCCATCTCTCAACGTTTTCATGAGGCAACATGACAGTTTGACCACACATCAGGGGAAGAGCAGGAAGGTAGGAGGCTTTGAAGGAGGACCAAGAGAAGCTCGGAGGGAATCTCCATCAGGAGCGCAGCACTGGTGCACGTGTTCTCACACACATGCAGCACACACATGCACACGCCACACATACGCCAGATGCATCTCAATTCCAATTAAGTAATGGGAGCTGACAGCAGGCATGAGCAAAGCAGACGTAGAGCCTCAGAGGGGGGTTGGGGGTGGTGGTGGATCATTTTCAGATGCATTTCAGAGCTTTCTTGACCAAAAGAAGAAGGCAGGTGGTCAGCCAGGAGTCTGACTTGATAGAGCTTGAGTGTGTAAACTGGATCAGACAGATGTGACAGAAGGAAGCTGTGATGAGACATTTGAAAAGAAATGATGCTGATATTAAAGCTAAAAATGGCTGCACAGAAAGAAAACTCATGAAAACAAAGAGAGGAGAGGAGTTCTGCAAGTCTTTTCAGGAACTGATGATGGCTCTACACTCCAGCAGAGATCTTTACAGCAGGAGGATGGCTGCAGGGAGCTGCAGCCGGGATGCATGGGCCGTGCAGGCATGCCAGTCATGCAGCAAACCCTCACCACACACAAAGCAGCAGAGATGACCCTGAACTCACAGCCTGAACAAACTCTGCTAATCTGCTCTGAATTTCAGTCATTCAGGATGGATGCACTTTGCACATCCGAATCCTTACATGGTTCCATTTGATTGTAACATTTACATATGAAAAAGAAGAGATCATGCATTGTGAGCATTTACAGCAGTTTTACTTTTTAGTGAATAAATGAGCTCATCTATGCTGTAAACTCATTCCCTTTGCTCTTATCATCTGAATTTCTCTCCTAAAGTAAATGTCAGCTTTGTTCAGAGAGATGCTGTGAGATTGGCTGCAGCTGCTGTTTTTGTCTTTCTCACAATCTCTGTATTCATTCTATGAAAAAACTCCTTTTTGCTACAAAAATATGGTTTTCTAGAAAACACAATCCTTCAGCACGGAGAACCTTCACTCCCTCCTTGTTCTCCTCTGATTTCTTCATCTATTTCTGACATCATTCCTGTCTTTCCAGAAAAATGTCTATTAAAACAAGGAAACAAAGCTCATCAGGATGTTAAAACATTGTCATAATAACATCTGTGGCACTTTATGGTTGTATCTGATGCTAATACATAAATAATAAAAATGAATGAAGGCAGCATCTCCACTGAGCTAGTCAGTTTCACAAAACAAACTTGGACCTGGATCTCAAAGCATTAGTGCAATTCTTCAAATTATTTGGTCAGAAATCCAATCCAAACAAATCAGGATTATGGGAAAACTAGAATGCAAGTATGTGGACTGGAAGACCCAGAGCAGAAACGGGTATCCTGGTCAGGGACGGAAGTGGGTCACAAATTGACAGGAAGGATGAACTGAGATGAGTGTGACAAACGGCTTCAGAGGCAGAGAAGCAGACTGAAGCTTCAAAGTACAGAACATGGAAATCAACAAACCTGATGACTGTGAACCTACTGAGTGGAACAATGGCTAAAAACAGGAAATTAATGACAACATAAGAGTCAAGAAACAGACGTGGGATCAAAGTCACTAACAGGACCGACAGCAGTGGACCACTAACTGGACAAGCGTTCATCCGGAGCGTCTGGGATTCTGGACGTCTCTCTTTTTTCCAAACTCTAAGATCTGAAATTCCACAAGAAATAAGTTTTCTTTCCTCTAAAAAATGACCCAAGGCCACAAAGCAAATGTCTTTACTGTCTGCATCCATCCTCAGGAAGGACTTCCACTTTCTTTATTGAATGCATATCAACTTGATCATGGAATTCTCTAGATCTTACTCTCACTGAACATTGGAAGAGAACATGAAACTTCTCAATATCATCACTGCAGTCTACAAAGATGGTGTCTTTAGCTCAGTGACCTTGTAAGCAAAGCCAAGAGAGATGGCGACACATGCGACAGCATTCTTTCTGCAAATCTGCAAATAGAAAATTCATTCTTGAGTTCTTCAGGAAGACAGAAAGTTTTCGTTTTTGCCTTTGATTCAATATAATAAAAATGCTCATCATGGAGAAAATGTGTTACATGAAGGCTGTTAGTGGAAGTACATTCTTCCTGAAGTCCTCTGAAAGTGATGCAGGCATGTAGAAATGCCCAAAAGCATTCTCACTTATGATGCAATCAAAACCAGCAGCAAAAGCCAGAGACTGTTTGGTCCTAATCCAGCTGAACCAGAATGAGCTCAGTGAGCTTTTCTGGCTGGTTTCAAACATAGACTCTCTAATTAAAGCAGTGAAGTGTCACTGAACACTGATGGCACATGTTCATGTCCATGTTCACCATTATTGAAACTGAGCAATCACTCTTCCCTCTCTTCTGGCACATTAACAGCAGAGAGTGAGAGGAAACACCGTCAGAGTTGGGGGGAAAGTCCAGGTATGACAGTGGATCTCCATCTGTAAGGATCAGCTCCAGCTAAACCAATCAGCTGGACGTTTTTTTGGCTTGAGTGTGCTTCAACCAGAGTATCATCCACAGCAGGCATGCTGGGATATGTGACAGCTGTGGGCAGAGTCTGCGTGTTTGGTCAGCTTTGGCAGCAGGAACAGGAGCAGGTGGAGCAGAGCACATCCGCTCGAGGCACACACGAGTGGTTGAGTCAGCCACAGCCTCACATTATCTTCATCGAGCACATGACTCCATCAGCCGGGAATCTGCGTGTTGGTGCCTGAAAAGAGGCAGGCAGGCGGGAGTCTGGACTCAGCTGTGAGCTCCAGCTTGAGATGGTTGGCTTCAAGGTGCTGACAGAGATGACTTCTGTACACTACACACCCAAAAGTGAATGTTTTTTACACAAACGCATTCACTTCAATACTGTCCAGAATGTTCTTTATGCTGTAAGCATGTTCATCAGCACACAGCAGTAACATGTTTGTAGTGTGATGACATTGCTGTCTGACTAACATTCATCAGTGGCTCAGATCTGAAAGTCTTTGACTCGTAGACTGAAATATAGTATGTTTATTTTAATGGGAAGTTGTTCCTGAATGACAAACAGAAGTCATTTAAAAAATGTACAATTATGAACATTTCACCTGAAACTTTGAAAAAGAATATTTTGACACAGATTTTGTTTATGAAGATGGGCAAAAACAACATACTGAAATTAGTGCTGACTAATGTTCTGCAAAAGGTTTAGTGAAAAACTGTGATGGTTTCCACTTAATACTGCGATGTGGATTGACTGAATGTATGTACTGGTTATGCTGGTCTTTTCCAGAATTCTACATGTAATCAAAATTTCTCTTTAAATGATGGCTGAAATAATAACTTAAACATTAGTTGATGAGATTGATCTAATCTGTCATGCAATAAAAAATTAAATCAATATGTTACAATCTAACTTTGTTCAACTGATGGATAAAATCTCTCCATCCTTACCGTTTCTCTTCCTCTGGGTATTCTCCAGAGTTCGCACTGTAACTGACATTGTTTCTCCAGTGAGATTATAGTCTACTTGGATTCAACATTCATGTTTTCTTATCTATGTTTAACTTTTCTACGCTATTTAGCTGCCATGTCAGCTCTCCTCCCCCCTTCCCTCTTTGCTTGGTCCCTAATTCGACTCAGCTGTAACCATTCACCTCATCACCTGCCAGACTTCAAAAGGAGATCCAACCAGTATTCATCGCCAGTTCGTTGCCCCTGATGGTGCTTAGTCTGGTCGTCAAGTTATTCTTGTTCATGTGTTTATGCTCTCGCCTAACTTTGTTTTATACCTTGTCGTCAGGACATACCAACCACGAGTGGTCACCTGAGTTTCCCGACTTCCTGAGCAGAAGGACCTCACGGATTCATCATGTCACGCCATGAGTCTTTGCTGAACCTCCAGTCACGCCATGAACCATCATCCAGCTTCCAGCTCCACCACAACTCCAAGCCATGCCGGATAATAAACTCTATAACTCACCTGAGTTTTCCTTCTGGGTTCCAGCGTATGGGTCTGTCTCGCCTAGCGAGTCATGGCATATAGTCTGAAGTAACACCCAATAGACTGGATTACAAATGATATATATATATATCTACTGTATATATGTGTGTGTGTATATATATATATATATATATATATATACACTGTATATTTATATATGTATGTGTATGTATCTCACACCCTGCAGTTATGTGCTGGATTGTTTCAGGCGCCTCTTTGCACAGCCTACACCTTGGGTCTTGTCTGGTGCGGAATTCCAAGGTACTTGTAACTGTCCTCAATGTCTGCTATTGTTCCTTCTGGGAGTGAGACCCCTCCTGTGTGGACTACCTTGCCTCTTTGTCACCATGCCAAAATCATGTAGGCATGACGTATGTATATGTTGCTGTCAACATAAATATAAACTTTATTGTGTTAAACCTATATACAGTATACTAGGACTAGGCTATTATAGTGATATAGATTTATACATTTCTGACTCAGTGACTGAACTTTTCTTGCAGGTTTCCAAGGGATCCAGACTTAAGGAAAAAGTGGGCCTTAGCAATCAAAAGAGTTAACCCAGATGGATCACTGTGGTACCAACTAGTAATACAGTCTGGCTGTTCAAAACATTTGTGGAAACAGATTTTGACTGGCCAGACTTTTTGCTTGAAGCCCAACACCATACCATCTGTGTTACACTAAATTGATCACTCACATGAATTAGTAGGGTAAATCTATTGTTAACTTTTGGACTTATTGTTGAATTATTGTTTATTTATTATTATTATTATTAATTGACTTATTATTTATTTATAATATTATTACTGGCTTATTTATTTGTTATTATTTATTATTATTATTGACTTACTATTGATTTATTATTTATTATTTTTGATATTATAATTGACTTATTGTTGGGCTTTTCTAAATAATTAAACTTACATGTCAAAGAGGTCTAAAACTTCTAAATGTTAAATAATTATTTTTTAAAATTCTTTGTAATTTTTTTTTATTTGTGAGAATTCCTGCAACTATGCATTTTTCATTAAAGTTTGAGCTTTTAAAGCTGACTGTTTCTCTTATTTAAAAACAAAAAATGATGTGTGTGTATGTGAATGCTTTTTTTTCAAATGGAGAGATCTCTAAAGTGGAGAATGATGGAAGTTTTATTGTCCAATGGAGAGCTCGCACACGCCCTTCTTTTGCTGGACATTAGCTGCTCTGTGTCCTAATTCTCTGTAGTAATACCAGAAACATAAGTGGATCCATCTCTGCCTCTCCTCTGGAGAAACAGAAGAATGTCCTAATGACAATGTGTTCTGGAAAACCCTTTGCCGTGCTTCTTGTGCTGAAAGCTTGGAGTCTTTCTGTAAAAAGAGCAGATTTCCCAGATGATCTTTAGTTTCAAAGGGTCAAGTATCATTCTCCCACCTCCTTTTTCACGAATACCACCAACTCCACAAGGCCACGAAGGACAACGGCTGCATGGTGGGAAACTTGTCTCTGATGTTCTCAATTAATCCTTGGTAGAAAAACAATTAACAGACAGAAGATGAGTTTTATCAATGAGATTGGGTATATTGAGAGCCGAGTGGGTGGGACCACTTGGTTCTATAGTGATGTTCCATACTCTTTGAAATTTGTTGTTCATGATAACCAATATTTCAGAAAGACAGTTTTCATGATATACACAAAAATGTTGTTGATGCGTGCTTTCCTGTCCCAAATTCCTTTGTGGTCCATGTGGGCCAACTTGTTTTAAATGCTTTTTCAGATGGAAAAGCATTTAAAGACCGGAGGTACGTAACATAAACTATATTTTGAGTTGACAGAAAAGAGACATAGATAAACTCAAAAAATGCTTCTTTTTCAGTACGATTGGAGACTCCAAATGACACTAGAGCTTACTGTTGATATGTTTTGGAGAGCAAATATAGATTAGAAAGTTCTTAGTAAATGAGAGTTAAATTTGCAGACAGAATGGCTGATAGGCTGAAGACGAGAAGGCAACAATAGAGGGTAAGTGGAATACTAGGTGAAATAAGACCAACAGAAAGAGACAGTGGTAAATTACTAAATGTGGAGGATGGAACAGGTTGTGTCTGGAGAAGAAGAATTATAGACTTTTGGGTGAACAACGTGAAATGCGACTAAATTGTAGTTCTTTGAGAGAGCGGGAGAGTATTTGTTTGCATCATGATCCTGGGCCACTCCATCTTGGCAGCTCATCTCAGCAGTGCAATCAGCTGATTTACTCTGCATGTTTGCCTGTCTGCATAAGGAGTTGCAGCACTTTGGTCAGTGTCAGGTCGTCTTCGCCTTTGTCCTGTCGCCAAGTCCTGAAAGTCTCATGCTTCTGAGCTGCCTTCCTCTTCCAGGTTTGCTTTCCACTGGCGCTGACCTGTTGCCTCTCTCAGGAGTGTTTGGAGTTGTGACTCTGTTTTGGTTTCAAGAGGAGAGACTTAGTGATGTTGAGCAAAACCCCAACAAGATAATCCTTCTCAGTCGGTGGTCTGGCCTCATACAGTACTTCAGTTTCTCTGACCTTGGACTCCTGGTGCCATGAGCATCCCTCACACAAGGAAGTAAGCCGCCCCTGTCATTATCCACCATTGTGGTTGGACATTTTAAAACTTTCTTCTCTTGTACAGAGATTGCTGCTCCACCTGCTGGCCCATGACCGTGTTGCTCCCAGGGGCTCCTATTTACTGTCCTACCACAGTCCTAAAATAAACCTTTTGTGGTTTAGTCTGTTCCTTTTTCCTGGGGTCCATATCCAAAATCCTGACAGTCTGATGACATTTCCGAACTAAGCTCAAACGGCTTGGTCATAGACGTAATTTGGCAGTGCTTGCATGGACTCGACTTTGATCTAGTCAGAAAAAGAAGCTGGATCGGTAATGTGGGCTTGGCTTATGAACAAGGACTAAAATGAACTATTAAACCACTGAAAAAACTGGGGCAGAAAAGAAGAAATAGAGAATCTATTCAGGGTAAAGAAGGCACGAGCTTGATTTGAGAGGAGGGGACCGGGAAATTTGACTGGACATGACAAAATAATGTGGAACACAAAGAACTGCAGCTTTCTGCAAAAGCAATCGGATAATAATACATCTTCTGGTTAACTGTTAGCATGTGAAGACACAGAGATGTTTGTTTAGCCTTTAACTTTTATACATTAATTTTATATGCAAATGTGAGCATTTCAAAAACTACTTTTAGGCCTCACTTTAGCAAATAAACATTCCTTTCTTCCTCTCATGATAAACCTTCAGTTTTTCCCTCTATGCCTCCTTACATCTAACTGGATGACCCAAAATGAAACAAGGAAATAAAGTAAAATCTAGGTTACACCTCAATATTTTATTTAAAAAAAAGATCAAAGTGCTGACTCTAATTTAAATTTTATCTCAGTGTAAAACTGAACTCATTAAAAGAGAAATGCATCCAGCTATCACCAGCTCATTTCCATGGCATCGCATTCTACCGCTCAGTCAAAGCCTTTGGTGTTTTTCAGCAAGAGCAGCACAAACAAGATTGGCTTAGACCTATTATTCAGTCTGCCCTTTATTTTCTCTGTTAACATCTATACAAGCGCTGGCAATTAATCATCCAATACTTTCTCATTTGATTGAAAGTCCAACTTTGAGACCATTTTTATGGATATTAACTCCACAATTTTTTGCAGTCAAAGTAAAACATAAAATGACTCCTATTAAAGTAAGATCATAAGTTGTAGGACCCTTGGTATGGGGGGGGGGGGGGGGTTGCTTGGACATCACTGCCAGCAAGCAGCAGATGTCCTCTCAGTGCCCTACCCGCCAATTTTGACTGCACCTTTAGGACACACCCCCTTTACCCCTTAAAAACATAAACACTCCAGGACATACACATACATGCACAAGCACATTCTCACAAACACACACACATACATTTCACAAGGACCATCTGCCCCCCTACCCCATCCCTGGTTGGGGGTTCTGGCCCTTTGGCAACGGCAGCCGTGTCCCTTGGGTGCTGACTTCCTGAGCCCGGCGGCCCTCTCTCCACACAAGGAGAGGGATCCCTGATCTCCTTGGAAAGAACAAGAGCCGGG
Source organism: Oryzias sinensis (assembly GCA_037389245.1). Classification (NCBI taxonomy): domain Eukaryota; kingdom Metazoa; phylum Chordata; class Actinopteri; order Beloniformes; family Adrianichthyidae; genus Oryzias; species Oryzias sinensis. The sequence continues at coordinate 29,045,433 of CM074497.1, forward strand.
GATCACATCACATCTGAGCCTGGGGGTGTCCGTGTCCCTGTGGGGGGGTTTCTGGTCCTTGCCCTTTAGCGCTGGCCTTCTGAAAAATTCCAACTGTGGGTGAGCCTGGTCGGGCCATGTTTACTACACTCCTTATGGACCCCCACCACTCTTTAGTGTCTTCCTCCTGGGCAGGGAAGGCTGGCCCCTGCCTCACTCTCTCCTGGACCAACGGCTGGGTGGGTGGCTGGGGACCCTGGCTCGTTTCTGGGGCTGGGGGATGCTCGGAACTCCTGCTTGGTGGTGGGGTGCTCGTCTGGGGCTGGGGGTGCTCTCCTGAGGCAGGGCCCTACATTGGGCCCTCCCGGTGTGGGGGGCTGCTCTTCTGGTTGGCCTGGATGGTGGATGTGATTGCCCAGAGGGCGGTTGTTCTCTATCTGCTACCGTGTGGGTGTTGGGGGGTTCTGGCTGCCGCTCCTTCTGTGGAGGGGGTCTTGGTGTGGGGATGACTGGGCAGTCTCCCTCCTTTTTACATTCCATCATCCACCGTAACCCTTGTGCTATCCTAGGCACTTTAGCATTGGGAGTTGGGTCATCTAGACCCACTAGACAGTGCTCTGAACCTTTTTTCTTCAATGATTTGTGATCTTCACTGGTGTCCATGGATTACATGAAATCTTTCCACCTCTATCCACCTTTGTCATGGTAGGGAGAACACGTCAAGGGTGGGGTCCTCTAAGATAGCACAAGGCCGTGGTGCAGCGGAAGGGCGGTTGTCCCATGATCGTAAGGTTGCAGGTTCGATTCCCGCCTTGCAGGCCCATGAGGCGAAGTGTCCTTGGTCAAGACACTGAACCCCACCTTGCCTCTGGTGGTAGGAAGGCGCCTGTGTTTGGCAGCGGAGCCACCACCAGTGTATGAATATGTGTCTGTGACTGGGTGAATGGGTCTGTGACTGTAAAGCGCTTTGTCCTTGTAGGAAGAAAGGCGCTATATAAGTATACGCCATTTACCATTTTACGCCACAAGGGTTAAAAGAACATAAACACTCACCTGAGCACAGGTGTTAGCTCACCTTTGCACAAATGGTTTGCGTGATTGAATGAAAAGTTTCACGTGTTATTCTGAATAAGTATGCGTGTGTGAACATTAGTTGTATTGTGTACATTGTTGACATGTTTGCACTTGAACATTTTTGGATTCAACAGGTATGTTTGTAACATTTGAGTGTGGAGAGGCCCCGCTTTTAGATTTGTATTACTTCTATACGGGACCATAATGATTATAAATATCCAGCAATTATGATGCTTTATGGTCACAACCCCCCCCCCCCCCACACACACACACACACACACAATCAGCTTGGTCAAGCACCCTAAGGAAAACAAGGACTATCAGCCGGTAGCGCTGACCTCACATGTGATGAAGACCTTTGAGAGGTTAGTGCTTCAGCAGCTTTAGCCACAGGTGCAGCATGTCCAAGATCCACTGCAGTTTGCATACAGGGAGAGAGTAGGGGGGTAGGAGGCAATCCTCTACTTGCTACATCGCACTTATTCCCACCTGGATGAGGATGTGGCACTGTGAGAATGCTTTTTTTTTATTTCTCCTGTGCCTTTAAAACCATACATCCTCACCTGATGCAGGAGAAGCTCACCAAGATGTCTGTGCAACCATTCTTAGTGTCCTGGATCATGGACTATTTGACCAACAGGCAGCAATATGTCCACATGGGGGGGTCTGTCTCCAGTAGCCTCAGCTGCAGTGTAGGGGCACCACAGGGGACAGTGCTGTCACCTCTTCTTTTCATGCTGTATACGTCCGACTTCCACAATAACACCTCAACCTGCCACATGCAGAAGTTCTCGGACAATACATTGTGGCATACATTAAAGGAGAGGAGGAAAGGGAGTACAGGCGGCTGGTGGAGGACTTTGTGGCCTGGTGTGGGGAGAATCAGCTGCAGCTGAACATCCAGAAGACCAAGGAGATGGTTCTGGATTTCAGAAGGAAAGCCTGAACACCTCAGCCCGTGCAGATAGAGGGAGACAGTGTGGAGATGGTACAGACTTACAAGTACCTGGGGGTTGTGTTGGACCACAAGCTGGACTGGACTACCAACACGGACCAGCTTTACAAGAAGACCCAGTCCAGGCTGCACTTTCTCCGGAGGCTGCGCTCCTTTAACATCTGCACAAAACTGCTGCACATGTTTTATCAGTCAGTGGTGGAGAGTGCTCTCCTCTATGCTGCTGTGTGCTGGTGCAATACCAACAAAAAGAACATCTTCAGGCTCAACAGGATCATCAAGAGGACGAGCTCTGTGGTGGGACTGAAGCTGGATCTTGAGGAGGAGGTGGCAGGACAGAAAACTCTGAGCAGGTTCAGGGCCATCATGAGGAATCCCTCACATCCCCACATGAGGCCTTCACCAACAGGGGGAGGACATTCAGCAGCAGACTGCTGTCCCAGTGCTGCTCCACAGAAAGACTGAAGACATCGTTTGTTCCTCGTACCATCAGGCAATACAACTATCTGGCAGGGCATCTTAGAAGCAATTTCTTGTCATTCTTGTTTTTATTTATTATTTTTATTTCATTCTCTTACCCACTGATTTTAAATTATTCATCTTTTTATCTATTCATCTTTTTGGTCTATTGCTATTTTTACTATTTTTATTGTTTTTAATATGTGTATGTGTTTTAAAAGTGTGAGCAGATGGACATTTTTAAATTTCCTCAGGGATTATTAAAGACCTATTCTATTCTATTCTATTCTATTCTATTCTATTCTATTCTATTCTATTCTATTCTATTCCTACCCCCCCTGTCTAACATCCTCTCTCTTCTTCCCTCCTTTTCTTTTCCGTCCGGTCCAACAAAACATCAAAACAGTGTTAGATATAAGTAAGATGAACAAAGTTTGGCCTTGATTACAAAAGGGGTTTATTCAGACATACCTCTGGTTTTTCTGAAGATTAGTAACCCTATTGTAACAGTAAAATATGTCCAACACAAGAGGCTTTCATCTCTCATCTGTTTGCTCAGCTGTTGGACAGGACAAGTTAAATAAAAAAAGATCAAAAGTGGAAATTGTTGTATTTTTGCTTTGCATGAATTGAAGTCAGGTAAAATATAAGCAAATGTCTTTATGAAACTTTTAAAAACCTGTTCTTGTGAATATAACATTCTCTAGAAATTAGGAAAACATTAGGAGATGAATCAATTAACTTATCAGGATATTGATAAATCATGTAATAAAATGGTTACGGTAGAACATATATATGTTTTCTTCCTTCCACTCCCTTTCAAGCAATATTTATTAATATGTCATCCTCAGTTTGATAGGTCATTGTATGAATGTATAACTGAAGATTGTATTGTTTTTGTGTATTGTGTAATTGTATATTATTCTTATTTGATTGCTTGAAATAAACCATTTCAAATCAAATAAATTATCTCATCACCTGTCTCTCCCTCTCATCAGCAGTGAGAGGAGCCTCCAGAGGACTCAATACACTTCATCTCCTAGCAAGTTTCTGAGTGCCACACTCCTGACTCTCTTTTGCAGATCACTGTCAGTCTCCTTAACCCTTGTGCTATCCTAGGCACTTTAACTTTGGGAGTGGGGTCATCTAGACCCACTAGACAGCTCTGAACCTTTTTTCTTCAGTGATTTGTGATCTTCACTGGTGTCCATGGATTACATGAAATCTTTCCACCTTTATCCACCTTTGTCATGGTAGGGAGAACACATCAATGTAAGGGTCATCTAAGATAGCACAAGGGTTAAAAAAATGTACTAAGCCTCACCCAGTGCAAATTATTCTGCCTTAATTACCGGCCATTATGACTGGATCTGATTTTCTGTTTCCTGACCCTATCTCTAACTTTGTTTACCTCCCGCGACTCTCACTTGGATCCTGACTATAAATAAACCTGCTGCAGAAGTAAAAATCTACCCAAAAACTATATGCATACATAAACCAAAGATCTATTGTTTCCTAATGAGTATCACAAAAACACAATTGTTTGCCCACCTGCCTCACCTCCTGTCTTTTCCATGCAGCTTTGTCTGATCCAAATACCATTTTTTCCTCCTTTCTTTTTTTATCCCTTGTGCTATCTTAGATGACCCCACCCTTCCATTGACGTGTTCTCCCTACTATGACAAAGGTGGATAAAGGTGGAAAGATTTCATGTAATCCATGGACACCAGTGAAGATCACAAATCATTGAAGAAAAAAGGTTCAGAGCACTGTCTAGTGGGTCTAGATGACCCAACTCCCAATGATAAAGTGCCTAGGTCTGTAGAGGACATAAAAATGTAACGAAAACAAGAAAAATTTAAATGTGGCATATTCTTTACAGTATGCTCAGTAAACTAAAAGTACAAATTGAACTGACAAATGAGACTGGCATTGTAACATTAGGCAGAGCTCGGTGCTGCCTCAACTGTATGCTGTATCAGAATAAAAATACCTAAAATACAACACGACTGTTAGAATTAAACACATAAACTGCAGTTATAGAGCATTTTACCAGACACATATTTACTCCATCATGAATGCAGGTGATGATGGCAATGCAGCAACAAGGGGGGGGGGGGCAAGCCAGGGTCTCATTGTGCCGGTCCCAAGCCCGGATAATTACAGAGGGATGTTTCAGGAAGGGCATCCAAAGTCAGATCTTTGCCAAACCAAATATCCAAATAAGACCTATGATATCCCGGGTTAACAACGACCGCCATTGTTGCTGTTCACCAACAGGGTCCTGGTGGAAATTGGACTAATGTTGGTTGAAGAAGGAGAGAAGGAAGGTGATTTCGTAGGAAGAGAAGACAAGGAAGGTCATGATTGTTGTTACTGAGAGTAGGGGCTTTTAATGTTGGAACTATGACAGGAAAAGGGAAAAGAGTTAGTTGACATGATGCAGAGATGGAAGGTAGACATACTTTCTGTCCAGGGCAGCAGGGTTCAAGTTGTTCTATCTCGGATGAGAAATGAAGTAGGAGTTATCGTAAAGGAGGAGTTTGTTTGGGGTGTCCGAAAGTTGGCCTTGGCACAGGTTTCAATGGACATATTGGTGCAGGTGGTGCAGTGGTTAGCACTCTTGCCTCACAACAAGAATGTGCCCAGTTCAAGTCCCGGCTGGGGGACCTGAACCAGAACATCAATGGAGGACCTTTCTGTGTGGAGTTTGCACGTTCTCCACGTGCATGTGTGGGTTTTCTCTGGGGTCTCCGGCTTTCTCCAACCGTCCAAAAACATGCTACATAGGTTAATTGACAACTATAAATTGTCCATAGGTGTGAGTGTGAGTGACTGTGGCCCTGCGACAGACTGGCAACCTGTCCAGGGTGTCCCCTGCCTTTGCCCATAAGTGGCCGGGATAGGCTCCAGCATCCCGTGACCCCGAAAGGGAACAACTGGAAGAAGATGGATGAATGAATATTGGTGCAGGAAAGAGAGGTGATGAGGATATTATTTATTCATTCATTCTTGATGATGGTGAGCTACTGATGTAGCCAGAGCTGAGTACGCGCGTGTATGATCATCACCGGGATGTTCATACACCAATGGAGAAACACTAGAGGGAGGGCGTATGAAGTGTCTCAAGGACAAACTGGGGGAGCAGAGATCAAAACGCCAACGCCTTCGATCATTGGCTGACCTGCTCAACTGCCTGAGCCACTGCCGTTGTCTTCTTTGTCTTTGTCCATCCTGTGGTGTGTGGAAACACTCTCATCCACCACTACTAATCCTTCAGATTACACCGTCTACACAAAATGTAATCTATCTGTGTGCTTCTACCGCCATTCTTACAGGTCACCCTTTGTTCCTGCCTCTTCTAGTTGTTGTTAATCTGGGTCTCAACTGATCCAGTATGGCTATCATAGATCTGATTCGCATATTTGGTTTGGTGAAGATTTGATGTTGGATGCCCTTCCTGACACAACCCTCAGTTTTTCTCCAGGCTTAGGCCACCTTCTGGCTACTCTAATAATATACCGCCCTCCAACAATCAATCAATCAATCAATCAATCAATCAATCAATCAATCAATCAATCAATCAATCAATCAATCAATCAATCAATCAATCAATCAATCAATCAATCAATCAATCAACCAATCAAGCGAGCGACCAACCGATCGACCAACCAACCAGTCAGTCATTCAATCAAACAAAAACCCAGGAATAAGAAAACATACCCATATACCAGAACAGATCACTTCTGGAAACACAATCTGATTCAGCATAATTTCAGGAATTTAAGCTTCAACACTGTAACAACAACAAAAAGCTGAAAAAGGTGGCACTGGTTTTAGCAGAAGCGGAGGTACATATACGGTGGTGAAAAGGTGAGACTGATAAGGCATGATTAAATGAATCAGGGAGAAAAGGAGTGGTGTGACCCAGCAGGCTGAGAACCGGACACTGAGGTGGAACATGAACAACAGTTGATGTCCTTTTCAGTTGCAGAGCCAGCGTTCAGCCTTCTTCTTCTCTTTTATGCCTGGCTGTCTTTCCTGTTGTTTTGGGACAGATTATTGTCTTTGAAAGACCGTCTCACAAGCTTCAGATCAAGTTTCTGCTGATGCTAGCAGAAATCCTCTAGAAGCTTTCTGACCAAAAAAATATTTTACAGAAACAACTCTGTTTCTGGCTTTTCAATGGTTGTGTGTGTGTGTGTGTGTGTGTGTGTGTGTGTGTGTGTGTGTGTAGGTGTGTGTGTGTGTGTGTGTGTGTGTGTGTGTGTAGGTGTGTGTGTGTGTGTGTGTGTGTGTGTGTGCGCTGTGGACATGCTGGACTGAAGCCCTGAGTTTAAGTTAAGGGGAAACAGACATTTTTTAAGTATGTAGACTAAAAAGACAACGCTTGTTAAAAAAATAGAGCCTGACACCTCTCCAAGTCAGAACCTGAACAGCTGTACTGGGACAGTGCCTACTGGGATCCAGCCTTTGTCCTCCACTTATCCACTGCAAAACTTATACTGCTTTAAACAGAATCTCAATCTGCAGATATGTTCTGAATTGTAATGTGGGACTTATGGAAACCTGGTTCAGCTTGTTTTTAATGCTGCTGGAAAGCTCAAGTTTTCCCTCATAGAATAAACAACTTCAACGTAATCTTTTCTAAACATATATAATCTAATTTTATTTTGTTTTATCTCTCATGTTATAATTCTTGACTGTTATATAAATGACATGTCTTATTTTTATTCATCAAATGTTAAAATGTTAAAAACTTTTTTTTGTTTTTTTATTTGTCCATTTTACTACTAACACATTTTTACTGATCTAACTTGTCATCTTATCTTTTTTATTGATTTTTTGTTTTGTGCTCCTTGCATGCATCCAATTGTATTGTGTTTTGTCCACATTTATTGCCTCTTTTGTCTGGTGGAAAATAAAGGTGGAAAGATTTCATGTAATCCATGGACACCAGTGAAGATCACAAATCATTGAAGAAAAAAGGTTCAGATGACCCAACTCCCAATGGTAAAGTGCCTAGGATAGAACAAGGGTTACTCTGATGGGCTGGTCCTGTTTTATGTTCGGATTGTTTTAATGTCAGAGTTTGGAGCAGGTTTATATAAGGGGTTAAACACTCCCAACTCAATAAAGTGCTTCACAACAGGGCTGGACGCCACAGCACAGACACTGTGATTGTGTGGATTCCTAACCACACAAAACGTGGTTTAGTGAAGAAAAATGAAACCTAAGATCAGCAGTGAAGTCTGTGCTGACGTCATACAGCCTGACTTCATGCGTGTTGTTGGCTGTAACGTGGAATGGTAGAGGAGCAGCAGAAAGGTGTGGGAGGGGCCAGCAGCTCACACTCCTGCTCTCTTTACTGAGAACCAATGACCATAAAAATGAGGATGAAAATCATTTTAGAAGAACCGACTGTCCTGCAGTGTTTCCCTTTTGTGGATGTATATTTGAAATATGATGACATTGACGTGGTATCTTCTTTGTGGAAGGTTGGACATCCCTGAAGGGTTTTTTCCATTTAACACCCCCCCATTCCTTTCTATTTTTGTTTAGGGAGGTCTGCCCTTCTCCACAACAGTAAATTGGGCTCGGCTGACTTTGGAAATCTATCATAACCTATAACATCTGTGAAAGGGCAACCACCACAGCAGCGTGTACGTGGTTTGACTGAATGTTCCTGCGAGGATGAAGAGGTCCAGGACCAGGGAGGGCCGCGTGAGTGTGAACACATGTTGAGGGTGTGTGCAGGCTTCAGATTATGCAGGAATGCTGGCAGTGCAGACCAGTCTCCAGTCTGGATTTTGAGAGGATTTCCCACACAATTTTTAGACCAGACAATTTAAAGCAGGCTCCTCGAGTGCCTGCCACTTCTTATTCAGCAGGAAACACGTTAAATGTGAGAACATCACCTCTGCATGGTGGACGACACAAGAAACTGTGTGTCAACGCAGCGGGATGGAGACAGGATCCTATGAGGCAGGATGAGGAGTATTTCACAGCTGAGCCAGGTGTTCTTGAAATGTTATTGATTTCGTCACTGAAATAAGTTCATCCAGAAAATCAATAAAGAAAAACAAACAGATCAGTTCACCAGCCAGAGAAAACAGTATTCATGAAAAAAACTCTGCAGAAATGAAAAGAAAATGAGCCCACACTTAAATTCCACTTCACTGTCTTTTACTGAACGCCTGGAAGGTTTGATCTTGCAAAGTTGGGCCAGTCTGAGGCTGTGTATGAGAAAAGCCCAAAACAGATCCAAGCACACACATCATATAAAAAGGAAAATAACAGACATAAGAAGAGGGGGTGCAGATATGAAGTCCTCTTCTGTTTTCCGATGGGAAATGACGGAACAAAAAGATCCAGAACATTTAAAAACAAAACGTAAGGGGGATTCTGGGATGTCGTCTGTGCTCAAAACACAACGATGCAAAGACGCTATCGTTAAAGTCATCTAACTACAGGAAAAGGTGAGGAGGGGTTTTTGTTCCTTGTTTGTGAAAGAACAGAAAAGACTGGAAAAATATTTATTTATACATCTTTTATCATCATTTATACGTCTTTCATTTTCTTGATTTGGTTCATTGTTTTATTATTTTAGCTTCTGTTGTTGCTTCTTTTAGCCACACCAGGCTTTAGACAGTGATCCTCAGAGTCATTCTCACCCTTTTCCATTGTGGGGCATCTCCCTTGTGTTGTGGGGGGGGGGTCCGTCTCACAACCGTCAGTTATCAGGCACACATGTTCATACTTCCAAGGTTCAACCTTGTACACCAAGCTTCAGTCTCCTGACTTTAGGACTTCCACAATAATCTTTTTCCTGTTTTTTTATACAAAACTGCTGTGTTGTTAATGAAGTTAGTTGGCCTTTGCTCCTTTTAAGCACATCAGAGATCATCTGTGAATGACCAGCTGTCACACTCAGAGCTGCACTCATGCTTCATGCAAACTGCAGATCCAAACACTGGACACAATTATGTTTTTTTATTTTTACTTTTATTAAAAAAAGCTATTTCTACTTTATTTTTTTTCAAGGAAAACGGTTTGATCTTTAGAATTTAGTTCTTTTTAATTGTGACTTCTTGAAGAGCTTCTTTCTGCTCAGATCTTCCTCCAGTGCATTTGGAGTAAATTCAAATAAATGACTAAAATAAACACATGTATGTTAGATAACACTGGTCACCATAACTTGACCAGCTCTATGAAAAGTAGCTTTGTAGTAAAAGAGTGGAAAGTCGCAATGCTGAGTAATATTTACACATGCTAAAGGGAAGCGCTGCTGTGTTTTCAGAAAAATCCCATCAGCAAGGCCGTGACCTTTCCCTTAATCCAATGTTTTTAGCCATTCAGCTGCCTCAATGCCAGAAAGAAAACTATGCCACTACTCCCCCTCCCCCAACACACACATGCACACAAACACGTAAACAAGTACAGACACACACATACATGCACAACGGCAGGCACATGCACACCCACATGTACACATGCTCTCATGTCCGTAAACCCACATACGCTCACACGCGCGTCTTTTGCTAAATGCTCAAATGACAGTCTTAGCTTGTAGGAAAAGCAGTAAAAGTGATTTAATTTCTTTGTCAGGTCGGTGGATGCTCTCCGGCTACCTGATAGGGCCTCACACCTGCACACAGCAAGCCGTCTCTGAGTGGAATGAAACATGGAGGGGGGGGGGGGGGGGGTCTGTGGACATGGAGGTCCAAAGACATTGGCCTTGACTGGATCAGTGAGGAAAAGAGCCATGCTGCACTTTACTGGCAGCCAGTGTCAGGCAGTGTGATATCCTTCCATATTTACTGCTGCTGTCTGTCCTTTAGCCTGTTTAATGATATTGCTGCTGCTCCCAGAAGGCTCGCTCTCTGCCGAGGGGCCGGCTGCTCGTTTCCACTCACACTGAGGTCATCATTCCCCCACAAGGACAAGGCAGCCTCCGATTCATGTTGAGGTAAAAAAGAATAAAAACTGCATCATACTTTGAGATTCCTTTTCATCCAGGATCATTGAACGTAACATCTGTTTCAGCTGATATTTGAGAGTCTTGTGTTCCGGAAAAGCATCTCTCTGAGCAAAAGCTTTAGTTGGGCTCAATAGTTTTTCTTTCCTCCATAAGCTTTAGTCCTGCAGGAACGAGGCAAAGTTCAAGGTCAAACCTGAATTGCTTCCCTGCCCCTCTGGCTGCTCCCTATTGCTCCGGTTGTAGGGGCATTTGAACCTTTGGTGATGTCCAGATGTGGTTTTTAAGAAAGGGCCATAGCAGCTTAGGGCTGGGTATCCCTCTGCCGGTAAGGTGATCCGCGTCACGCTGTGGCGTGGAGGAGAAACACATTTCTTCACGTAGGTGTTCTCTGCAGCACAGAAGTTTACATTTAAATGCAAGTCATGACTTTTTGTTTTTGCAAGTTATATAACTAATGCTGTTATGGATTTTCCAAGCACCGGCAGTTATGTGCTAACGTGGATGACCGGCGACTATTGATGAGGTCATCGAGTGGGAGTAACGTCCAAATTGGAAGACACTATTTAGTGTATGTTGTGTCTCACGCACTTGAGTGACCAGGGGCCTGTTTCAGAAAGGAGGTTCAACCAACTCTGAGGTTGAACTTGAACTCTGAGTTGGTCAATCTAGAGATTAACAACTCTGAGTTTTCTGTTTCAGAGAAGCTGATCCGAGTTAGATCAATCAACTCTGAGTGGACTGATTCGGAGGTGAGCGTGCGCACCGCGTCTATAAGAAGCCATTATCAATGGAGCGCAGATATCACGAGTCACCATGGCAACCGTGAAAAAAAGAGGTCTGCGTATTTTTTTCGCCAGCTGAACTTGACGTGCTGCTGCAGAGTTACAGTGAATATGAGCACATATTCCAGAAGAAAAGCAACACCGCTGCATCTGCAAAACAGAGACAGTTAGCGTGGAAAACATAGCTGCTCAAGTTAATGCCTAAGTTTGCATTTAAATCATTGTTGTAAAATATTGATTGTAATAACTTTTTAAATAGCGTAAGGTGTGAAATAAAAAAAATGGCGATATTTAGGTGTACTTTTGAAGTGTTATTCCTGGTGTAAATGCATGAAATGCTGCATAGTGTACAGAACCAATCTGGGGGAAAATGCATTTAACGTCGGTAATGTTTAGAGGACTTTTTTGTTAACCTTCCCCTCTAGTAAACGTTGGTCATTTTAATATTAATACATGCAATTGTAGCCGGCCTCACAAGGTTCGGTGTCGGTAGATGTGAATGAAATTATGGCGCTCAGACACACACGTCTGTTCACTCCACATGTCTCTTTATTTTAAATCTTGCACAGCAGAACACATGCCCCCTACAGTCCCACTACCGTAACTGCAGTAGTAAATGCATGAACATGAGACACTGCATGGGCTGCTACAGCATTGTGTTTTTAAAAGTGAACTTTTGTCTACCCTTGTATTGATCAAGTGGTATAGGTTTATATGGGATTTAGAAAGTAAGCAGTACTAGTAAATTGTGTTTCCAAAAAGTAATTGTTACATTAATCTAATTCAATGTCCCTGATTTCATTTTCATGTAGATGCAATCCTGCAGGAATTAAAAGAACATGGCAGCAGCTAAAAATGAAGTATAAAAACATAATTCAAACAGGTCAAATGTGAGCATGTCATGGATTTGGGCTTTGTTGACAATATTTGACATATGAAACATCTACATAGCAATATCTAATGTTGTTTTCATTTTATATATGTAATTGACTGCAACGAAAAACGGTAACGCTCAAACAAAAACGTATGGGGAAATGACAAAAAATCGAGTCTAGGTCTCAAAATCCTCGTACGAGGTAAATGTAATTCTCTACGAATTAATGCAGCCTCCTCGTCTATTGGGTCCTCCAAAAAAGAACAAGCCATTCTTGTCACTTAGACCGTCTCTGTGTGACGGAAATGTGGGCAATGAAGGTTAAAGCGAAACATACCGCTTCGTCTTTAAAAAGGGGAGGGGACCGGCAGAAACCTTGAGTTTAGAGAATAAAACCTGCTCCCGACCAGGTTAGGTTCACAGCATAAGTAACCATGGACACTGACTCTGAGTATAAGTTACCTCTCTTTCAGAAACGGGTTTGACTTACTCTGCTTTCTCTGGTTTAACAAACCTCCCATTCTGAAACGGAAAACCCAGGGTTTCCCTGATTTCAGGGTTAACGCACTCAGAGTTTACACTTAACCTCCTTTCTGAAACAGGCTCCAGATAATGACGGAACAACATTTACCACAACAACTTGTGGTAAAGTCTTTCTATAGCTATGTGTTTGGAGGGCTAAATGTTGGGGTAGGGAGAAGCCATAGGGGTAGGGGGGGGGAATTCAAATTCAGCCCAAAATTTCTGCATCAGATTTAGCTTTTTAATCCCATATTATTCATTTTAATCAGCAAACTTTCTTGAGGATGCAACACTAAGTTATAGGGGCAGAAAAATAGAAAAGTCCCAGAATGCCACCTCCTGACAGACACTTTCAACTCAGCTTTTTAATCAAACCCAACCATCAGTGAACAAAGGTTCAGTGGTCTGTGTGCAGTCGGGATGAACAGAATAAGATCAGAACTTTTTTAATGTTGCATTCTCTGATTGAAACATGGATGAGGTAAATGTGTGTTACAGCCTTCCCTGACATTCTGCTGGACAGCAAACACAAAACTATCCTTGTGGAACCACAGCCTCACCGCCGTCTGCAGAAACATGGATGGTGACTAACTTGTCCCTCTGTCCTGTGAAACTTGCTCTCCATGATAACATGTGTGTAGAACCTGTAGCTCAGAAATCATCCCTAAGGTAAAAACAGATCCCCTTGAAGTGCTCAGACAGAATTACTCGTTGACTGACATGACTGTAAATGCCATTAGCGATCAGTGACGCCTATGCTGGAGTGCAGGTGGAAGCTCACAATCTCTGAGAAGCTCTCACACAGTCCTGCTACATTTTGATACATGATACTGCAGCACCACTTGGTGGCAAAGCTGACAAAGTACATCCTCCTCCATCCATTTTCAGAACCCACTGAATCCCTTTCAGGTCACGAGGTTGCTGGAGCCTGTGCCAGCTACAGTTGGGTAAAGGAAGGATCCACCTCGAACAGGCCGCCAGTCAGAACCACACACACACTCACACCTAAGAGATGTCAGTCAATCTATGAAGCGTGTTTTTGAACTGTGGGAGGAAGCTGGAGTGCCTGGAGAAAACTCACACATGCATCAGGAGCGTTACTCCTGGATTGGAGGATGAACCTTGGATAATGGAGGATGAATGCCTCTCTGAAGCCAACCAAACTTTATAGCCACTAAAAACATTGTATTCAACTAACATCCAAACTAACTATTTTTTTAAAATCACTTTCTGAAAAGTAAAACTACTGTGGCCGTCCCACTTGTCAATCCACAACGAGGACTAATACTTGAGTATTGGTGCTTTTTCCTGTCTGACTGTATATTACCTAACAAACCTGAATTATCTCATCAACAGGATGTTAAAGACCCACCTCAATGAAAATAATGATGTTGTTGTCATTTTTCTCATGATGGAGGGCCTGTAAAACAAATTTAAAGATCAAAACTGCATTTCTGAGTATCTCTTTATTCGAACCGTTGTGAATCAGGAGCAGATGATATATACCTTTTGAAAAAGATCAGAAAAGATAGGAAAATGGCAAGAGCGGGCCACACGCTCCCTGCTCCGCTCCATTCTGATGCATCCACTTGTAGACAAATGTACGTCTTTGTTTTCCTCGCCTGAGCTGGAATCTGGATCTGAACTGTACGGCTGAACAGCTCCAATATTGCTTGTGATTTTTGTTGCACTGCTAAATTGGAGGGTGTGGAGGCTGTAAGCTAGCAGGAGAGTCTGTAAACAAAGGGATGATGGGAAATTAAGGGATGCAAACTACCGCACCAACGTCCCTTCCCAAGACTCAGACGTCAATTTTCGGACAAACTCCTGCTTGCCTGCAGAAACTGTCCTAGAAAACTTTTTTATTTTGGCTAAAAATGGCATACTCATAATTAAAAGACCACTGGGAACACTTTGAAAATTGATCAAAAGATGATTAGAGTTGGACTTTAAGTTGTAGAAAATTTTGGTTCATCAGTGGTAACAATAACTCATGCAGTCAGTGACTTGATCGCTGCTGATTCCCACAAACATCAAAATGTACACTGCAAAAGCAGGCCTTCTAGAAATAAGTTAAAACTTCTTAAAATTAAAGAAAAATTCTTTAGCAGGTTTAGTTGAAGCTTAGTTTGTTTTCAGAGAGGTGAAGCAGCATGGCGTGTCCATTTGAAGATGATTTAGTGGATGAAGAAGCTCAGATAATACTTTTTCTACTGTGAGAGGGTGATAAGACCACATATGGATGCTGGAAAAATATTTTTTTTTACTTTGATCTAACTTTATTATTTGTTTCAGTTAAAATAAATCATTTTTTTGTAAGTTGGTTTAAAAATTACACGTAGTTTTCAGACAGTTATTTTACTTTCATTCAAAGTAATTCAATTAAGTATGGAGTCCTAATCTGTTCATAATTAAATAAATAAATATTTGATTAAATAAATAAATGTGACCTCATGCAAATACACAATAAACCAATAAATCTCTCATAAATATATAAAAAGATCATCAAATTGTGAAAAACCTGCACACTGATTTTAAATTAGCCATTATATTATTCAATATATTTCATTTTGCTTTAAAAACCTGTTTATTATTTTAAAACAGCATTTTAAAATATTCATTTTTATTCATGTGGAATATTATTATAATTCTACTTCTTTTTTCAGAACCTTAGATTTCAAAATCAATATTTTCCAAAGTAGCTTTTTTTATTTCATGTTGCTGTTTTTCACAATGGCGTATTTATTTCATGAAGAGCTTTTTCAGCAGAATGAGTCTATCTGTCAATCAGTGAAGGTGGGCGGGATCTAAATGCTCATTGGCTGATCCATGGAAATCGACTCTTATTCCTCGATACCCGCTCAGCGGTGTTCCAGTCAGAGATGACATATTTCAGCGATATCTGCGCGGCTTTGCTGACATTAGAGATCAAATAGAGACAAACAATCTGTCTGCTGCAGAAGATGCAAACATGGACGACTCTGTTTTTGTAGTTGAGGGTTTGTGTGGACCAAAGGAGCTCCGGTCGTCCATGTCTCGAATTCCACGTGAAACACTCCTGACTCTTACGCAATTCACTCAGCTCTCCTTTGCTCTGCAGCTAACAGCTCTGCCGTCTGAGCTCACAGATCCAGTCTGACGTCATCGTGCCTTATGTCGGCTCGCAGGCGGACCGACAGAGAGTCAGACCAGACAGCAGTGGATAGCGGAACAAGCCTGCTCGGGCCTCCTGAACCTTATGATATTTTTTCTTTTTTTATTGAGACAATGATTATAAATCAGGTCCTCTGTTTTTTTTCCCCTTCTCGGGGAAAATGTTTAACCTTTCCTGCGAAAGTTTCTCTTTCTGGTTGTAAACGAAGCGGAGATCCGGGGTTTGATTTGGGATCACTTCCCCGTTCAGACCTCTCAGAGCTGGTTATTAATAGAATCAATCTCTATACTTTGGATATGCTTTTTTATTATTACTTTTCCGGGGAACTAAACAACAGACCCTTAACTTAACTTGCGCGCACACACACACACACACACACACACACACACACACACACACACACACACACACACACNCACACACACACACACACACACACACACACACACACACACACACACACTTTTTGCGCTGGGCGCTTTGATTTATACGTAACAGACATAGTTGACTGCAGGAGCTGAAGACTCTCTGGGATGATCTCATGAACTCAAACATGGAAACATTGTTGTGGAACTATTCCAAATAAATAAACCTGATCTCTTAACATTCTCCATGTGCATTGTGCATCCATGCATTTTAAGTGAGATAAACACAGGCAAT